>CM077820.1:46550839-47150839 GCA_039720395.1 Liquidambar formosana
GCAACCCCATACCTTAACATGCTTAAGGTTTGGTGCTTCCCTTTCCATATCTCATAAGGTCTTAAGGGACAGCCTTGTTTGAACTCTTTTCACATGGCAATTTCTAGGGCATATCCTAACAAGGATAATATTAGGTCGTTTGTAACTTATCATGGACCTAACCATATCCAATAAGGTTCTATTCCTCTTTTCTGACACACCATTAAGTTGGTGTTCCAAGAGGTGTCCATTGTGATTGAATGCCCTTTTGAACAAGTTGATCTGAAAATTGACCGTTAAATATTGCCTCCTTGATCCAATCGAATAGCTTTTAACTTTTACCGATTTGTTCTCTACTTCATATCTGAATTCTTTGAACCTTTCAAATATTTCAGACTTGTACTTCATTAAGTATACACACCCAAACCTAGAATGAATCATTGGTAAAGGTTGTAAAGTAGAGAAACTTCTACATACATCATTATGTATATCTTGTTCTCTTAGTTTATTAGCATTCAATTTAAACTATCATGCTCCATTGCAATTCATATTGCAATAAAGTTTAGAAAATAAAGACCATCCACATAAACTCCAGAAGTAATGAACTCTTCATTTAAAAAAAACATTTATTAAATCAAACTAAACCTCGTTTAGATAAAACTGAAATAAAATTAATGTTCTAATAACTTCTGGAATGTAAAGATAGCCAACTATTATTTCTAAACTACTCCATTAGGTAGAGTCAAGCAACAAGCCCCACAGCTAATGCAGCACATTTGCTCCATTCCCCACTTGTAGGGTTGATCCGCCTTTACTCTGCCTTCTTCTCTCCCACTAGATTCTGCATGGAATTCAAAATTCACTCAGAATTAAGTACCCAAGTGGAAGCAAAACTAACATTTAGTTTAGAACATGATCCTACCTTTCAAAGGTTGGTTCTTTAGAGTATCTAGATACTCCCGGCAGTTACTTTCCAGTGCCCATCCTTGCCGCAGTGAAAAGGTTCCTTTGGCTTTGTTGTTACCTTTCTTCTTCCTCTGGTACTCTTACCCTTGCCTATGCCCTTGCCCTTGGGCTTGAGCTTAGACTTGGAAGTAGCAGCTTCATTAAATTCAAGCAAGAATTCTTTCCCATACAACTCTTTTATGTTGATAAAAATCTCGTAAGCACTTCCCATGGACTCATGTTGCTTCTTAAGCTCAAGACTCATAAATACCATCATATAGCACCTTGCCATGAGATCGTCGTCCATGCGCTTCTGGTAAGCGTCTTTCTCTTGCTGAGTTGTAGCCTCAGCAGGAGCAATGGGAAGTGGATTATGAAGTGCATAGGTAAGATTCTTGGAATCCAAACAATTTTTAGATTCCTAAGCCAATCAAGACAATTTGGTCATCAAACGGTTGATGTCCAATATTTTGGATAACGGGTTGAGGTGAGCCATTTCTATGAACTACATATAAAAATTAGAGAATTAGATTTCATTTTTAATCCATAATGATCGGGTCTTTAATCATATGGTACCTCCCACTATTTTCAAATTCCATACACCCTCTAATGGAATTCGGAATCTTATTCCTAATGGGGTTGGGGTCCCACTGTGACCTAGAAGCCTCACATGTTAGTTTCTTGACTTCTAACCCACAGTAAGAAGACAACTCTTTGTCTATTGCTTCATAAGCATTCCAATCATTTTGCCTCTAGGGTACATATTCCTCACATGTTAGTTTCTTGGAATACTTCCCTAGTTAAGTTAGGCCCATCATTCACACAGGTATGTTTCACCAAATATACCTCACATGTTTTTCTTGGTATATACCAGCTTAGGCACCCCATGATATCTATATATGTGATAGTTTCAAGTAATGTCTTTAATATGGGTAGCTCCTACATGTCTGCAGCCAGGTACCCACATTAAGGGACGTTAGATGATCCTATAATGATGGAAGGCAATGAAGAATCCATTCCCTAATGTATTCTCTCCATTTCCAACTTAATATTAAATAGAGGGGTTTTAAGGGTCTCATCAAAAAACTAATCTAACATACATCTCATGCATTTAAATAAGAAATATATAACAACATTATATATATGTAATCCACTTATCGATATTAGTCCCTATAAGGTGACATATAACGATCTTTGGATTTGGAGCTATCTCTATTAATCTCATTAAAGCTCCCACTATGATGATTATGGACTTTAAGAGGATTCATCCAAGCCAATGAATTGAATCCAAGGTCTAAGTGGGTGTAGGTGATCGTAAAACATTCATTTGAAACAAGCATGCTCTCTTGAAAATCTTCTCCAAGCTTTCAAGTCCTTCAATCTCCTCCATTGGCTTCATGGTCTCCACCATAGGCTTATTGGGCTCCACCATGCTCCTTTAGGTCCACCATGCTCCTTAGCGCTCTCGATACATAACTTTACATAATTTAAAGAAAGGGATACATAAGGGAATGTGGGGTACATAAGAGAATGATAGGAGAGAGAAGAAGGTGGCATGCAAGCCCCAAATAAATAACATCACCAAAATTGACAACTCTCTTGAAAAATTATACAACCCATTCATAAGACGGCCAATCACAATTGGTTTAAGGTATAGTCCATAATCATCATCCATCCATAACCATACAATCACATTGCATAATAAAGGAAATAACTGTAAGCAATAAACATATGGGCATTCATGGTAACTCTATTGATTGTTTTCATTAATCTCATTAATGTGTCCTAATCTTATTAGGATATGCATAATCCCCAGAATTAATTAAGTCTTAACAACTAAGACATTTAATTTCAATTAATCAAATCAATTGAAACATTTAAAGTCCCCTAATTGAACACTAATATCAAATATTAGGGTTTCTTTAATTAAACAAAACAATTTTATTTAATTAAAATTTCCAGATTTTTATTTATTCCTAAATTGTGTTTTAAACGATTTAAAACATTATAAAATTAATCACCATTAATTAAATAATCAATTTCGGAATTAAATAAAATCATTTTATTAATTAATTAGTGCATTAGGGTTTCCTAAAACCCTAAACCCTAAATGCATTAACTCTAAACCCTAAGTGTAACCCTAATGCATTAAATGCCTTATGATTGGTCAATTAATGGCCAATCATTTAAACCCTAGGTTTATACGGTATTAATGATTAGGATTAGGGTTTAATTAATGCCACCTAGGATATTAATTACTCTTAATTAATATGCACTAATTAGGGTTTCTAAAACCCTAAACCTTAAACCTATTAAATACCAATGATTAATTACTAAACCATTAATGATCATGATTGGTCATTAATGACCAATCATTTAACCCTAGGTTAGACACATTAATTACTAGGTTTAGTTATTAATTAATGCATTAATAGAGTTAGGGTTCAATTAATACGAATTAGGGTTTCCTAAACCCTAAACCCTAGACATCATAAATGCACTTAATTATACCCTAATGATTAATAACCATGATTGGTCAATTAATGACCAATCATTAAACACTTTAATTAAGGTAATTAATAGCCAAATTAGGGTTTTTAATTAATGCAATTAATGAATTAGGGTTTCATCATTAATGGGAATTAGGGTTTCCTAAGAAACCCTAAGGCTGCCGCCACCTATAGTGGGCTGCCATGGCTTAGCAAGGCTGCCATGGCTTGGCCAGGCCATGGGAGGCCATGGCCAGCAAAGGGGGACTCAAGCCAGGGTGTGGGCCAAGCCCATGGACACGTGTGGGGTGGCCAAGAGGGCTGTCTTCTTCAAAGAACATTAGGGTTTCAAGAACCCAGTGCTGGCACCACCATGGGAGGACCTCCAAGGTCACAAAAGTTTCTAAAACTTAATCAATTCGACTCCACCATCAAAACCAGCTTTTGTATCATGTCCCTACATGAATTACTAAGCTAATTGAAGTGGTTTGGATGATCAAATCATCCCCAATTGTTCTAAACAATTCAAGAACAGTAGGCTGTCCAGAATTTGACAGCACACTGTACCTGATAACAAATTGATTTAAAACCCAGCAAGATGATTAATTCAAGCTACCAAATTATTTTTCCTAGCATCCTAGATGTCTTAGGAAACTAATAAAATTGGTTTCATGCAATTTGGAGTTCCCTAGCTCAAGATATGAACAAAACCCCATTGATGACTTTCTGCAGAAAAACAGTCTGCTGTGTTCTTCCAAGAAATCAAACTTTTTGATTCTTTATGCATCAAGACTCTTATAAAACTTAAAGAAAATCATACATACATTATGTATAATGATCCTATAAAGAATATACATCAATTTTGCAGAAGTATCTGATCATAACAGTAGCAAGAACCCTAGGGTTCTAAAACCCAGATTCAAACATGGTGGTCTTCTCCTTCTTCCTTCGGTTCTAGACTCATAATCCAATTATGATGCATCCGAATGCTTGGGAACCCTTTCCTACCATGTCTAGAACATAACCCAAGTGGTGGCAACCATTGCCATGTCTTTGATCTCCATCAAAAACTCACAATTGTGGCTGTTACATCATTCCCGAGCAAAACTGTCTTCCCTGACAGCCTGTAGTAAAAAATTCATAACTTTCACTACAAAACTCGGATTGACGAACCGTTTGTTGGGTTGTAAAGCTGATTCGAAGAGCTTTCTAACCATATATGGCTCGAAAATTTTGGAGAAGAACTCTGATTTCGGCATGCAAAACAAGATGACGATTTTTCATGACTATCATAAAAACTGTTCATCATCTTCTCCAAACTCAATCCCCATTCAACTTTTGAATAACCAGCAGCCCTAAAACTATTTTAGAAGAGGAGTAGAAGGAGAATTAACCTAGGGTTCATTAACCCTAGGTTCGGCCATGAGAGGGAAACCATTCTAATGCATGAACATAAATTCCAGATTTATTAACCAATCAATTTACCATGAATTACAGCCCATATGCAGTTTGTATTAGGCATAACCATGGCTCTGATACCACTGTTGGGAATCTAACTAGGGAGGAAAACTACAAAGGCGGAATTAAAATTTTCCTACGATTCCCAAACCCATGAATCCGATTATGCATAATACAAAAACATAAACCCTAACTACCAAGAGAGTTGGGATTACTTACAGTTGATTAATGTCTTCTCCTTTATGCTCCAAGCTTTTTCTTCTCCTTTTTGCTCCAAGCCTTTTCTCCGGACAGCGGTGAATGAGCAGCCCAAGTGTGCTGCCTCCAACGGTATCCACACCTAGCTAGAGCTTGTTGTCCTTTCCTTCTTCTTCCTTGTTGTTGCTAGAGGTGGAGAAGAAAGAGAGAGAGAGAGGGAGAGCTGTAATTTTCAGCCAGCCCTTGGGGAGGAGTGATTGTGATCATGTCATCACCTTATAGTGGGCATTATATAGCCCACTAATAGGGCCGGCCAAGGGGGGATTCCAAACCCTAATCTAATTTGTGTAATTACTCTTAATTACACAATTAGCCCACTAGTTTGCATTAAATACAAATTAGCCCCTTAAAGAACTTTTCTTTAATCACTTATACCCTTTCTCTCATAGACAATCAAGCTCTCTTAGCATGATCAGTGTGTGACCCATTGGGTTCACATCATCAAGTAGTAGGAATAGCACAAGTTGTGCACAATGGAACACTTTCCATTAAGGGTCTAATTGAAACTCCTTTCAATTCCCTAATTGATTATAACTCATTTATATCAATTAGGGCTTCTACTAACCATGAGTAACACCTAGCATATGGCTCATGGTGTGGTCCTTAATGAGGTGAATAGTCATTTACAAAGAACCCTTCTGTTATAGTTTACAGGTTACAATTCCATCCTTCCATCAACACAATGTCTCCAATTGAACTAATAGGACATGGAAGTCTGTCAAGTCCCTAGTTCAATTACTTTATACTCATTCATTAATATCAACTCAATGATGAACTTATGGAAACTCCTTTCCATATTCATTCTACCATGGGCCCATGGATTTAATGAGTTATATTCAATGAATGCTGTATGAGACATTCACTCTCTTTTTCCTAAGAGTGATGGATTCCTTGTTGATCACTCACATGCCTTCACACACATAGCAGTAGGGCCAATGAACACCCTTACAGACCCCTGAATAGGATCTGCACTTAGTGTTATCAAACTTCTAAAGCTACATGTATAAGACAACCATGGTGTCTCAGGTCTAAGGATTACTTGTACCACTATAACAATGAGAAACTGATTGACAGGCAGGTTAAAACTCCATTCAGTTTATCTCATATCTTTGGTCACATTCAGTGTACCTACTCTGATAATAGGCACCCACTTGTTGGTTGTAGTGTCTCCACACAAATAGCTTGAGACTAGCTATCCTCCTATAGAGTCAACCTAACAAGTGCTAGTCCTATGGTTCATTACTGTCCATCATAGTGAACCTTCAACTAGGAATGATTTAGGAGTTTAGTACAGAGATATATTTACAGTCTCAAAATTACAACCCTTTGTAATTTCATATTCTCAACTCTAACTCCATGGACATATTACGTAAATATAAATGATGCATATAAACATAATAGAATAAGCCCTTTTATTAAATCAATAATAAATGTGACATATATAAATGAAATCAATTGATTGTTCCTAATCCCTAAACAATCATCTCCATGATTGGCTCTAGGGCATAATCCTAACAGGGGGCCCGTCCAACCATGTCAAGTTTGTGATCGCTGGAACCAGCATACACTGGTGGTGGAGCCATCGCCGAGAACCGGTGCTGATGGGCCGAGGTGGAACAGAGGAGTGTAGAGAAGCGGAAGCGATGCACAACGGCGTTTCGGTGAGGGCTCTGTTTTGGGTTTGGGAAGAGGGCGGCGGTTGTGAGGACGCCGGCGTGGTTAAGGAGAGGGTTTGTTAATCGTCAATGTTCAAGGTTTTGATTGAAGCCTTTCGATCGCCGAGGTTGGGGTTCACGATCTTTGTTTAAGTCGGTCGTCCATCGCGCCGCCGATGAGCTTTGGTCTGGCAGCGTGGTTAAGGAATGGTTTGTTAGTCGTCGATGTTCGAGGGTTTAATTGAAGCCTTTCGATCGCTGATAGGCCCAGTTCACGATCTATGTCCAAGTCGTTCGCCCATGGCACCACTGGCGAGCTTTGGTCGTTGGCGTGGAAAGTGGTTTTATTATGCGTGGGAGTGGCAAAAAGGTTGAAGCAAGGAAATGCGATGGCAATAAAACTGCACTTTACATTTTATATAATAAAACCGGTATTACCCGGTTGCTTTGTGTGTTGTTTGTAGTGGAATACAGGTGTCCATTTAATGTGGCGAAGGGCCTTAAGCGATGGTCAGAACGACTGACCCTAGCATCGCCCTTTGTTGAAAAAACAAAAGTGATTTCCTGTCAATGAATAAATTAATAAAGAAAGAAACCGTGAGGCCATGTCATGGTGACGAACTATTGAAGTAAAGTTTTGCAATCTGAAAGCCTGGATAAACGCTAAAATATTACTGTAGAAGTAATAACTATAAGGACTGAGCGGGTCAGTGAAAGGACACCACTGGCCTCCGAGGCAGCCTCCTCGAAGGTGCTGGGAGGGGAAAGGACAAGCCATAGAAAAAGCAAAAGGTTGGTCTGACCATTCATAATTTCAAGTACGATTTTGCCTAATTGTGGCTCTATGCTTACATTTGGGGTCACTTTTTGTAATGGGGTTGCATTTGTCAGCGTTTAATTTGTATGTTACCTAGAAAAAACGGGAGTTGCAATTTACCCTTCAAAAGAAGACTTCCACTGCTTTTACTCCTTATTTTAAAAAACATGAAGAAACATGAAGAACTTGTATTTTATATTTAAAATATATTTTTATTAAAATTATGTATAGAACATAATGGGGCAACCCAATTTCTGAAAATTGTTCTAAATTAAGCGGCCTTATTTTTTCTCCTACATACTATTTTTATTTTTATTTTTTATCTCACTGTCATATATGGGATTACAATATTACATACATGTATATATACGGAAAAAAATATTTAAGTCAACATGTGCGGATTTTCTTACATGATCAAATGGTGCTAATGCTAATATGATAAGCATGTGCTGACTAAAAAATTCCTTATATCTATATATATATATATATATATATATACACACACACACACGAGAACAAACACTATATCCTATTTCACAGTTTTATTATGTTGCTAATTCCGGATACAATACCCTCCAAACCTTACTCATTAGGTAAAAAATGGGTACTAAGAATCAATCCTTAAACTCTTGGTTGATAATATGTGATTAAGGGAGAGATGAACTTTTTCACTATGATATATATTGCTTTAAAAAATAATATATATATATATATATAGATATAGATATGTTAGGATCCGTAGACATAAAATTTGACACAAGTTTTTATAACTCCATTTGTAAATTAAAGTATATTTTGATAAATCCACTGTTGAATTAGATAGTCTTTCTATGTAAACTATGCATGTCAAAAATCAAGTTGATCCGAAATTAAGAACCGTTTCATTTATAAATGTGAGATTTTTGTTTATGAAAATACAAGTTTTTAGATTGGATGACAAATGATATCGAATCAACTTGAATTTAGGTATACATGGTCTACATAGAGAGACTATCTAATTTAACAGTGGATTTCTTAAAATATGCTTCATAAATTGAGTTATAAAAACTTGTGTCAAATTTGTGTCCAAAAAAAAAAGTTCTCAAATGAGAATTTTCGAAATCCTCATTTCAAATGGTATCCAAGTAATAGGGGAAGGGGAGAAATATGTGGAGATAAATGAGTAAATGCAAGATTTCACCGTGTCTTTAGCAACTTTCTGAGAAGGTGTGGGGAGAAGAAGGAAAAAAGATCACAAAAGGGATCTTTGCGGTGAAAATGTGAAATCCAATATTTCGTGAGTAGACGGTTGATTTTTGTCTTTGTTTACACATTTGGGGTCAATTTGGTACATACAATTTTAAATAGTAATTATACTACAACAAAATACTCCAATTGTCATCTATAATTTGGGACGGATATGGTATGAGTCTCAATTAATGAAAATTTGTCAATTTTTGAGATAGTTATATGCATCATAATGGTTAAAACCCAAATCTAGTTTATTTGCCCAATTTTTAAGCTGAAAAAAAAATTAAAAATTAAAAATTAATAAAATACTACGGGTGCTATATATAAAGGAGACTAGCCGTCAGAAGGCTTTGTATCTTGTATTCTCCTTTTTGCCTTAAAGTATAATGGAATTATGTATGTACCGTAAAAGTACCTCAACTAGAGGAAACCACGTAAATTTTTGTATTCTTACTTCTTTAATTCTTTATTTCTTTTCATGTTAATCGCTGTGTGTGTGATAGAGAAAAGTTAATTTCTCCCAACACATTAGTCCTTGACATCCCCATTGTTGAGTTCGAAAAACCTAGGAAGAGATGGTGCTTGGCTTACACCGTCATTTATTCTACATGCGCTCTACGCTCTCTTGCTAAAGAAATTGGAGCTGAGACAACATGTATCGTCCTCACCAAATGTTGACTTCTTCACTCTTGCGGATTCACTTGGCTTCTCCAGTATTGACCAAACAAGACTCATTAGAATGTTGAAGGGGAAAAACATGGACCATCTCCGACAACTTGGAGGAGTTGAAGGCATAGTTTTTTCTGACAAGCGATAGGAACTCACGCACACACACAAACACCCAGAAGGATCAAACTCAGAACCTTCTCGAAACCCCACACCCCTTTAAAGTGGGACATGCCACTCGACCTACAGGCCATTGGCAGTTGAAGGCATAGTTGTTGAAGTGTTTTTTTGCATGTATGACTTATGAATTGGACTAATTTGAATTTTTGCGTGCATGACATATGTAGAAAGATTATCTAATCTGATAGTAGATTTTACAAAATATGAATTAGAAATAAATTATCTAAAAATTTGTATAAGAATTTGTGTATGTTGATCCAAATTCTATATATATATATATATATATATATATATATATTAGATTATATATTAGATTAGATATAACAACACGATCCGGATCCTCTGCCACACCATCTTGCCATACTATATATTATGGCTCGACATGTGGCCCAGCCAATGATTCAATGGACAGAATTTCTCACATACTTAAACTACGCCGATTTGTGTGTGTTTTTTTTTGCCGTTGCCAAACCACCCTTGTTACGTCGATGGCAAGATCGGACCATCGCATTTTAGTTGCAGGTTTATACCTGCACGTCGACTGAAGCACACTCGATCTAAACCAATGAAAGAGATCCATGGGTACAAGTTCCTGGTTAAATACCCTTGCAGTGAGCTTTCGCGATTTGGGCATTGGTTACCCTTCGTTGGGATTGACGATGTTATATTTTTCAGCAGTCATGAGTTGCTTTTCATGTATTCTGCAATGCCTTTATTGTGACCCGATCGGAAATTGAAGTGAATTGATTGAGGGTACATTTCAAGTCAACACATGGAATTTCAAGTGGTGGGAGGCAATATGTTATGGAGGATAAATTTCAATTCAACACATGAGGAATTCCTCCACTAGATGTTCGGATGGAATGATTTACAGTGAAAAAATATAGCTTCGTTGTGGCCGCAATAGGTTGATTAAGAGAGAGACGATGAAATTCGTCGTCGTCGTCGGAAACTTGGGTACACTGTTACAGTGAGGGTGAAGAGAGGGAAGGGGCGACGAGACTTTCGTCGGAGGAAGTTGTAGAGAAAAGATAAAAGTAATGAAAGGAAAAGAGGCTGCCGACATCACCTTGTCGAAGAAGACAATTCGCAGTGGCGAAGAAGACAATCCGCAGTGGTGAGAGGGGAGACGGCAACAAATTTTTTTTTCTGCCCTTTTAAAAGCTCAAAACGATGTAGTTTTAAATACCATAGACTTCTGTCCGTTGGATTACTAGCTGGGCCACGTGTCGAGCCTTAATTTAAGGTATAGCAAGTTCCACTCTGCCAAGGTATGGCAGAGGATGGAGCCTCTATTAGCATCTATACATTTGCTTTTCTTCCTCCATCTATTTTATATTTTAAGATTTTACAAAAAATATATAAGGTTTTCGTAAAAATTGATTATGCTATTTATTAAAAAAACATAATTTTGAATAACTTTTTGAAAGAAAGTTTTTCTAAAATTTATCATTTAAGTAGATTTTTTAATTATTTATGATGCGAAGACTAAAAATAGCAAAAAAGACTATTTAAACGATCTATTTTAGAAATTTTTTTTTAAAAAAAATTGTTTAAAATAATGTTTTCTAATAAAATATAAACAATACACGATCAATTTTTATGAAAATTTTATCTATTAATTATAAGATATTTAAATGTAAAACAAGTAAGAGATAAAAAAAAGTCTTGGAGTCCGATAAATACCCTCTGCAGAGGAAACATTAATTAACAACGTAGTGACGTACCACAGCCCAAAGCCCAGATGAGGACAAAAACAAAGAGAAAAACACAGGCATGTTGTCCTCCTTAGCTGGCAAGGCCGGCTGAACCCCAAGTTTACCAAGGCAATGGCCTAGGGCCTCACCCCCAAAAAGGCCTCATACATAGCTTTATCATTTGGTTTTTTTATAAGCTCATACAAAACTTTATCAGTTCATCATTAAGGCCTCATTTTCATTTTCTCTTTGTTAGGTAAGGTAATTTTATGATATTTATTTAATTTGTTTTCTTTCATTTTGTTAGTACTTTTTTTTAAAATTATAAATATATATATCCACTAGAAAATATGAATTTGGATACAAGAAGGTTAAAAGGAAAAACAAAGAGAAAATTAGATAAATTAATTAAATTTTTTTCTAAAAACTAAAATTAATAAAATCCTATTAACCATTAACTATGTTACAATTCAATTAGTCGTATTATTTATTGAAAAGGATTTGTTAGCAAAACTTGAATACAAAAATTTAATTAGTAATATATTTTGTACCTCAAAAGGCAAGAAGACATAATTTTAAATATATATATATACCATATGAAGAAAACTAATGTAATGTATATTAATATTTTAAATATTAAAGAAGCCTCACTTATAGTCTTTGCCTTAGGCCTCAAATTATATTTAGCCGGCTGTCATGTTAGTTGAGAATTTTCATACAACATCGGATGGACAATACTTGCCTCCACAGTAAGGTGGGGCAGCTCGATCCATCCCCTCCATGATGTGTCCGTGCTATTTGATCAACACGTGTCCAACAACACATGCATAACTCATGCCCCTTAACTATGATTATTGAAAACAAAACTATGCGGTAAAAACAAATCCTTGCTACTTCTGTAATTCACCAAATTACATACTGACAACACGTGTCCAACAACACATGCATAACTCATGCCCCTTCTCTATAATTATCTCATTCAACTGTGGGCAATTATCAATCTGTAAAAGCTCAAGCTTAAGAAAGCCTGTGCGAAAGTACAGTTGTTGCCCCACATATGTGCCATTGCAAAATTTAAGCTCCACCAAATTGGGCAAGTCTTGGATGTGAGAGAGTGGATCTTCTCTCAGTCTGGACCGAAACAAAGTCAAATGTGTGAGGTTATGAAGGGTGCGGAACCAGCGTGGAACATTCTCCAGTCCTCCATGCAGAGTAAGTTTATGAAGATCAGGAGGAGGCGATGAGAGCACATCCATTGGGAGGACTCGCTCAGAAAAATTTAGCCTCACGTATAAGCGGTGAAGGAGTTTCATATTTTGTATTGAGGTGCGCAAGTCCCCTACGTCCGCTTCTTTGATATCATCAATGCCAAAACTTCTCAGTTGTGTCATGTTCCTGACTTGCCTCATTATATCACCTTCTGCTTTGACGTAATTCAGTACCTGCAAATTCTTTAACTTGGAAATATCTGATGGCACCCGTGACCCAAAGGAAGCGTAACCAGCTCCATTCGCACCTACAATCCAACGCCACATAATCAAGTACCGCAAGTTTTCCAACTTCACTATGTCACTTGGAAGTTCCTCTACCTTTGTCTGATTGATGTTCAAGGTTTGCAAATTTCGAAGTCTTTCTATGGATTTTGGAAGCTTCTCCACTGAAGTGTTTTTCAAGTTCAAATATCTTAGATTAAATAAATTATCTAACCCATCCGGCAATTGATCAATTCGAGCATCTTCCATATCTAAGACCCTTAAAAGTCTGAATTCGGGGGGTGCAGAGGGTGCAAAATCCCTGATAAACACAAAGAATGAATGAAGTCGTGGGATGTTGGGTGGTAAGTTCATCCTTTTGATGCGTCTTTGAATGGATAAGCGATGTACTCCACTCTCTATTGTGTCTTCTCGCCCATCATATGCGTTACAAAATTTCTCCCTTTCTGAGGTTGATAAAGCTAGTTCACGCATTATATCATGCATTTTAAACTGTTTTGGTCGTCCAAATGGGTTCCTCTGTATAACTTGAAGCATGCTTCGATGAACGAGTTCCATTAAGTATCTCTCAGCGACCTCTTCTGGTATTAGCCCACTAATCTTTTCTACAAAACCTTCAGCCATCCACAGTCTAATGAGGCTTTTTCGTCGAATCAAAAAGTCTTCTGGGAACACACAGCAATACAAGAAACACTGCTTAAGTTGGTATGGCAAACCATTAAAGCTAAATAACAAGATGCTCTTCACTACTTCTAGCCCCGGATTGTTACTCAGCTCCCAATTCAAGCTATTACGAACAATTTTCCACTAGAACTCAAACTGCTTGGACGACATGACACCACCCAAAGCTGCAATTGCAAAAGGTAGGCCATCGCATTTTCTCACGAGCTCCCTACCTATGCTTTCCAACGTCTCTGAAGGACAAGAGTTGGTGGGATTCCTTGAGAAAGCTATCTTGCAGAATAAGTCCCATGCCTCATTGTTTCCCAATGGTCGAATATGGTGAATGCAGCTTCCAACTCCATAAGAAAAAGAAGCAATGTCTTCTATTCGAGTAGTAAGCAATATCCGACTTCCATGCCTGCCATCTGGAAGTGATACTTTTATTTCTCTCCAGAGGTTTATATCCCATACATCATCTAAGACCAATATATACCTTCTCTGCTCTAAGAAGTCCACAAGCATCTTTACTAGCTGTTCGTTGCTCATGGTGCTCAAATCTGGTGGTATGATATTCTTTATTGGTTCAAAAAACTCTTTAATCATCTTTCTGAATAAGTCCTCGATCACGTAAGTCTGCGAGACAGCAACCCATGCATAGCTGTGGAAATGTCGCTTTGCTGTTGGACTCTTGTAAGCCTGGGCAACTAGAGTCGTCTTACCAGAGCCACCCATGCCAACTACTGATATAACAACGCGTTGCTGCAGCTCTTCATCTGTCAACCATCTTATCAACAAATCTCTATCAGCATCGATCCCCACGACATCGTCATCACTAAGTTGATAAGATTCTTGTCCAACTTTCCGTATCAACATTTCATCATGGGAACTACTACCTTCTATACGATCAACGCCGTATCGGTGGTGTCTTTCTGCAATGGCTTTAATTATAGTGTGGTATTTTCTCATCTTTGTGGCTATTTGATGCCTCACCCAAAGATTCTTTGGAAGGCGAAAGATACGGTCCACAAACCTTGCGAATTTTCCCTCTACTTGCGGCCTGTTTAGGTGGTACATGAACTCGTCAATAATGTCTTCCACATTGTATGCTGTGTCCCTGACATCTTCCACCCAAGCTTTCTCTCCTTCTTTGAGGGCTTTTGTTCGATCTGCATCCATCAGGAAGGCTCTCATGCTTTTCAACTCGAGCTGCATCTCACTAAGTTCGTCACGAACTCCTCCTAACAAGGATACTTCGTTCTCAAGGAGGGACATTATTCGGCCAAACACGAGATCCATTGCAACGTCGGCCATGCTTGCCTTCAATCTGCTCTCCTTGGCCCTTTTCCTTTCGCATGCTAATCTCCCAACTTCATTTTTGTCCGAATATTCTAATTAGAAAAAGAAAAAGAAAAAATGCTTCATTGATTGTTGAAGACATCATGCCTATTGCGATGGAACACAGAAAGAGAGAAGGGAAAAAGAGGGTAAAACCCTTGCTATTGATATGTCTCTTTCATGTACATGAGGGACCTATATATAGAGTTTAGGCTAGGAATAATCCTAGGTATAGCTGTACAATACAGGGGCCTACGCTATACTTTATACAGTTACAATACACGGTAACACCCCCCCTCAAACTCAAGTAGGGTTTGTAGAGACCAACTTGAGTTTGGAAACTAAATCGAGATGGCGTCCTGGGGGATGAGATTTGGTGAAGATGTCTGCAGGCTGATCTGTGGAAGAGACGGAGAGGAGACGCACAGTGCCACTGGTAATGTGCTGACGAATGAAATGATAATCAATTTCAATATGTTTAGTGCGTTCGTGGAATACATCATTATGAGCAATCTGAAGAGCACTACGATTGTCACAGTAAAGAACAGTAGCTGTCGGGAGAGGAACTCCCATAGTAGTAAGAAGCCAACGAAGCCAAAAAAGTTCTTGGGTAGTATCGGCGAGAGCACGATATTCAGCCTCAGTGCTAGAGCGGGCGGTGACAGTTTGCTTCTTGCTACGCCAGGAAATAAGGGAGGTGCCAAGAAAGAAACAGTAGCCAGTGGTAGAACGTCGGTCAGTCGGATCACCGGCCCAATCAGCGTCGGAGTAGGCACGCAACTCAAGGGAAGAGGCGGCAGAAAAATGAAGACCATGATATAGGGTACCTTTAATATATCGAAGGATCCGGAGAACAGCTGCATAATGAGAAGAGCGAGGAGCAGACATAAACTAACTGACAAGATGTACTGCATAGGCAAGATCGGGCCGAGTAACAGTGAGATAAACAAGGCTGCCAACTAACTGTCGGTACAAGGTAGCATCATGGAGAGGTGTACCATCTAGAGGAGTGAGGCGAACATTAGGCTCGAGAGGAGTTAAAGCAGTCTTGCTATTAGTAAGACCAGCACGGGTGAGGAGATCAGAAACATACTTGGCCTGAGAAAGATAGTATCCCCGAGAATCAGAAGAAATCTCAAGACCCAAAAAATAGCTAAGGGAACCAAGATCCTTCATCTCAAAGTGCTGGCTAAGAAACTGTTTCAGAGTAGAAATGCCAGTAGAATCATCGCCAGTGATAATCATATCATCAACATAGAGAAGCAAAAGAATGGTGCCATGATCAGTCTGACGAACAAAAAGAACGGAGTCATAGGGACTAGATGTAAAACCGAAATCTCCAATAACAGAACTGAATTTGGCAAACCAGGCTCGAGGAGCTTGCTTGAGTCCATACAAGGCGCGACGGAGGTGACAGACCTGGTTAGGTAAATGATCATACCCAGGAGGTGGTTGCATGTAGACTTCTTCATGAAGATCACCATTTAGAAATGCATTCTTAACATCCATCTGAAATAATCCCCATTGGCGGACAGCGGCCACAGCTAGGAGACTCCTGACAGAAGTAAGACGGGCGACAGGAGCAAAGGTCTCTTCATAGTCAATTCCATACTCCTGAGTAAAGCCTTTGGCAACGAGGCGAGCCTTATAGCGTTCAATAGCTCCATCAGAGCGAGTCTTGATCTTGTAAACCCATTTACATCCAATGGCATGTTTGCCCAGGGGAAGATCAACCAAGTCCCAAGTATGAGTTTTGTGTAAAGCCTGTAATTCATTATCCATTGCTTGCTGCCAAAGAGGGTTAGTACAAGCCTCGCGATAAGATTGAGGCTCATGTTGAGAAAGAATGGTGGAGAAACAATGAAAGTCACGAAGATGGACTGGCAATTCTCTTACCCGAGTAGAACGGCGAAGAGCTGGAGGAGGAGTGGGAACGGGATCGTCAGGATCGTCAGGCGGGACGAGCACTGCAGGAGGGGCCGTAGTTGGTGTGTCTGAACCTGTGTCAACATCATCAGAAAATAAAGAAATAGAGGGGTTAGTGAATAGAGAAAGGGTAGATGAGGGAGGGAGATGAAATTTGGAGAGAGAGGAGAACAGTTTGTGTTCCCAAAAGACCACATGACGGGAAATACGAAGACGTTTGGAAATAGGATCCCAACACCTATAACCTTTGTGTTCTATCCCATAACCCAAGAAGCAGCAGAGACGGGCACGAGGTTGAAGCTTGGTACGTTCATGTAGTTGAAGTAACACAAAACAGGCACAGCCAAAAACACGGAGAGTACTGTAGTTAGGAGGTGTACCATAAAGCCGTTCATGGGGAGATTGATTATTAATGACGGGAGAGGGAATGTGGTTTATGGTGTAAACGGCGGTGAGAGCAGCTTCTCCCCAAAAATGCTCAGGACAGGAGGAAGAGAGAAGAAGAGAACGAACAGTGTCCAAAATGTGACGATGTTTGCGTTCGGCGCGACCATTTTGCTGAGAAGTGCCTGGGCAAGAACGATGAGGAAGGGTGCCTTGTTGTTGAAGAAATTGGAGGAAGTCAGTGTCGCGGTACTCCATAGCATTATCTGCACGAAAGATTTTAATAGGACGCGAAAACTGAGTGGTAATCATGCGGGCAAAGTTATAGTAAATCTGTTTCAGTTCAGAGCGATGCTGCATAAGATAAATCCAAGTAAAGCGAGAATAATCATCAATGAAGATAACAAAATACTTGGATCCACCCATGGTGGTGGTAGGAGAGGGACCCCAAATATCAGAATGAACTAAGTCAAATGGGGCATCAGAAACAGAATCACTATTTGAAAAAGGTAAAGCAGGTTGTTTACCGAGCTAACAAGATAAACAATCATCATGTTTATTTATTACAGGGCCCAAAATACCACTAGAAGCCAATTTTTGTAAACGACTGAAGGAAACATGTCCTAGGCGAGCATGCCAAAGAGTTAAAGAGGGAGGAGTTGAGGCAGCAGCGGAGTGAGCGGGAGAGGTAAGGTGGGATGGAGTGTGGAAGTTGACCAATTCAAATAAACGTCCAACTCTACGGCCGGTCCCAAGCGTCTGTCCCGTCTTTGGATTCTGTACAATACAACCAATAGAAGAAAAGGTAACATTAAGACCAAGTTCACAAAGTTGTCCCACAGAAATAAGATTTAAAGTGAGTTGAGGAATGAAATAAGTATCAGGGAGAGACACTTTGGAGTTAGAGATTTGTCCAATGTGATTAACATGCATGTGAGAGCCATCAGCAGTATGAATAGGAGGAAGATGAGAGGTATGAACTTGAGTAGTGAAAAGAGAGTGATCAGATGTCATATGATTACAACAGGCGGAGTCAAAATACCAAGAGGAAGTACCTGGTGTGACAGAGAGAGCAGTAGGAGGAGGGTTACCAGAAGTAGAGAGGACCTGTTTGAGAAGAGCAGTGAGATCGGCATTAGAGAGAGATGAAGTGGGAGAGGTAGGTGGAGAAATGTCCTCAGTAGCAGCAGCAGTAGTAGCAGCAGTAGTGGAACGATGGTGAGGCTTGAACCTGTTAGACCTGGATGAATTTCCTCTGGAATGATCATGTCGAGGTTGTGGGTTTGGATTGCGTGGACAGTCATTTAAGAAATGACCTGGACCGCGCTTGTGACAGTGCTTGCAGACTCGAATAGGACAGTGAAGGAGAGTATGGTTCGGCGCATGACAAAACTTGCAACCTGATAGAGATGGACGCCCAGAAGGAGGAGTGGCCATAGCAGTGTGGGCCGGTGCTGAGAAGGGAGTTGCAAGAGCAGATTCAGTAGAAGGAGGAAGGCGAGTACAGCGTCGAGTCTCATATGCAACAAGTTCAGAAACAGCACTTTCCAAGGTCGGTAATGGAGTGCGATGAAGCAAAATGGCACGTGTAGATTCGAATACATCATCCAAGGCCATCAAAAAATGGATTAGACGCTGCTGATTTCGGTGACTGAGAAACTTCGCCGCATCCTGAGAACAGGTCCAAGTAGGTTCTGAAGCGGCCAATTGATCCCAAAAAGCATGCATCCGGGAGTGGAAAATGTCGATTGCTTCTCCAGGTTCTTGACGCATGCGGTGAAGTTGATCTAAAAGTTGGTACTGATGAGAGAGACCAGCAGTGGTGTAGCGGTCGGCAAGAAAATCCCAAGCAGCTTTGGCGGTTTCAAAACGGCCAAACTGCATACCAATGGATGGAATAGAGGTACTGCGAAAAGCAGAGATGATCTTCTGATTCTTACTGTCCCATTCTTCAAGACGATCCACAAATTTCTCTTCAAGTTCTTCTGTCCCTTTCTTTGGTTCAGTGATATCCCCAGTGACAATTCGCCAGAGTTTGTGACCACGAAGGTAGCCAGATATGGCTTGAGCCCAGAAAACATAATTCTGGCCATTTAAGACCAGAGGGATGTTGATAGCAAGCTCTGGGTTACTCATAACTGCACACTCGGAGTAGAATTAGCCAAAAAGGAGCTCAAAAATGAGATCAGAGGGCTGAAAATACCTAAGAATGACTGTCTGTTTGCTGAAAATAGCCTAGAAATGGAGAAAATGAAGGAAAAAAACAGCAAACAGATGCAGTAGGGCTGACGTGGCAGAGTGACGTGGCAGGCTGATGCAGCAGTACTGACGTGGTGCTGACGTGGCAGTGGCGTGCGCTGACGTGGCAGTAGTGCGCGCTGACGTGGCAGTGGTGTGCGCTAACGTGGCAGTGGTGTGCGCTGACGTGGCGCTGATGTGGCAGTAACGTGGTGCTGACGTGGCAGTGGTGTGTGCTGACGTGGCAGTGGTGTGTGCTGACGTGGCGCTGACGTGGCAGTGGTGTGTGCAGTGACGTGGCGCTGACGTGGCAGTGACGTGGCGCTGGCGTGGCAGTGTCGGGCGATGACGTGGCAGTGACGTGGCGCTGACGTGGCAGTGACGTGGCGCTGACGTGGCGATGACGTGGCAGTGGTGTGGTGCTGACTGAGCGCTGACGGGGCGCTGACGGAGCGCTGACGGAGCGAGGATGATGTGCCGGCGCGTGATGGCGCGTGAGATTTACAGTGCGAGTAGATCTCACGCGCGTTTCTTCAGGCGGCGCGTGAGGGCGCGTGAGGCAGTTTCTGTGGACGCGACTTTCGCCGTTCTGCGGATCGCGGCGGGGCGAAGGTTTTTGGAGGTGTTTTAGGTTGTGTAGGTTTGCGGAAGGCTTTCAACTGTGATGGACAGAGGCGACGTGTAGGACGACAATGGCGTTGGTTGTCTTCGCCGGAAAGGAAAGGCAGTGGGCGGAGAAGGACGATGATGGCGTTGGTTGTCTTCGCCTGGAATGGAAGGCAGTGGGCGGTGATCAGCGGCGCGGCGAACAGCGGCTGTGGAAGAAGGCACTTGGCTCTGATACCATATTGCGATGGAACACAGAAAGAGAGAAGGGAAAAAGAGGGTAAAACCCTTGCTATTGATATGTCTCTTTCATGTACATGAGGGACCTATATATAGAGTTTAGGCTAGGAATAATCCTAGGTATAGCTGTACAATACAAGGGCCTACGCTATACTTTATACAGTTACAATACACGGTAACAATGCCTACAGATTTTAAGGTCAAAAAGAGGGATTCGGATTTGATGGTGGTTTAAAAAAACACCATCATCATGCTGGTTTAAGGGATCGCAACAGGTTGGTGTAAGAAAATTAATGGACAACTCGATCAATTGACCAAAAAAACACTGATCCAACACCAAATCGAGATCCCACATGATTTTTAAATTAAATTTTTTTAGTAGTATGATAAAAACTTAGCTATATCTATATTTATATCTAAATCTATATCTATACTATCTATCTATTTCTATATTATATTATCTATTATTATTTATTTACTACCATTAAAAGTCTTTTAACCAGAAAAGCTTTTAAGTCAGAAAAGCTTTTAAGTGACATTATTATTTATTTACTACTATTAAAAGTCTTTTATCTTTATTTATTAATTAAAATATCTAGATCTGCATATTACACTCACCAAATTTGCAGGTTTTTTTATTTGATCATACTTCGCACTCTTTGAGAAAGAGAAGCTATCTTATAAAACAGTCATTGTTTTTTTAAAGACAAGAAAAGCCAGAGGCAGGACCATTTAAGAATTGATGCTCCCCTCTTTAATACCCTACACGTGTCTCTTACCACTACATTGAGATGCCATATATGACATGTAAATATACATTTGGCAATCAACTGTGTATTGAAAGCTTTGGGAAGTGAATAAAACATATAAGACTAAAAACAAAAAAAACAAAAAAAAAAAAAAAAATGAAGAAATAAATAATTAAACATAGCGAGGGGAATTAAAGATTAATCTTCGGCCCGAAACAAATTCATCCGCATTGCAAATTTTACTACATACCACCGTCACTTGAAAGGACCATGTAATAGCGATATACTGCAATAATTTCTCATAATGTATTTAGAATTTAAAAAATTTGAAGTGTAACCAAACATAAACTCTTCTTCCAAACTTGTCAGAAAACTACAATAGTTCTTTGTACCAAACTCTTCTTCTTCAAGTTTGATTTTATTTATATTTTATGCCTTCTTCTTGAATTCATTGTTCTTCTTCTACTCCTAGTCTCTTTTGTTTTATCGATATTTGATAGAATTTTGGCTCTTCATGCTGACGCGAAAGTAGTTTTTCAAGCTAAGTAGTGGATTTTTTAATATCGACACTTCCCTCCTTCGGTAAACTTTGAATTTTTATTCATTGGGATCCCAATATCACTCTGCTAAGTGCTAATGGACATTATCACTCTGTTTCCAATATGTTTTTTTTGTTGGTAAACTTTGAATTTTTATTCATATATTGGGTTCCCAAGATTACTCCTGTGTAGCAGTAGTAGTAGTAATAAATAAATAATAGTGCTGCTCTAATTTTGTGCAGTGATTTGCAATAGAATTGCATGGATGAATTATTTGTAGTTAGACTCTTAAGATAACTATATGAACATAACATTTTAATGTTACTTCAAATCATTCAGATATGACACTTGATATAGAGTACTAAAAATGGCTTGAGATTTCACTCTAGCGAACCTAAACTATTCAAATTACTCCATATTCATTATATTATTATATTGATGAACCATGCAATCCATGAAATATGCAATTGTTGTATCCTATTTATGTGGTTTTATACGAATTTGATTTCCTATTTATGTGGTTTTACGAATTAAAGTATACGAATTATAGTATACTTTGAATTCTTATTTATAAATTCTTACTTATATTTATGTGTTTTATATTCTTATTTCCTATTTTAAACAATGTACCGTGTATAAGAATAGAATTATAGTATACTTTGAATCCCCATTTATATTTATGTGTTTTATATTCTTATTTCCTCTTTATGTGTTTTATATTTTATATTATTATTCCCTCTTCCAATCAATGTACCATATATAAGAGTAGTGATATATTTAAAATATAAAATAAGGGTATATTGGTCAATCAAAAGTTTTTCTGACATTCAGCCTTTTATAGGTAATATAGATATACTAATAAAAATTTATTAAAATGACATAAATATTTATAATCTAAAGCTCTTGGTGTACAACAAACAACAAGGACATAATCTAAAGTAGTACACGTGCAACACACATATGCACTAACTTAGTTTTTTTTTCTTTTTTTTTTTTTCTTTGTACACGTTTCCTATACATTTATTTATAAACATTCAATTCTTACACGTGCCTTCATGAATTCTAATAGATCGAACACAAAGATGTTTCCTATGAGGGTTAATATCCTTCGTGTGCAGAAAAAAAAAAAACGTAAAAAATAAAAAAGGCCCGCAAAATATTTATTTTCATGATCTATCTGCAGGTTTCAATTGCCAGCAAAATATTTATTTTCATGATCTATGTGCAGGTTTCAATTGCTCTCTCTCTCTCTCTCTCTCTCCATGTTTCCACTATGTTTATTTATAAACATTCAATTTTTATATATGTGGGACACTATCATGCACCAACAATCAAATAGAATTTATATAAACATTCAACTCGTATATTTGTGGGACACATGCATGATTCTTCTTATATGTGTGGGACTCTCAATGAGATAAAGTTGAGGGGAGTTGGGTCTTTGGTACAATGAGATAAGTTGGATTTATACAAAGAAAAAAATTGATGTAACAAAAAATAAATAAATAAAAATTGAGTCTAAATTAATAAGGGAAATAGTGTTCTTATAAATATAAATGAGGGCAAAATTTTGAATCAAAAGTTTTTCAGTAGATAATGACATATTTTAAAAGGAGTGACCTTTTACCCAAAAAAGAAAAAAAAGAAAAAATGGTATGACTTCATTCATTGCCAGCAATTTCATTTTATTTCCATTCTCAAATAAAAATAGATTGCGAGTTGATGAAAACAGGTAATTAATTAAATTAGTATTATTCTCAAAATTAAAATTAAACTTAAAATAAATGAAATTATGCCAAAATGAATTTTAAAATATCGGAGGACACTTAATAAGCTTTTAAAAATAAATTTTATTATATATGAAAATCTGAACTTATGCTTTTGCACACCTAAAGGGGGTTTTGAATATATAGGCATGCTAAAATTATCAAGTAAAAATTAGGTCAATTTTAACCTATTCAAATATTGAATGCATGCTATGATTATGAAAGATAAAGCAACATAATCACACATATAGACACAATTTTTACGTGAAAAACTCAAACGGAAAAACCACAAGATCTAGTCCAGTATTAGCAAAATACTAAAAAATGCAAGTTATGACACATGACAATATTATCCTGACACACACAAATCCAAACTCTTCAATAGTTGCCTCAATGCCTGGGAAACTCCACCATTGAATCAACGCACCTTCTCTTAGCAGAAGTTTTTAGGGTAAATTACATTAACACTCCTTCTAAATTCTGACAATAACAGATACACCCCTCAACGTTTTTGAAATTATACTGATACCCCTTACTTTACAAAATAACCTACAAAGACACCCATCTCTTCTAACTTCCGTCAATTACTCCATGTCTCCGTTAAATAAAGGTGACATCATCCCAATTTGTTCAAAATACCTAAACTACCCTTATTGAATGAATGCATACCAATATTAAAGATGGAGATAACCCAATCACATTATTCTACCCCTAACCTGCGTAGACCTTTATCAATTTATTATATTATGGTTTTCCCAAAATTAAATCATACTCTCATTATGCTCCTAAGTTTTAGGAGAAAACCTCTCTTCATATATTTATTTCCTAATTAATCTCTTTTCTACTTTGACTAAATGTTAAAAGTTTCCAAAAAATATAAGAAAAAAATTATTATAATTCCAAATACTTTTTGGTACCAAAAGGGAAAAAAATATTCTTAATACTTTCCTAAACAAAGAGAGATAATTAATACTAATATATGATTACTAAAAAATATTCTATTTATTATTAATATGATTAGTAGGCTCTTTACCTTTTAATTTAATTTAATTTTTTTTTCTATTCTAAGCCTAAGCTCCTTGAGTCCTTGTAGCAAAACTTTTTTTTTTTCTCAAATTTGAAAAATAATAATGATATAAATAAATAATTTGAGGGTTCAAATTTTAATATTAATATTACTATGATATAGCCACCTTATATTTTATAGGCTTCATCCTCGTCTTTCTATTATTCATATTACTATGATATAGCCACCTTACTATCAAGGGCGAAACCAGGATGTAATGTTTGTGGGGGCCGGACCATAAAAAGAGTTATCTTCATACCACCTAATTTCATAAGTCTTTTGTCAAAGTACAAATTTTAGTATTAACGTTGGACAAGTAATTTGATTAATGGAATTTTTAAAAGACATGCATTTTTTTCACATCATCTACAATAGAATTATTCTTGCGTTTACAAACATAATTCAAGGAAATTAATAAATTGCAAAGGAAATGAAGCAAAAGTTTTGCGTAATGGAACTATAGAAAAATAAAAATAAAAAAACAAATGAATTTCTTTGCACAAAGGAGTATCTTCTATGAAATTTTTTAGTAGTTTTATTTGTATTATATTCATCAATTACTCTTAGTTTTAGGGAAGCATTAAGAATAAGGTTTTTTTTTTCTTTTCCTGATGGGATTTGGAAATTTTTTACCATTTAAATATTTAATCAAAATTAGAGATCGATTTAATTGGAAGTATATATAATGAGAGATTTCTTTTTACCATTTAATTAAAATTAGAGATTTAATAGGAAATATATATAAGGAGAGATTTTCTCCTAAAACTTAGTAACATAATTAGGAGTTTAAATAAATTTTGGGGGGGCAATTACACAAAAAACTAATAATTTGATTTGTTAATATACATATTACCTTTAGTAAACAAAAGAATTCTTAAAATTTTGGGGGGGCCATGGCCCCTGCCATCCCCCCTCTAGTTCCACCCTTGCTTACTATGTATGTTTTTAACTTTTATTTCTATTTTTAAAATTTTAAATTTTTTTACTTACAAATAATCTAGCCGTCCAATGACGAATTCTTAGTTCTATCCAAGGACTTTAATATCGATATCGATGGATATATCGAGGGTCCAAAAATATGGATATATTAGATATATCGTTGGATATATCGACAATATCGATATCATTTTAAAGATATGTTGAATATTATGAGTTAAATATGGATATTTTTATTGAAACTCTGGAAAACAATGATTTAGGCTATAATACACAATCTAGCATCAAAATATTGCAATTTAAAATGTAAGTCACGCTTAGAAAAAAAATAATAGAGATTTATGTAAATTCAACATTTAAATATCACATAACATTAAAGGAAGAGATTTATGCTTTTGTTGTGCACTTATGCGCACCCCAGGGGTAAATTTGAAAAAACAATTATAATGATGAGGCATGTAAGGAGCACTTCTATGTGTATGTATATGTTATAAAGTAAATATGTGAGTGGTGCCAAAAAAAAAAAATGTGGGATAAATTTGAAAAAAATTTAACCATGGGTGTGGTAAATTTGAAGATAAGTTTTGAAACTATGGAAGAATTATAATAATAATACTTTGAGGGCTTAAAATGTGAAATTGGTCTTTGTTTATATAAAAATAGAATAAAATAGAGGGTATAATTGCAAAGTAAAGAAGATAATAAGGTGTTCTCACTTCTCACAATGGAAACCTAGAGTCAGTCAACACCTACAGCCTATCAGCGATAGTATCTTCCTTGGGCACCTACTCTGGAACCAACGGTAGCATCTCTAGCAAAAATTAGGTGAGTTTGACTTCTCTTTTTTTTCCCACTCTTCTTCTTCTTCTTCTCCTCTGGTACCTATTCCAATACCAACTATGGTAGCTGTTGTGGTATATGGAGTCTGATGATATTGATCAGCAGGATTGACCGGGGGTTTGGGGGGTGTAGCCCCCGGCATGGCCCGTCGTACAACTTTTTCGTACTTTTATGTAAGGGTATTTTAGGTATTTTCCCATGGTTTTATGTTAACCCTAATTTCTTTAATATTCTTCTTCTCCTTCTCCTTCTTCTTCTTCTCTCTGGTACCAACAAGGGACAAGATCATATGGTCGAAAAACACCCAAACACCAATTCAATGGAACGATATAAAGTAGAATGTCGACACTAACGATATATCGTCGATATCTCCACGATAATTCACGGAATTCTGCCGATATTAAAAGATATCGAGATATCGACGATATATCGCGATATATCATCGATATCTCTCGACATTTTGTTTTTTTACAAATCTTTCAATTTCAGCACCATAATCTAGTATCGTTACCCTCCGATATGGCGATATATCGCGATATATCGCAATTTTTAAGTCCTTGGTTCTACCCCTAGTGGCTCAACTGGTTTTGAGAATAAGAAAATGGCTGGTTTTATTATTTACGCACTTATAGTGTTCATCTAATGAGGGTATTTCAGACATTTGAATCACTCCGTTAACATCCGTTAATTGATAAACCTAATCCATCATTGTCAGAATCTAGAAGGGGTGTTAATGTAATTTACCCAAGTTTTTAACTGAACCTCAATCACAAAGCTGAACACTGGCACACCAAGATTTGGACTCCTCGGATTGCACACTCACATAGGAAAAGATGGAAGAAATCCTATGGTTTATGTGCTCTAGTTGATGGACATGAAGCAAATCCTAGTAACTAAGTTGAAAACACTAGAGCAAAGATCTATCAAAGGATCTGAATTCAAGAGCTTGAAAAAAGTAAGTAATTTTCATGCATAAGAGTCTCTTTAAATAGAGGTTAGGCTGAAAGTCTTTGTAAGAGAAGGAAAACCAAATAGGAAATTATTTAGTCCTTAAAAGATTTAGGAAGGTTCAGTGGTTGAAACTTGAAGTATTAATGCTGTGTTTGATTTCACTATGTCTGACAAGGGACTTCAAATCTGTGAGCGTGGAAAAGGATATTCTCGTTACATCATCTTGGGGGTGATGGGGGCTCGATGGTTCATCGAGGGTTTGAGTTACGCGATTGAGGGTAGACGAACGTCTCAGCTGGCTCAAAGGTTGGAGGAGAAGAACAAATTATTATTTATGCAAATGAGGGTGAATGATTATGGGTATTTTCTCCTGCTATCGGTGGATTACAGTCGAGGAAGAAGGTTGTAGACATCCCATTTTGTCCCTACATTTTGATGGTGAGTTCCCGATGATGAGGTCTATTATGTTTATTGTCAATTTGGGTCTATTTTCTGCGAGCAAAGCAAGCAAGTGGGATGGTAGGTGGATGTGGGGAAGTGTGAAAAAGGTGGGGAAAGTAATTAGAGAAGTGGGATGGTAGGTGGATGTAGGGAAGCGTAAAAAAGGTGGGGAAAGGAATCTCCTATAAAGAAAGAAGTGGGATGGTAGGTGGATGTGGGGAAGTGTAGAAAAGTGGGGGAAGTAATCTTCCGTATAAAAAAAAAAAGAAGTGGGATGTTAGGTGAAAGAAATAGATAAGAGGATGGCCAGCTTTCCATCAGAGTTGAGAGGTTGTCGGGGATAGTTTTCTGTGAGGGAAATAATCATCTGGCAGGCACTACGCCTCGTTTATAATGAGGAAGGGAGTGAGGAGTGAGGTCAGGGGCTGACGATCCTACACGAAGATTTTTTCCTATAAATAGAGGGAGCTATTAGAAGGAGGAGGAAAAAGAAAGAAGAAAGGATTCCTATATTGAGAGGGCATTATACTGAATAGAGAAGGAATGGTGAGAGAAAGAGTAGTGAGAAGATAATAGAGAGTCAATCAGTGAGGAAAGGGAAAAGCTTGCCTAACTCAAAGGAAGAGACACCGCTAAGTTGGCAGTAGACCTGAGGGACAATCTAAACATCAACCTGCTTTATTTGCAAGAGGTATAAGCATATTTTTTTATATAGAATTGCATAAGTTGTTTAGATAATAATTTTGTTGCATGTAAAATTTGTTCAGACTAACCTCTTTGCAGGAAAGTCGGTTTAATCATAGGGAAGGTAAAATAGTGAAGTCATGCGTACGCATGTTTATGCCATGCGTGCGCATGACAAATCATGTGTACACATATTCATAGTCTGCATACGCGTGATAATCTTATTTCCCGGATTCTTGCTATTTTTATTAGTATAATCATTACTCCTTTATTACTTTCTTTTTTTTCATCATTATTTCCATTACTCTTTCCCCTTTTACTATTCATGTAATTATTATATTATATGTCACGCCTCATTATAGTTTATTCTCACTTTTGTTCATTCCATACTTTACATGCTTTTTGTTTGCTTCATGTTATTATAGTTTATTCTCAATTTTGTTCATTCCATACTTTACATGCTTTTTGTTCACTTCATGTTTCACATGCCGTGTTCATATATATATATATATGTATATATATATATTCTTTTATTGTTTTATGTTATGGCATCCGTATGTGTTTTGCATGATGTAAAGTAATTTGAATTAAATTAAAATACTAAATATGGTCAATGAATACACAATGAGGGCCGATTTATTGCTGGGCATTGTTGGGTGCCTAGCACCTTCCCAACATGTACCTTAGCTCCAAACCTTTCTTTGGTGAACAAAATTGGTCCTGGACCCTTCCAGGTGGCGACCCTCATTCCTATGCTAATCCCTTGGGTTAGCACTACCATCAGAAGTAAAGAGCAGGTAAAACACTAGGTAAAAGAGGAAAAGGCGAGCGCGTGGCGAAAACCAGGTGCGCTCACAGTGGCGACTCTGCTGGGGACCAATGAGCTTAACTTCAAAGTATTCATTGACCATAATTAGTATTTTAATTTAATCTACAAAAAAAAAAAAAAAAAAAAAAAAAAAAAAATTTAAAATGATGAATAAATGGTTTTTTTTTTTTTTTTTTAAATTTACAATAAAATGCTGCACACACACACTATGGCCAATTTCTACACCCCGATGGCAGTTTGGTGAGGGTTCCCGGGTTCCACTCGATCCTATGGGCAATCCGCAACCTACACCATCAACCCACAGCCTGTGCCACTAGCCTGTAATAAGCTTGTGAGTACGTTAACGGATTGCTCTCGGGCGTCCTAACTTGGGTAACCCATTGAAGGCGGAGGATATAAGGAGACCCTTGATTTGACCAGCACATTAAAAACATGGGTAATTTTTCTTTGGTGTACAGTTTTTGTGTGAATGTGTGTCATGCATCATTTTTATTCATTAGGACGTGAGTATGCCTAATTGAAGGAATAGACGGTTTAGGCCCAAAAAAAAAAAAAAAAAAAAATCTTTTCAAAAAAAAAAAATCAAAAACAATTTCTTTTTTGTATGAATCTGTGTGAATTTGCAATATGCATCATTTTAATTTTTTTTTTAGGATACGGGTATGGGGCGAGGTCCAATATTGTTTAAGGTCTGTTGAATTAAAGCCCAATTAAAAAGATTAATCTTGCAAACGGTCTAAGCCTTAAGAAAATTAGGGGTCCACTGTGTGAAGCTGTTAGGAGTTCACCTGTATGTTCACTGTGTGCAACCGTTAGGAGATTGCTGCTCATAGCCGTTAGAAGACCACTACTTATGTCCACTGTTCACAGCGTTGGGAGTGCTGTTTAGGACCGTTGAGAGTTCACTTTGATGTCCACTATCCATAGCTGTTGGGGTGTGCTAATTCTAGCCGTTATGGGTTTGCTCTAACAGGTGTGTTATCATTTAGCCCATTGTTATACCTCTTAGATCGGTATCTCTGCAAACATGGTTTCTTCTGAGGTCTTCACGGCTGTCAACCTGCATGTCATCCTCTTTGGCCTAGCGGTCAGCTTCTGTATGCGTGAGGGGGTTCCGATCGAAGTGGCGATCCCGATTGTGGCATTCCTCATGGTATTGCTCATGCTGATGTATTTCTTTTATCCTTAGAATTTTTAAGAGTTTGATGTCATGTAAGGTGTTTTGGTGGATTGTAAGATTTGAGGCATGTATTCCAGTCAGTTTATGTGAATAAATGATGGTCTTCTTTTGTGTTCATCTGTTTACCTTTTGTATTCTACTGTTCGTACTCCAGTTGAAAAAAAAAATAGAAAAAAAGAAGAGAGAGTGTCATTTCCATTAGATAAAAAAAAAAAAAAAAACAAAAACAAAAAAAGTGAGAGCTACTCAATAGTAGCATTTTGGGTAGAACTAGAAGGGTCAGTTGGGGGTTGCCTTTGTAGGCCTTGGGTAGAACTGGAGGGATCAGCTGGAGGTTGCCTCTGTGGCCTGCCCAGAACCCTTTCTCGGTCAATGATTTGATCAGTGAGCCTCTCCAGTGCCTCGACCCTTGGTGTGAGTCTGTTAGAATAGGAGTCCACCATTCTTTGTAACTCTCTATTCTCCGCTCTCAAAGCCCTCATCCTTCGATAGGCTCCGTCGAGCAACCCCTAGAGACGAGTGACCTGGTCACTTAGACTTTGCATGTGCACATTTCTGGTGTGCAAACGCCGAGCCATGTTAGCAGTAAATGTTGTGGCCTGAGCGCTGAGAGCCATGGAGTCTCTTATTACGTCTAGGTCGGACCGTCCACCTAGTATTCTCTCATCACGAGGAGTGATGAGTCCCTCCGCTACTGCAGTTGCGTTCGCAAGATTGTAAATTACAGAATCGTCAACTATAAGGGGTTGGTTTTGAACATTTAGGAACCTTGGGTGCCAGACCTTTGGTTGTGTTGCTGGCGTTGTGTTTAAGTCAGGACGGTTTTGTAGGGCAGAGGAGGAAGAGGCCATGAGTTCGTAAGAGAGGACTTAGAGGAAGAGAGTTTTCTCTGAGGGTTGAATGGTTGGGGAAGAGTGTTTAAGCACCTACAATCAAACTCTGGTTTTTAAAGAAAAACCGCCCTCACTCAAGCCAAGAATAGATCGCGAAAACCAATGCACTGTGGGGATCCAATGCGATTTGGGGTCTATAATGGTCTGCAACAGCACTGTTGCTTTGTTGACAACGGGGATCCGATGCGATTTAGGTCTGCAACAACACTGTTGCTTTATTGACAACGCCCAGATCTCGATATTGCGAACTGTCGGTCATGCTGCCCCTGTCGGTGAGAGAGAGTAGGCTTCCGGGTTTGGGCTTAACAGTTTAATGTGCCAAAGTCTTGGACGTCCATGTGTTATTGGGCCATTAGCCCAATACTCATCTGTCAACAGGAATGGGAAACCCGAGTGGATTAAATAGATTTCTTAGCAAGTCTAAGACCTATTGCAAGATTGAAACAAATAATTGAATCTTAAAACGAAGAGTTTAAACAATAGTGTGGCCTATTTTGAACCAACCGACCCACTCGGCATGTGGATTTGGACTTAACCATTAGAGTTGATTTGGGTAATAAAATCAAAGCCCAGTGTTGTTTGAATTTAAACCAGAGGTCTAAATCCACAATAATACTGGGCTTTGATTTTATGACCCAAATCAACTCTAATGGTTAAGTCCAAATCCACATGCCGAGTGGGTCGGTTGGTTCAAAATAGGCCACACTATTGTTTAAACTCTTCGTTTTAAGATTCAATTATTTGTTTCAATCTTGCAATAGGTCTTAGACTTGCTAAGAAATCTATTTAATCCACTCGGGTTTCCCATTCCTGTTGACAGATGAGTATTGGGCTAGTGGCCCAATAACACATGGACGTCCAAGACTTTGGCACATCCAAACTGTTAAGCCCAAACCCGGAAGCCTACTCTCTCTCACCGACAGGGGCAGCATGACCGACAGTTCGCAATATCGAGATCTGGGCGTTGTCAATAAAGCAACAGTGTTGTTGCAGACCTAAATCGCATCGGATCCCCGTTGTCAACAAAGCAACAGTGCTGTTACAGACCATTATAGACCCCAAATCGCATTGGATCCCCACAGTGCATTGGTTTTTGCGATCTGTTCTTGGCTTGAGTGAGGGCGGTTTTTCTTTAAAAACCAGAGTTTGATTGTAGGTGCTTAAACACTATTCCCCAACCATTCAACCCTTAGAGAAAACTCTCTTCCTCTAAATCCTCTCTTACGAACTCATGGCCTCTTCCTCCTCTGCCCCACAAAACCGTCCTGACTTAAACACAACGCCAGCAACACAACCAGAGGTCTGGCACCCAAGGGTCCTAAATGTTCAAAACCAACCCCTTACAGTTGACGATTCTGTAATTTACAATCTTGCGAACGCAACAGCAGTAGCGGAGGGACTCATCACTCTTCGTGATGAGAGAATACTGGGTGGACGGTCCGACCTAGACGTAATAAGAGACTCCATGGCTCTCAGCGCTCAGGCCACAACATTTACTGCTAACATGGCTCGGCGTTTGCACACCAGAAATGTGTACATGCAAAGTCTAAGTGACCAGGTCACTCGTCTCCAGGGGTTGCTCGACGGAGCCTATCGAAGGATGAGGGCTTTGAGAGCGGAGAATAGAGAGTTACAAAGAATGGTGGACTCCTATTCTAACAGACTCACACCAAGGGTCGAGGCACTGGAGAGGCTCACTGATCAAATCATTGATCGAGAAAGGGTTCCGGGCAGCCCACAGAGGCAACCTCCAGCTGATCCCTCCAGTTCTACCCAAGGCCCACAAAGGCAACCCCCAACTGACCCTTCTAGTTCTACCCAAAATGCTACTATTTTTGGGTAATAAAATCAAAAGCCCAGTGTTGTCTGAATTTAAGCCCTATTAGTTGTGTAATGGACCCAAGCCCAAAAAAAAAAAAAAAAAAAAAACCAATGAATGGGCTGGGAGCCAATTGAGAGTAGGATGAGTGCATTGTAAAGGGCTTAAATTCACTAATAATACTGGGCTTTTCTTTTATGATCTATCCTATGCAAACTTTTTGAAGGATTAGTGAACATGATAAAAGTATGCATAAGATAGACAAATTCTTAAAATGTTAATTATATTGGGATGGAACCTAAACGATTTTCGACTGGCAGAACACAATTGGTCGCTCAACAAAGTCACAAGAGCTCAGTACTGCTTGGGTTAGGTCACCAACGACAAACAGGTTAAAGAAGAATAAAACTATGGCAGACCCCGCGCTGATGGAAATATTGGGCCGAATGGAAACAACGATGGGAAAACTAGATGCACGGGTGGCTAGGATAGAGGATCGTCTCCAAAACCTGGAAAAAAGAAAAAAGAAAGAAAAGCCGGAAGAAGGAACGACGAGTGAAGAAATGCCTTTAGCAGAAAAAAGGGAAGAGGGGACTTCATCAGACAAAAAAGGAAAAGGAAGAGAAGAAAGAAGCAAGGGAGATGAAAATGAAATGTGGGAAGAAGATGATCATGCGGACTATATGAAAAAGAAAAAAGATTGGGAAAAGTGGGAAAAATATACAGCTGGGCAGGAGGAGATGAAGGAGAAAGTGGAGAAGATGCATGCAGCAATGCGTAAATCCCAAGGCATGGATGATTTCATGTTTGTTGGAGGATCGTCCTCTGATCCTTTAGCAAATTTACCATCAAAGTTTAAAATTGCTGACACAGAGAAGTTCAACGGGAATGGAGATCCTAAGCAGCACATTCACCAGTACATGAATATTGTAAGAATGAAAGGGATGAATGAAGCCCAAGCGTTGGATGCTTTTCCCCTATCACTTGTTGGAGAGGCTTCCAAATGGTACTATGGCTTGGATGATGCACAAATTTCATCTTGGGAACCATTAATGAAGTTATTCAAAGACCAGTACAACTACAACACCATGCTGGACACGACCTTGCGTGATCTTGAGATGACAATGCAAAAGTGTGGCGAGACATTTTCTGAATTCCTAGCCAGGTGGAGGAAAAAAGTGATCAAAATGGTGAACCGGCCTACAGAAAGGGATCAAGTCAATTTGATCATAAAAAATTTGCAGCCTGTGTATTTCAATCGATTGCTGGCATCTCCTGTTATGAACTTTGAACAGTTGTATGATTGTGGAACTCGCATCGAGCAAGCAATAAACAGTGGGCAAGTAGACAAAAATGAAGGGAAGGCAATGAAGAAAACCTATGGATCTGGAGGGAGTCCTAACAATCAAGGTGGAAACAGGGCTATTAATCCACCTTCAAACTCAAACATGGTAGTTGCTATGAATCAAGGGGCAAGAAGAGAATTCGATGTTCTGGGAATCTCTTTGTCCAAAGCCTTTGCCAATTTGACGAGAAGAGGGCATCTGCAAGCGCTAGCACCACGTCCGCTGCCTAATCCTATCCCACCGCGTTACAGTTTGAATGAATTTTGTCATTTTCATCAAATGGCAGGGCATAAGATCGATAATTGTGCTAGGTTGAGGCACGAAATTCAAGACTTGATTGATAACAAGAAGATTCCTAAGCCAAGAGAAGGTGCAGAACCAAACATCCATCAGAACCCTTTGCCAGAATACCAGAGGAATGTTGCACTTATAGAGCGAGACACTGAGATGTGGGATCCTTCAAATCTCATAAAGGAAGTAATGGTATTAGATGTGGACGCCTGGAAGGACTGCAGCGAAATCAATGTCCAGAAAGGGACTTTTGGGATTCCATGGATGATGTGGTGACAGAAGAAGATGGAATTCTGCATTTGACTCGGTCTGGGAGGCATTTCAAACCATCTTACCCGGAAGGGGATCACCCAGGAAGGGAAGCTGAGCTAGAAAGAAACGACAAGAAGCCATATGAAGAAGACGATGAGGATCGTGTGCTGAAACAATTGAAGAAAACTCAGGCAAATATCTCCATATGGGGGCTTTTGGTGGCATCCAAAAAGCATCGGCAAGCAGTTCTAGAAGCCCTGGCTAGAAAAGAAATACCAATGGAGACCTCACCAGAACAAGTAATAGCGCTGATGGGTACAAGCCCAGGAGGTAAGGCTGTGCTAGCATTCTCAACAGACGACTTGCTAGTTGAAGGAATTGCTCATGCCAAGCCTTTATACATTACTGTGGAATGCAAAGGCAAGAAAATACCAGTGGTCCTAGTGGACAACGAGGCTGCATTGAATGTGTGCCCGATACGCACTGCCTCCAAATTGGGACTCACTGAAGAGCAACTTACACCATCTGCTTTAACTGTGCAGGCTTATGACAACGGGTGCCGCAAGATTTTGGGGACTTTTAAAGCTGCATGTACTGTGGGGCCAATAAAGTCAGAGGTAGAATTCTGCGTGATGGACATTGATACCAATTTTAATCTCCTGTTGGGAAGAACATGGTTACACACACTAGGAGCGGTGCCTTCTACTCTTCATCAAAAGATTAAGCTCCCTTGGAAAGAAGGAATCCTGATAATACACGGGGATGGGGAAATCACTGCTCCAGTTTGTGAAGTGAAGGGAGAAGAAGCTGAAATGACATGGAGAGGGTTTGAGATTATCCAGGTTATTGAAAAAGTAGGGCCATGTGAGATAGAGAAGATTTCTCCTGATTTTGGGGAAGGTGTCAATCATATTGCCGCTTATCTCATGAAAAAGATGAACTTTATGCCTGGAATGGGTCTGGGAAAATATAATCAAGGGGTGGCTGAATTCCCAGATTTCAAGCTACAGAATAATCGTCTTGGGTTGGGATATAATGATGAAAACAATGGCTTGCCAATCAACCGAGGCACACTCAATGGGAACTTCATGAAAGAAGGAGATGACTTTCCTTACTGTGGGTTCCTAGAACCTTGGTTCGATCGTGTAACTGGAAAAATGGTGCCAGGGCTAGAAGTCTTTTTCAATGCAGTGCTGAAGATTGGAAAAGAAGAGATGATTGGTGTAAAGAAGGAGAAGCCAAAGACTGAAGACTGGGTAAGTTTCCTGGAAGGGGAAATGATGCAAGCATTGCTAGAACCCAAGCAGACTGAGTGGATCAATGCCTTGACTGATGATGCTGCTGCTGACATCTCGGCCGATCTGATCACTTCTGCTGATGGGTGCACTAGTGCATGGGAATAGGGAAAAGGGTTTGAAAGTGTAACTAGCATCATAACTAAGAATAAGCTCAAACCCAAAAATGTAACCACCCCTATTGTTGGTAATAATATCTTTGATTCTGCGTATTTTGATGTGTCTTTTTATGACGAAACTGCATTATCACAAGATATTGATTACATTGAAGAATTAATTAAGAAGGACCAAGAAAGGAAGATAATACCTATTCAAGACGAAACTATTTTAATAGACTTGGGTATTAATGAGAATCATAAAGAAATACGAATTGGTTCTACCTTGTCTGAAGCAGAACAGGGCAAGTTGATAGCCTTGTTGTGTGAGTATAGTGATGTATTCGCTTGGTCTTATCAAGACATGCCTGGCATTGATCCTGAGATAGCACAACATCACATACCGATAAAGGAAGATGCTAAGCCAGTGAAGCAAAAGTTTCGTCGCATGAAGCCTGAGTGATGATAAAAATCAAGGATGAAGTCACTAAGCTTCTTAATGTGGGGTTCATTAAGGCAATGACGCAGACTGATTGGGTAGCCAACATCGTGCCAGTTCTAAAGAAAGATGGAAAGATACGGATATGCGTGGACTACAGGGATCTCAATAAGGCATGCCCAAAAGATGATTTTTCGTTACCCCACATCGATGTCTTGGTGGATAATACAGCTGGAAGTGCGATGATGTCGTTCATGGATGGATTCTTGGGTTACAATCAGATTAAGATGGCTCCAGAAGATGTAAGTAAGACAACCTTTGTAACAGAATGGGGCATTTATGGCTACACAGTTATGCCTTTTGGCTTGAAGAATGCAGGGGCAACCTATCAGAGAATGGCTACTGCACTCTTACATGACATGATGCATAAAGAGGTGGAAGTATATGTTGATGACATGTCGTGAAGTCAGGAACCAGAGAAGAGCACTGGTCCAATTTGAAGAAATTCTTTGATAGGATCAGGAAATATAAACTAAGGCTAAACCCGCAGAAATGTGCTTTTGGGGTGACGACTGGGAAATTGCTGGGTTATGTAGTGAGTAGCAGAGGTATTGAGATAGACCCAACAAAAATCAAAGCCATCCTTGAAATGGCACCTCGAAAGACTGAGAAAGAGATCAGAGGATTTCTAGGACGATTACAATACATCAGTCGTTTCATAGCCAAAATGACTACTACGTGTGAACCGATCTTCAAGTTGTTGAAGAAAGGGGGGAGCAAAGAATGGAATGATCAATGCCAGCAAGCCTTTGATGCAGTGAAGGGGTACCTCTTGAAGCTGCCAATTTTGCAGCCCCCAAGGCCAGGAAAACCCTTGCTACTTTATCTGTCGGTATTTGAAGAAGCATTAGGATGTATGTTGGTGTAGGACAATAGGCAAGGAGGTGAATATGCTATATACTATCTCAGTAAAAAGTTGCATGGTTATGAAGCACGCTATTCTCCAATTGAGAAATCATGCTTCACTTTCGTATGGGCTACGAAGAAGTTGAGACACATTCTGCTGAGTTATGAAGTTTGGGTGGTGGCTCGAATGGACCCACTAAAATACTTGTTTGAGAAGGCTGTGCTGAATGGGAGAATGTCACGATAGGCGATAATCTTAGCAGGATATGAATTGAAATATGTCACTCGGAAGAGTATAAAAGGGAGAGCGATAGCAGAACATTGTGCAAAGCATCCAATTATGGGGCAAAATCTTGATGATGATTTTCCAGACGAGAATGTTTTGGTGATTGAAGAAGGAAGAGTGTGGAAAATGTACTTTGATGGGGCCTCGAATCAATACGGGGATGGAATTGGGGTATTACTAATTGCTCCAGATAGATCACACATCCCAATGTCTATAAAGTTGAATTTTGAGAATTCAAACAACACAGCAGAATATGAAGCGTGTATTGCTGGAATGGAAGCTCTATTGGTTTTAGGGGTACGAGAAGTGGAAGTATTTGGTGATTTTGCCCTAGTAATATCACAAGTTCAAAAGATTTGGAAGACCAGGGAAGAACATCTCAAACCATACCAGGGGTATCTGGAGAAGCTTACGCAGAAATTCGATAAGGTCATTTACACTCCACTCCCTAGATCGCGCAATCAATTTGCTGATGCCCTAGCGACTCTAGCATCCATGATCAAGTACCAGAAGGCGCCCCAATGAAGCCGTTACGCATACACCAGAGGTCTCGACCGGCATATGAGGAAGCCGTGATGTTGATAGATGCGGAGCCTGGTGATGGGAGACCTTAGTATTACGACATCAAGAATGTGATTGAGAAGGGTGAATATCCAGAAGATGCTGACAAGAAGGACCGAAGGGCATTGCGCCTTATGGCTGCACAGTACATCTTATGCGGAGGAGATTTATATAAAAGATCGTATGATGGGATTCATTTGTTATGTGTGGATGAAGAAAAGGCACAAAATCTTATGGGGGAGGTGCATGAAGGTGTATGTGGGCCTCATATGAGAGGGAAGATGTTGGCCAAGAAGATAGTCAGAATGGGATACTTCTGGACAACCATGGTAGGAGACTGTGTGGAATACGTAAAGAAGTGCCATCAATGCCAAGTGTATGCCAACTTGAACTATATGCCACCGGTGGAATTGCATCAAATGACGTCGCCATGGCCATTTTCTACTTGGGGCATCGATATAATTGGAGAAATTAAACCCAAAGCTACGGGAGGACACAAGTATATTCTGGTTGCTATAGACTACTTTACCAAATGGGTAGAAGCAGCTGCTTATGTGGAGTTGAAGTCATCGCGTGTAGCAAGGTTCATTGAACAGAACATTATATGTCGATACGGAGTGCCATATGAAGTGATCACAAATAATGGGTTACACTTCCAGAATGAGGTCAAAGCACCGTTTGAGGAGTATCAGATAAAACATCACAAGTCTTCCCCGTATAGACCTCAGACAAATGGAGTTGTGGAAGCTACCAAGAAAAATATTAAGTTAATCCTGGAGAAAAGCGCAGTCACATATAAAGATTGGGCAGAAAAATTACCATTTGCACTTTGGGGTTATCGCACATCCATTAGAACATCAACTGGTGCTACACCATACTCTTTAGTGTATGGGATGGAAGCTGTGTTATTAGTAGAGATGGAGGTTGGTTCGCTGAGAACTATGATAGAAAACCAGATATCAGAAGCAGAATGGGTGAAGAGTAGATATGAACAGTTAGCATTGATTGACGAGAAGAGAATGCAGTCTTTGTACCATGTTCAAGGCTATCAAAAAAGAATCGCCAGAGCTGTCAACAAAAAGGTGAGGCCCAGAGGACTGAAGGAAGGAGATTTAGTGCTTAGGCAGATGCAAGCACAAATATTTGATCCAAGGGGTAAGTTCAGGCCCAGTTGGATAGGCCCGTACATTATAAAGACGATCATGTCAGGAGGAGCAGTTAAGCTGATCGATGGGGATGGTAATGAACTCATGCAGCCGGTTAATATGGATCGATTGCGAAAATATTATGTGTAAGAAGAAGCATACGAACTACGAGGACCTGATTTCCCAAAGAAAAAAAAACAGAAAAGAAAAAAAGAGCAAGCCATGGTATCACAAAATTCAAGTTGAGGTATGGGAATACGTAGGCAGCCCTGTATGGGTGCGGTCCAAAACATGAAAGAGAAGGGTGGTAGTGTACTCTATAGAAGGGATGATGAAACCAATTCATTCAAGATTCTCATTAAATACAAAAGTCAATTAAAAAGCGAATTCTTGAGAATGAATAACCAGTACATCTTGGTCATTTTTATTTAAGTTGGAAATGTAAGCATGAAATAGCGTAAAGTGTGGTGAAGTCTAGAAAGACGCATTGATATGCGCCTTCTTTTCAATCTCTTGTCCTCTTTGAAATTCCTTCTTTTGCAACCGGTACTTTCCTCTTGTGTTGAGCCTCATTTTGTTTTCTTGGCATTTTCCAAATCCGTAACCAACCAATCATAGTAAGATAACAGTGGGCTTGCTATTGTCGGGGCTTGGAGGCTACCTATTTGCGGCCTATTTTCCATGATGATTGGACTCGCTCAATAGCTCATGCGAAAATGGGGTAGGTGTATCCAGTGTGATCTTTGTTGAGAGCATATTGATTCTTCCCAAATTGGTGTGCAATACGAGCTGCGGGGTAGTATGAGATTTCGTGCAGACCAATTAGCATTACGCTCCCAGGGAGCACCAACTCAGTAGTCATTTGGCTGATGCGCCACCACTGGGTAGTACCAATGAACATGATGACAGGGTAAAGAGTCTAAAAATTCTCCGTAGTTTCTCGGTCCGTATGATGAAACTCTCAATGGTCCGTATGATGAAAATCAGTTTTTTTTATGAAAGTGGGGGGTAAATGACAAAAGCATTGATATTGTGGTTGCCACACTATTCGTGCATCTTATGTGGTTAGTATATGCACATTTTTTTTGACATATACATGGAACGTCCTATCATTTTTCTTTCTCTTCTGAGTCCATTTGGTGTTCGGCGGACGTGCCTTGTCCCAATTCCATTATTACCATTCATGTGTCAAATAATGAGCTTATTTCTCATTTATAATGCTAGTTCAATCATTGAAAAAAGAAAAAGAGAAAGGAAAAGGTGCAAACCGAATAAGAATATGAAATTATTCGGGCAGAAAAAAAAAAGGGGGGGGACCCATGTGCACAATTGTCAAAGGCATTCAAAAAAGCAACAAAGGCATGATTTAAATGTGCATGTTCAAAAAGAGGAACAAATGAAGGAAACGTTTAAGTGCATCCCAAAATATTAAGTGTTTTAAGAATTTAAAACAAAAGGTTGAATCATCTCTACTGATTGGCCCATCGTTAGTGGTAATAGGGGTAGGAGACGTTAGATGTTCATTCATGCATACGCATTTTTGCAATCAATGCAGGTGGCAAGAAAAAAGAAAAAAATATGCAGGATGTGGGCACATACTGTGCGAGTGCCAGGCACATTAGGATAACCCAAAATGTCCTCCAGATGAGAAATGCAGGTCTCAGCAAAATGCCCTGAGGGGATCTACACAGCTTGAAAAAAAAAAAAAAAATTGACGCAGCACGCTTGTCAAAGGTAACACAGGTAAGTAACAGCACAGGTATGTGGTACTAAGTCATGCTTCAAAAATGCCAAGAGATAAGAAATAAGGAAATAAGCTGGTACAACACGGGTCATATGTACGTGCGAGGCATCCCTAGGAAAAAATGCAAAAGCTTGCTTTTGCATAAAACTGATGATAATAAATAGGAATATTCAATCCAATTCTCATAAAGAAAAGGAAATGAAGATGAATTTTTGACTGGGATGCTTCGGGACCAGTCTGTCCCGACGGGACATTTACTAGAATTGCTGCGGGGTTCTAGTATTTAATGAGATTTGCTGCGGGAGTCTCACCTTGCCTAGATTGGGCAAAAGTATGAATTTTTCTTACTGGAATGCTTCGGGACCAGTCTGTCCCGATGGGACATTTACTAGAATTGTAGCGAGTTTCTAGTATTTAATGAGATCTGCTACGGGAGTCTCACCTTGCCCTGATGGGGCAAAAGTATGAATTTTTCTTACTAGGATGCTTCGGGACCAGTCTGTCCCGACGAGACATTTACTAGAATTGCTGCGGGGTTCTAGTATTTAATGAGATTTGCTGCAGGAGTCTCACCTTGCCTTGATGGGGCAAAAGTATGAATTTTTCTTACTGGGATGCTTCGGGACCAGTCTGTCCCGACGAGACATTTACTAGAATTGCTGCGGGGTTCTAGTATTTAATGAGATTTGCTGCGGGAATCTCACCTTGCCCTGATGGGGCAAAATTATGAATTTTTCTTACTGGGATGCTTCGGGACCAGTCATATCCCGACGGGACATTTACTAGAATTGCTGCGGAGTTCTAGTATTTAATGAGATTTGCTGCGGGAGTCTCACCTTGCCCTGATGGGGCAAAAGTATGAATTTTTCTTACTGGGATACTTCGGGACCAGTCATGTCCCGATGGGGCATTTACTAGAATTGCTGCGCGGTTCTAGTATTTAATGAGATTTGCTGCGGGAGTCTCACCTTACCCTGATGGGGCAAAAGTATGAATTTTCTAACCAGAATGCTTTGGAACTAGTCATGTCCTGATAGGACACTTGTAACTAGGATTGCTATGGGGTTCTAGTGTTTATTTTGATTGAGCATTGATTTATTTGAACTACGTGAAGGTCTGATCTCTACGGAGTACGTAGGCAGCTGGATGCGTCTAGCGCGACCTCGCACATTACATGATTGCATGTGATTTGCCATGAGGACAAAATGTTAGTCTATGGATTTCTTTCGAATCCTCCCCACGAAGTGGGAAGAATTCGAAAGAGGGGCAACTGCTAGACATCCCATTTTGTCCCTAGATTTTGATGGTGAGTTCCCGATGATGAGGTCTATTATGTTTATTGTCAATTTGGGTCTATTTTCTGCGAGCAAAGCAAGCAAGTGGGATGGTAGGTGGATGTGGGGAAGTGTGAAAAAGGTGGGGAAAGTAATTAGAGAAGTAGGATGGTAGGTGGATGTAGGGAAGCGTAAAAAAGGTGGGGAAAGGAATCTCCTATAAAGAAAGAAGTGGGATGGTAGGTGGATGTGGGGAAGTGTAGAAAAGTGGGGAAGTAATCTTCCGTATATAAAAAAAAAAAGAAGTGGGATGTTAGGTGAAAGAAATAGATAAGAGGATGGCCAGCTTTCCATCAGAGTTGAGAGGTTGTCGGGGATAGTTTTCTGTAAGGGAAATAATCATCTGGCAGGCACTACGCCTCGTTTATAATGAGGAAGGGAGTGAGGAGTGAGGTCAGGGGTGACGATCCTACACGAATATTTTTTCCTATAAATAGAGGGAGCTATTAGAAGGAGGAGGAAAAAGAAAGAAGAAAGGATTCCTATATTGAGAGGGCATTATACTGAATAGAGAAGGAATGGTGAGAGAAAGAGTAATGAGAAGATAATAGAGAGTCAATCAGTGAGGAAAGGTAAAAGCTTGCCTAACTCAAAGGAAGAGACACCGCCAAGTTGGCAGTAGACCTGAGGGACAATCTAAACATCAACCTGCTTTATTTGCAAGAGGTATAAGCATATTTTTTTATATAGAATTGCATAAGTTGTTTAGATAATAATTTTGTTGCATGTAAAATTTGTTCAGACTAACCTCTTTGCAGGAAAGTCGGTTTAATCATAAGGAAGGTAAAATAATGAAGTCATGCGTACGCATGTTTATGCCATGCGTGCGCATGACAAATCATGTGTACACATATTCATAGTGTGCGTACACGTGATAATCTTATTTCCCGGATTCTTGCTATTTTTATTGGTATAATCATTACTCCTTTATTACTTTCTTTTTTTTCATCATTATTTCCATTACTCTTTCCCCTTTTACTATTCATGTAATTATTATATTATATGTCACGTATCATTATAGTTTATTCTCACTTTTGTTCATTCCATACTTTACATGCTTTTTGTTTACTTCATGTTATTATAGTTTATTCTCAATTTTGTTCATTCCATACTTTACATGCTTTTTGTTCACTTCATGTTTCACATGCCGTGTTCATATATATATATATATATATATATATATATATATTCTTTTATTGTTTTATGTTATGGCATCCGTATGTGTTTTGCATGATGTAAAGTAATTTGAATTAAATTAAAATACTAAATATGGTCAATGAATACACAATGAGGGCCGGTTTATTACTGGGCATTGTTGGGTGCCTAACACCTTCCCAACATGTACCTTAGCTCCGAACCTTTTTCTGGTGAACAAAATTGGTCCTGGACCCTTCCAGGTGGCGACTCTCATTCCTATGCTAATCCCTTGGGTTAGCACCACCATCAGAAGTAAAGAGCAGGTAAAACACTAGGTAAAAGAAGAAAAGGCGAGCGCGTGGCGAAAACCAGGTGCGCTCACAAAGGTTTCAAATTGTGATTCTAGAAGGGTTTGAAGGTCATGGCTAGGTTGCTATCGAGGAGATATTAAGCAAAGGGAGATAGGATATTGGGTCTATTGGAAATAGGGTTTCAAAGGTTAAAGGGTTAGGAGATCAGGTGAGTCACACATATCGTCAAGTTGCTGATATTTTACCTTTTCCTTTCTATAGAGGATCTAAGGTTGTGATGGAAGAAGACAATGTTTGTGTCAAGCCGGTTATGGAAGGGATTAGAGACAAAGTTGAGTTCCTTAAGAGAGTTTTGGTGGGAAGATTAGTGGGATTTGCGGGTTCGTTACAAGACGTCGAGGTCTGGTGCAATCGAAAATGGAGGGTTGCGTCTGGGGTAAGGGTCTCCAAATTATCTAATGATTTGTTGCTTTTTTGGTTTCCATCGGCTGTGGAAGCCAAACAGATTTTGTATGAACGACGTCGCCGAATTAATGGAGCAGAATTATTGTTGGATTGGTGGATATTGTCAACAGGAATTTCTATGGCTTCGACAAGGAAACAATAGCGATGGATTAGGGTTGAAGGGCTGCCTCTACATTTGTGGTGTACATCGGTGTTTAAGGATGTGGGGGACTTATGTGGGGGATTCATCAATGTAGATATTGGGGCAGTGGCGAGAATGTCAGAGGTGTTATTGAAGGTTTGTTGGGTTGGAGAGCTTCCGAATTTTATTAGAGTGTCGGATGGTTTGAGGACTTTCGGGTGTTCATCTCAAAGATCAAAGGGGTCTTTGCAGAACAGGTAGAGAGGTGAATAGGAGAGAAGAAAGAAATGGAATTAGTGGGCATAACAGAGTTACTCAGGTGGTGGTGCAGGCTAGTACGCGTAGAGAAAGGCCAAGGATGAGATACCGGGGGTCTTGTGATTTGCACGTGAGCAAGGGCAGAGGCAATCGATGGGTATTGGATAGTTCTTATGTGAAGAGGCCCAATAGAGATTACATTCGGAGGTGGCCTAGTAGTCCTAAATCTAAGTACATGGCAAGTGGGCCGATTAGAGAGGGTCATTTGGGAGGCTCTTCTAAGAGATCAAATGTTGGGGTCAGTATTAGGTTGAATAAGAGAGATGGTTTTTCAGATTTGGGCTCTAGAAAAGGGAAAGAAATTTGCTTAGAACAATCAGTGAGGGCCGATGACGCTAATATTAGCCTTCCACTAGATGAAAATAGGTATGCTCCTCTCTTGGCTTCTGCTTCTATTTCAACTGATGCTGTTATGCTTTCTGCTTCTACTCCTTTCTTAGGGAAAGGGAGGGGTGAGACAGGGGTTTCAGATTCTGGTATTAAGGATTTTGAAGGAAATAGCAGTAGGGGAGATATTTTGAGATTGGGAATTGGGCAACGTTGGGAGAATTCTAGTGTTGGCGTGATATCTGAGGGCCTAGAAATGGTGGAATTTTGTTCTAACATCAGTGGAAGTAATGAAAACAGGGGAGGTCACGGTGATAGGGAGGTGATGGGTTAGGATTATGTGATGGGTGATATGCCGTTAGATTGCTCTCCTGTGGTAGTGTTAAGTCCGCTGGAAGATCAGTATAGTATGGTTAGTTGTGATGGGTCAAATGGAGAGGTATCAGAATGGGTGTTACGAAAAATTAAGTCTTTTAGTAAATTTTTGGGTGTTTTGTATAAGGGGTTCGAAGGTAATGTTATGGCTTTGTTTGCAGCTATTGAAAATAGATGGAGAAGTAAGAAGCTGGGTAATTTTGATAATAGAGGAAAGAAAGCAGTTAATAGAGCACGAAGGGAGTTGAAGAGATTGAATTGGTCTATGAATTATCCTAAGGAAGGAAGTGCGGAGGGTGTGAAGTTGGTTAGGAAGAGGGGTCTGTCATATTTAGGAATTAGCAATTAATGCGTATTATTTCTTGGAATGTTCGTGGGTTAAATTAGAAGGACAAAAGGCTGGGGATTAAGGCGGCTTTGAGAAAGTTTAAAGGCGATATTGTTATATTACAGGAAACGAAGACAGAGATTATGGATGGAGAAGTGATTAGGGATACCTGGGAGAATAGATTTGTGTCCTTAGATATGTTGAGTGCTAGAGGTTCAGCGAGTGGGATGATTATGCTTTGGGACTCTAGGAGATTTGAGAAGTTGGATGTTAGGATTGGAAATTTTTCAATTTCTTGTTTGCTGAAGGATGTAGTTCTGGGAAGGGAGTGGACTGTTTCTAGGATGTATGGTCCTCATGATATTGGTGAGAGGAGGGGTTTATGGGAGGAGTTAGAAGGGGTGAGAAGGGTCTGGGACATTCCATGGTGTGTCGTTGGAGACTTTAACGTGGTTTGATTTCTTGATGAGAGAAGGGGTTGTGAGTTTTTCTCTAATAAGATGTTTGATTTTTTAGATTTTATTCAAAGGAATGGGTTAGTTGACCCCCCTCTAGTTGGTGGTAAGTACACTTGGTCTAACAATCAAGAGGTGGCAGCAATATCTTGACTTGATAGATTTCTGCTATCGGATGATTGGGTGGAGCAATTTCCTAGGCTAACTCAGAGTATTTTACCTAAGTCTTGTTCTGATCATGCGCCTATTTTACTGGATACTGATGGGATTAAAAGGGGTCCTGCTCTTTTCAGGTTTGAAAATATGTGGCTGCATTCCGAAGGGTTTGTTGAGTTGGTCGATGGTTGGTGGAAGTCTTTTGTAGTTAAGGGGTCTCCTAGTTTTGTTTTTGCTAAGAAGTTGAAGATGCTTAAAGAGATATTGAAAACTTGGAATAAAGACGTGTTTGGTAGAGTGGAGGTCAATAAAGTTAAAGCTATGGAGATTATTAGAACTGCCGATGAATTGGAGAGAATGGGAATCTTTCTGCTGATGATAAGGTTAAGAGGGATGAAGCTAAATTTAAGTTTCTTAAATTAGCTAAGATGGAGGAAATTAGTTGGCATAAAAAATCGAGGGAGTTGTGGCTTAAAAAGGGGGATAGGAACACTAAATATTTTCATCGCATGGCCAATGCTCATTATTGAAGGAATTTTATTGGTAAATTGAAGGTTAATGATGTTGTGTTAGAGGATCATAGAGATATAGCTGATGCTATTGTTGGTTTTTATCAGTCGCTATTTCAAAATGATATCCCAATGAGACCACTGCTGGATGGGATGGAATTTAAGGTTATTAATAGTGATGAGGCTGATTGTTTGGAGAGGCCTTGGATGGAAAAGGCAGTGTGAGAGGCAGTTAAGAGTTTAAATGGAGATAAAGCCCCGGGCTCTGATGGATTCACTTTGGCTTTCTTTCAGAAATGTTGGTCAGTGATTAAGAAAGATTTGTTAGATTTATTGAAGGAATTCTATGAGCATAGTGCTTTTGAGAATAGTTTAAATACCACTTTTGTTGCACTTATTCCAAAACAAGGGAATGCCTATAACATTCGTGACTACCATCTTATTAGTCTAGTAGGTAGTGTGTACAAGATTATCTCTAAAATTTTGGTGAATAGAATGAAGAAGATTGTAGGGAAAGTTGTCTCATAATATCAAAATGCTTTTGTGGGAGGTCGTCAGATTCTTCATGCTGCGTTGATTGCTAACGAATGTGTTGATTCGCGTTTAAGGACTAGCTCTCCCGATGTCATTTGTAAATTAGATAATGAAAAGGCGTATAACCATGTCAATTGGAATTTTTTGATTTACCTTCTTAAGAGGATGGGTTTTGGGGAAAAGTGGAGAAAGTGGATATATTGGTATATTTCTTCAGTTTCTTTTTCGATGGTGATTAATGGCAATCCACATGGATTCTTTAGGAATTCCAGGGGGTTATGCCAGGGGGATCCTCTGTCCCCTTTCTTTTCATTGTGGTCATGGAAGCTTTTAGCAGGATGTTAAGTCGACCAGTGGAGGGTCACTTCTTGAAGGGCTTTGAGGTTGATCCTAGTCCTATTTCTCATCTGTTGTATGCTGATGAGACTATTGTCTTTTGTGATGCTTCTCAGTCCCAGCTTTGGTATTTAAGGAGTGTGTTGCTTTGTTTTGAAGTTGTTTCAGGTTTAAAGGTTAACCTAAGGAAGAGTGAGCTGATTAGAGTTGGGGATAGTGTAGATTGGGAGGCTCTTGCAGGAAATTTAGATTGCAAAGTTGGGTTCTTACCAAATTCCTATCTTGGTTTACCTTTTGGGGCTAGCTACAACAGTTCTGGGATTTGGGCTCCAGTTATTGAGAGATTTGAAGAGAGACTAAGTGGTTGGAAGAAAGGCTATTTGTCAAAAAGGGCCAAAATTACACTGATAAAAAATACTTTGTCTAGCATGCCGACGTATTTTATGTCTCTATTCAAGATCCTTGTTATAGTGGCCAATAGATTAGAGAAGCTTCAAAGGGATTTTTTATGGGAAGGGATGAAGGGGAATAATAAATTCCATTTGGAAGATTGGAATTCAATTTGCTGTCCAAAAATGGTTAGCGGGTTGGGTTTTAGGAGTTTGAAGACTATGAACAAAGCTTTGCTGGGTAAATGGTTGTGGAGATTTGCTATCGAAAAAGATGCCCTATGGAGGAAGGTTGTGGGGTGGAAGTTTGGGGTGAATGATGGAAATTGGAAATCTAAGGAAGTTAGGGGTTCCTATGGGGTAGGTGCGTGGAAATATATTAGCAAAGGTTGGGTGGATTTCGAGAAAGGGGTTTATTTTAAGATTGGAGAGGGCTATTCGGTTAGGTTTTGGGAGGATGTGTGGTGTGAAGATCGTCTTCTTAAAGAGGAGTTCCCTTCTGTTTTTGTTTTATCCTTAAACAAGGATGCTTAGGTGGCTGATTTTTTGGTTTGGGCTAATGACTCACATTCTTGGGATGTTATTCTCGGGGGAAATGTACAAGATTGGGAGTTAGATGACGTTTTTCCTTTCTTTGAGAAGATTTATGATTCTCAAGTAAGTAGAAGAGAGGAGGATCGTATTCAGTGGAGGGCCGGTAGTACGGGGGTGTTTTCAGTGAAATCTTTTTATTGTTCATTAGCAGCAAGAGAAGGAGCTAGGTTCCTGCCTCTAAAATTTGGGTGGCGTATGTTCCCTCCAAAGTTTGTTTTTTCACCTGGTTAGCATGTTGAGAGAAATGTCTCACGTTGGATAACCTCCAGAGGAGAGGTTATCATTTAGCTAACAGGTGTGTGTTATGTAAATTGAAGAGGGAGACAGTGGAAGATTTGTTGATTCATTGTGATGTCACTTACTAGTTATGGATGTATTGTTTGCATTTATTTGGTATGCAGTCGGCTATGTCGAAGGATATTTTAGCTGTTGTGAATTCGTGGAGCTGCAGGAGCAGTAAGAAGGAGGCATTAAAGGTGTGGAAAATTGTTTCCCATGCCATCTTCTGGGTTGTCTGGTCAGAGCGAAACAATAGAACTTTTAACGATAGAGAAAACACAGTGTTAGATTTAGAAAATCATATTGCTGACCTTCTTTTCGCTTGGGGTGATACGTCTAATTTTTGTTCACGTTTGCCTCGTTTAGCTTTTTTGGATAGCCTAGCCCTTTAGTTTATCAGTATACCACTAGTGTACAGGGGCTGGTTTTTTATTTTTGTATATGCGCTTTTGTTTATAATATATTTTACTTCATAATAAAAAATTAAAAAAAAAGGATCTAGGAAAACAATTTGGTCAAGAGTAGGAAATATAGAAATAGGAAACTCAATTTCAACCTACTTTAAAAACATATAATTGTGCATGAAAATTATCTTTACTCTAAGTCAATTAAATTAGACTAGCCACCTAATGTTCATGAACTTAAGTCTCTAAGTCTGTTGCCTCACATAAAGTGTAAGATGTGATACACTCGTCTTCAAATTAAATCTTCTCTTAATTCTTCACATGCAAGCTTTTTAGACCTCAAGTTAGACTTTTTGAATTAGGCTTAACAAGAATTTAAGGGCCTCTATGGTTATGCACTGATTTTACTCTAAGAACTGTTCCAGAAACGTGTTTTCAAAACGTACTATTGAAATTTTGAAAACATGCTGTTTTTTAATATTTTAGCTTTCTTAAGCAGAAGACAAAAAACAAATAAGAAGGGCCTAGGACCTAGGTATGGATAATGTATATTATTCTTAAGTAGAAGACAAAAACAAAAAGTTATCTGTAAGCTGTCATGAAAAATAAATTTTGCAAAACAATTTTCAATAATACATTCCCAAACATGTTTTCTGCTTGTTTTCTAACTCCTTTTTTTCTCTCTCTCCCCTTTTTTTTTTTTTTTTTTTTGCGACTTTGAAAATAGAAACTGGTTTTATAGTACTCCTTAAAATATTCCTGAAATTCATAATTACAGACCAAATTTAAAAGTTTTAAACTTTTAAATATTTTTCATTTGTCTTTGTTTAAAGTTTAGAAAATTTAATGAAAAAATAATAAATATATATTAACATCATTGTAGCAAATCATTCTTCAAATGAGATATTAATGTAGTTGAAGATGTGAAAAAGATTAAATTTATAATCTACCTAGGTACAGATAATGTATATTATAGCAAATGTAATAAAATTGTGAATATAATTGGTCTTTCTAATATATCAACTATGAAAGTATTCTATATACATACACACAAATAATTTTGGGACATAGTCATGAGTGTCTTTATGTATTATATATTTTCTAGTGTAAAATAATCTTGTAGATTATGAAAAATCACATATAGGAATGAATACATATCTGGTATCAAATGATATATCTTAGTTCTCCAAAAGTATAGCAACCTAAGACAGTTTTCAATTAATATGTAAGTAGCATATGTTCTTATATTTGATATTTTATACTTTAGACAATATTGATTAGATATCATATGCATGGAAGAAATATAATAATTTTACTCTTTGTTTATTATTTTTTATGAGTTTGACAATTACTTCCATGCATTTAATTAAGCACACTGTACGTACTAGTAGCACTGTTTTTGGAAAATCTTAAGCGATTTGCAAAGAACTATGGAATGTTGTGAATCCAAGCATTGTTCAAGCAATATTAGACTTTTCTGATTATGATATAATTTTTTAATATAAAAATTATACATATGTAGTATGACACTTTTCTCACAAGGAGTGACTTACCAGGAGTGAGACTCATGCATTTTTAATCAAATATAGTGCGAGCAATACATACTGGGATTGAATATGTAAGGTTGATAAACAACTACTATATAAAAATAACATCAAATAAATAAGTATAAGTTATAAATATTTTACATTGTAAATGAAAATTGAAATAAAAAATTTACTAATTTTTTAAAAAATATATATATATATATTTAGAAATAAAATAAATGTATGTACATATAAATAAATATATATATATATAGAGAGAGAGAGAGAGAGAGCAAGAGATCTACTGATACTTGTTGGAAGACTTTTTACTCTCACATTTGTCAATATCTTTCTATAACAATCAAATTCGTCAATCCAACTATATATTGGATTAGAAACTCCACTCATACATGACATGCGTACCAAATTTTAAATTAATTGGATATCGGAATCATTTTATCTGCAAACTTATATTTTTATATAAAAAACTATAATTTAGGAAACTTAATGGATAACATAGCTCCTAATTTTTGATTAACTTGAAATTCGACATGCATGACGTGCGTGTAGAGAAATATCTAATCCAACGATTGGATTGACGAAATATTATTTTTACAAAAAAAATATTGATGAGTGTTAGAGTAAAAAGTTTTGGGAAAATGACTAAATGGTGGGTTAATTAAAATAAAAGTAATTTCAAATAAAGGACCAAATTTCCCTTATTCCATTTAAAATGGTAGTAATGGACTTTAATCCCCAAAAAAGGGGATCACCTATCTACAATTTTATAATACTCATTCTATCCTTTTTATTTTTTTATTTTATTCCACCTAAATGCCTTTCTCATTTCTCACATTAAATCCATTTCTTCGCTCTTAATTTAAAAGTCCCAAAACATAATTCAAAAAGACATACAAATCATATATGTATAATAATAATCATCAACCCACTTGGATTTGGAATGCTTTTTATTTTTTATTTTTTCTAGTGGCTCGATGGCATCCATGTAACTGGTAGTTTCCAATCTCCTACAAGTAATACACTTTTAAGTGGTTCTACCGTGATAGGGTCCATAAGTGTAGAGTTTAGTGAATCATTCCTTTAAAACGTTAAAATTTCATTTGATGGTGTTATGGAATATTATAATAAGCTTAAGATTACATTAGTTTATTACGTCTACATGTTTGACACAATAAATGGTCTAAAAATTGATAACAAGGAGAACATCAAGACAATAATTATAAATGGGTTTAAATCTTAGATGTTGAAAATCATGGAGTGGTGGTTTTTTCTTTTCTTTTTTTTTGAAAAAATAATCTTTATCCAACTATGGTGCACAAAGCATAAATGGGAAATTTTTGTGAACATATTTGGTCCCTTTCGTAAAGTATTTGCAGCCTCTTCATATAGTGTTGGTGACCATTATTACATACTCTATTTTTGGAGAAAGACGATTGTGCATGGATAGGTGAATTAAATTTTTATCATGTTTTTCTACAAGTAATGATATAAAAAAAAAATTTTAAAATTTTAAAAAAAATTGTGAAGCACCCTTTTTTATCCTCTTTCTCAAAATAGAAGGGAACTATTAGATTTAAGTTTTATATTTAATTAATAAGGAGAGAGGAGAACAGTCTGATAGGATTTGGGTAGGGTAAAAAAGGGAAAAAAAATAATACTAAAATGGTATTATAGATATTTGATCCTAAATTCCCCCTTTTTGGAAATAAAATTCATTATTACAACTTTGAATAGAGTAAGAGAGTTTTAACCCTTTTCTTAGGATTAGTCTTAGGATTAGTTTTATTTTGACCCATCATTTTGTCATTTTCCCAAAAGTTTTCCAATAGGTTTCAATGGATCCCTCCCAGATATATGTATATATATATAGAGAGAGGGAGAGAGGACAAAGTTGTATATACAATGTATGATTTTTTTTATTTTTTATTTTTATTTATGAGCAAACCAATATTATAAAAAACCAAAATAAACAAGGGATACAAAAGAAGTAGGGGAAAGACAACCCCAAGAAGAACACCAAAGAAAGACCCCACAATAAGAACTAAAAAAATGTATGTATGATTGTTTGAGAAATCAAGTTCTATTTAGAAATGATCGAATTAGTATTTATAAAAGCGTTTTAATTAAATTAGGAAGTGTTTTATTTTTATTAGTGAAATTTTATGAGACTATATCCATTTAGGTATTTCCACAATTTTATAGGAATATTTTAGTCAGTCAAAAGTTTTTTAAAATTTTAGTGCTAATAATGGAATAATAATAAAGATAAATGCGCCATTGTATATTCACATATCTATTTCTAATGTAAAATATGTTTAAAGTGATTTTCTCTTAATTAATGGTTGTTCCATTTTGGGTTAGCCACAAGCCAATTTATCTTAGATACTACAAAATACTACTAACTTATTAGTAAATGACTACTAACTTAACTAACAATAACTAGCCACTAACTATTATTATTTTCCTGTAGGCTGACCAATCTAAAATTCCCCCTAAAAAGTGTACTCTAGTTCCAAAAATGTTTTTCCAAAATTTGCACTCTACTCTTATGCGTAGAATTCTTCATAGGAAGCTCTGTCTATTCTAGTATGTAACTGATATCAAATTGGAATAACACAAGAATTTTTGGTTTTTTGTACACGGATCGAATGACTTACAATAAAAACTACATAAATAAGTCTTATGGGCCATCCATGTAGAACTTATGATACAATCTTTTGTGATTAGTACGATTGTGTTCCCAAACCCTTCAGTCTAATTTAGAGTTTGTGTGGGGTGTAATTAAATATGCTAGGATTAAACTTGCCTAATACAAAATTTATGAAGTGATCCATCGTCGCTTTTATTGTTTGGTGCAAGAACATGGCTAAAACTAAAAGCGATGCATATGGACTTAAAATTCAAACCTCGAGTTGAAATACTTCTGCCGAAAATTTAGCAATTTGTTGCAAAAACAAAAGTGATTTCCTGTCAATGAACAAATTAATAAAGAAAGAAACTGTGAGACAACGTCATGGTGATGGTCGACTAATCATATTAATTTATAACAAATTACTCCCTCCGTCCCACAAAGATAGGCCAAGTTTGACAAAACAAGAAGTTTAAGAAAAATAATCATTGCATTGATTCATTATTTATTAAATTTCATCTTTCCAAAATTACCTCTCATATTTAGTATTGGGATTTGCTTCATTAATAGGTTCACGATTTGACTTTGATCGTTATGGATTGGTACCACGATCGAGTCCTAGACAAGCGGACCTAATTTTAACAGCTGGTACGGTAACAATGAAAATGGCTCCCTCTTTAGTGAGATTATATGAGCAAATGCCTGAACCAAAATATGTTATTGCTATGGGAGCATGTACAATTACAGGGGGGATGTTCAGTACCGATTCTTATAGTACTGTTCGGGGAGTCGATAAGCTAATTCCTGTGGATGTCTATTTGCCGGGATGTCCACCTAAACCGGAGGCAGTTATAGTAGTGATTGAAATAACAAGGGGCAATATAGGAGAATTCAAAAAAATTATGCTTTGACTTTCTAAGTGGACAAACATTTTAGGATGGAAAAAATAGAAATTTTGGCTTATCATTTAGGGACGGAGGGAGTAATAAATTATAGGGTGAGCCTACTTCCACACATTTTTTTTGCTTATTCACACTCGTCTATGGCTTGGAGGAGGACAAATTATAATAACCTTATTTCTTGGAAAAATTATAACAACCTTAACTATAAATTTATCATAGTTTGCAATCACAAAAAGTAGTAGCAAAAATAAGAAATTGGAAAGTGAAAACATGATGGTCCTTGGGACAATCAACAATCAGCCTCATGCATCTTCCATACTTTAAAAACTTAAACGGAGATATAAGCGCATTGAAAATATACACACAAATTTTAGGGTGAAGGAGTTACATTACATACCATGAGACGTGGCATCATGTGTCGCTAAATCGAATCAAGGAAATGACTAAACCGGATATATATACGATCGATCCAATATGAAGCTTTGTTCTATTAACACAAACAAAGAAACCGGATTTAATCTAATTATTCCAAACAAAAACCAAACATATACATTTTAGCATTTAGCATCTATACTATTTATAAAAGGGTGAATCCTGAAAAATCTTTTGATTCTCTAAAATTCCCTTAATATATAGCATAAAGACAATAATATCCTTAGTCCTCAAAACCATACTTAAGCAACAAAAAAATCTAAAAAAACCCAATGTGTAGTCTCCCATTAAAACCCAACATGTAGTCTCCCATTCACATTCTAAAAAGCATCAATCTCCCATTCAACAAAACTACCCTTTTTAATATATATGATAGGAAATTCTACAAAATCTTAGAAAGAACGTCTCCCAATGTCTCCTCCTCCTCCTTTTCTCCCTTACGTTCAACCTCCCTTTCTCTCTTTTGGTTGAATTCTTTAGTTTCTAATTCTTACATTGCATATTATTATTATTATTATTCTTTATTGCTAACACACATAAATAACATGCCCACTAATGCATTATTTTTCTTCTCCTACTTCTCATAATCCTTTTGTTTATATTGAATTTGATTGGATCACCTTCGTTTTTATTTTTTTATTTTTTAATAATTTTATTTTATATATCATGTGTTTGGTTTGAATAACTCAATACTTTGTAGGGTTTGAAGATAAAAAAATGGCATTGCAAAGAAATCTAAGCTTCAAAACATTTTTCTGGTGACATAATGCCCGCCCCACATACTCGAACTTGTGAGTTTCTTTTCTTTCTATTAATCTCTATCTATCTCTCTCCCCCTTTTTTATATTATTAATTATTTATTTTAATTATTGGTCTTTGGTAAAATTAATCATGTAAAGGAAAAAAAAAAAAAAAAAAACATGAAACTTTGCAATCTTTGACCAAATTTATAAATAAAATAAAAAAAAGAAAAAAAAACGTGCAGGGAGGGGAAAAAAGAAAAAGAAAAAAAAACAACTATAGATTAAAACTCTACGTGATTGATTGAGGGAAAAAAAAGTATGAAAAATTCTCCACTCTCTTTTCAATCTCTACGTGAAACCCAAAAAAAAAAAAAAAAAATCTAGATAATGACCCCTAAAAATTATGGGGGATTACTTTCGCTCTAAAATAAAATAAAATAAAATAAAAAACAAGAAGCCATGAACGAGTTTACCTTGCAAAGAATGTGATGAATAAAATAAAATAAAAAAAGTGAGAGATAAATCAGTGAAGTGATTGTGATTGTGAGACTGAATAATGTAACACCCCAAAATTTATAAACGATAAAACGTTTAATTTTTTTATGAGCTCCATACAAATAAACATTTTCAAAAATAAATTCCATTTGAAAATACAGAGTATTGCATAGCTGCGGCTAGCGATGGTTAACCCAAAACTCATCAATATACATTGTCCAACCAAATGAATAAAATTACATCAACTTTAAATAAAAATAAATGTACGCAATAACTTTTCAAAATCTCGACCCCAATTCTATTACGTGCCTCCAACAATGATTGCTTGAAAATATATTAGGGTAAGCAAACAACTGCCCAGTAGGAAATCCAATTCCTATACGATAAATAATATTTCAAATATCACATGCAAGCGTGTATATATATATATATAGATATATATATATATATATTCAGAATAATATATAAATCAAATTATACAAACTCCAAATCATAAACCTCAAATATGATCCAACTGTCAATGAAATCAACTATCATAATCTATGATATCAAATAATATTACCATCAAACATACAAATCAAAATACTCATCATTTACTGTATAAGAAGTAAACCCCCTACCTCAAAAATGAGTAAAATAAAATAAAAAATCACAACTGTAGACGTGTAGATTAACTTAAGAAATATAAGATTCATACTAATACATGACGGATTAGAGCTCCTATGCTCCAGCTAGAGATCGTCCGCCCTTTGCCACTCTCTCGGCTTCCTCCTTGCCTTTCTTTCTTTCTCTCCTCCCTTCTTTTCTTTTATTTCTTTTCTCTCCTTCTCTCTTTCTCCCTTCTTTTCTCACGTCCCTATCTCCCTTTCTCTCTCTTCCTTATCTTTTCTTCTTTTCTTTCTTCTACACCTACCCACCACTTTTTTCTTCCTTCTTTCTTTTCTTCTCTTCTTTTCTTCTTTTGACTTTTCCTTCCTTCACCTGTATATATATATTACAATTTAATCATCTTTCTCCACACAAAGCAATTTAATACAATATCTCCAAACATCCAGCTGATCACATCTTCATTCTCTACATAAAATTCCACCGAATATACACGTAAAATTTAAACCAATAAATAGTCGGGTATCACATTCCACCACCCTTAAAATAAATTTTGACCTCAAAATTTGAATAGCCTAGAATTAAATACCTTATAGAGTTATACCACTACGCTTCCGCTGCAAAACTTTGATTTAAAAGAGCTCATAAATAAAACAAAAAATTTTCCATTTTCAATAAAACAATTTTCTAAACTAGTAAGGTATTATATTTTCTCATCAAGAATTTCAAATAAATCACAGCACCACACGCGGTACTAACTCAACTATACCATCTCATATAAAAACAATACCTTCATTTTTATCAGATCTTAGACTTGTCCGCTTCTGATGTGAAATATGTGACTCATCCCTTAGCCTCAGCCTCAGCCGCACCCTCATTCTCACACATCTTAGGCCTAGTAGGATTGTTGGGACTATTGGTTCTCTCAACCTCACCCTCATCTTTACCCATCTTGGGCTTATTGGGACTATTGGTCCTATTGGGACTATTGTTACATCATCTTCCATCCAGAAATCAAAGTCGTCCTTAACTCTGATATTAAATTGTAACGCCCCAAAATTTATATACAGTAAACACGTATAATTTTTATGAACTCCGTACAAATAAATCTTTTCAAAAATAAATTTCCTTTGAAAATAATGAATATTGCGTAGCTGCGGCTAGCGATAGTTAACTTAAAACTCATCAATATACATTGGCCAATTAAATGAATAAATTACATCAGCTTTAAATAAAAATGAATGTACGCGATAACTTCTTAAAATCTCGATCCCAATTCTATTACGTGCCTCCAATAGTGATCGCCTGAAAATATATTGGGTTGAGCAAACAACAGCCCAATAGAAATCCAATTCCTATACAATAAATAATGTTTCAAATATCACATGCAAGCATTTATATATATTCAAAATAATATATAAATCAAATAATACAAACTCCAAATCATAAACTTCAAATATAATCCAATTGTCAATGAAATCAACCACCATAATCCATAACATCAAATAATATTACCATCAAATATACATATCAAAATACTTATCATTTACTGTACAAGAATTAAACCCCTTACCTCAAAAATGAGTGAAATAAAATGAAAAACCATAACTGTAGACGTGTAGATTAACTCAAGAAATATAAGATTCATAGTGATACATGACGAATTAGAGCTCCTATGCTCCAGCTAGAGACCGTCCGCCCTCTGCCACTCTCTCGGCTTCCTCCCCGCCTTTCTTTCTTTCTCTCCTCTCTCCTTCTCTTTTATTTCTTTTCTCTCCTTCTCTCTCTCCCTTCTTTTCTTACGACCCATCTCCCTTTCTCTCTCTTCCTTATCTTTTCTTCTTTTCTTTCTTCTACACCTACCCGCCACTTTTTTCTTCCTTTCTTTCTTTTCTTCTCTTCTTTTCTTCTTTTGACTTTTCTTTCCTCCACCTATATATATATATATATATATATTACAATTTAATAATCTTTCTCCACCCAAAGCAATGTAATGCAATGTCTCCCAACATCTAACTGATCACATTTTCATTCTCTACATAAAATTCCTCCAAATTTACACGTAAAATTTAAACCAATAAATATTCGGGGTATCACATATAATCTCATCATATAGCAGATTTTGCAACAGATAGATTAAATAATCTTTAACTGTGTTTAAAGTAGCAAAATGACAAAATATATAAAATAGTATTAAAATAATCTTTAACTGCGGAGAATTCTTCATAGGAAGCTCTGTCTATTCTAGTATGTAACTGATATCAAATCGGTATAACACAAGAATTTTCGGTTTTTTGTACACAGATCAAATGACTTACAATAAAAACTACATAAATAAGTCTTATGGGCCATCCATGTAGAACTTATGATACAATCTTTTGTGATTAGTATGATTGTGTTCTCAAACCCTTTAGTCTAATTTAGAGTTTGTGTGGGGTGTAATTAAATATGCTATTATTAAACTAGCCTAAATGCCTAATACAAAATTTATGAAGTACTGATCCATCGTCGCTTTTATTGTTTGGTGCAAGAACATGGCTAAAACTAAAAGCAATGCATATGGACTTAAAATTCAAACCTCGAGTCGAAATACTTCTGCCGAAAATTTAGCAATTTGTTGAAAAAACGAAAGTGATTTCCTGTCAATGAATAAATTAATAAAGAAAGAAACCATGAGGCCATGTCATGGTGATGGTCAACTAATCATATTAATTTATAGCATATTAATCAATAATAGGGTGGGCCTATTTCCACACATTTTTCTTTGCTTATTCACACTTGTCTATGGCTAGGAGGACATATTACAATAACCTTATTTCTTGGAAAAATTATAACAACCTTATCTATAAATATATCATAGTTTGCAATCATAACTTTTGCAAGTCAAATCATCAATTTTAAATTTCAAAGTGAACAAAGAAACATAATGTTTTAGATAATTCCAAAATACTGTACCACATAGACAATATAAGTCTACATGAATTTCTTCTTATTTAAATAAAAAATTCAATCATCATCATCATCTGTAAATAATATAAAAAATCAAAAAATCAAGCAATTTTAAATGGTTTGGTACAATTAAATGCCCAACTACCTATCTACTATTAAGGCTTCTTTACAAAAGTTGGTGCAATTTAACGCCCAACTACCTATCCACTATTAAGGCTTCTTTACAAATTAAAGTTGGTACAACTTGATGCCCAACTACCTATCAGCTATTCCGATTTCTTTAAGAACTAGTGGTGAGTCTGTGCATTTCACGAAACAAAAGAAAAGAACATGATAACCTTAAAATAAAAAATAAAAAATTAAGATTTTACTTGTGCTAATACATTAATCTCGTCAATCTCTTGATCCAACTCCTGAATTAAAATTGTAATCCTAATATATAAATATCAATTGAAAGGATTGTGTCTTTTAAATTAAAACATTACAACATTTGAAAAAAAGATCGTGTTTTTTAAGAACTAGTAATCGAACACACGCAACACATCTTTTTAAGTTTTCACTCTATCAATAGAACTGCTATATCAGTCTCCAAGTTTCTTAAACCGTATGTGTGTGTGGGAGAGAATTAAGAAAAAACAGATTGTGGTGAATTTTTTAAAGTTCATAAAATCACCAAATTTATTAACTTATAAAGACATTTTAGTATTTTCAGGTGCAGTCCAACCACAAAGGGAATTGGCTTTATATAGTAATATAGATAATTGAACGGTTACCACTTTTGAAAATTAGAGATACAACTCTTAAAAACACTTAGAAATAAAAAAGATGCTATATGATTGCGTAAAAAGTTGTTACGTGATAATTATTAACACTACTTTTATATAAATATATATTTGATTAGATGTGTCCAACAACACATGCATCTCACGTGCTCCCATAACTACTTCTTCTTCTTCTTCTTCTTCTTCTTTCTTCTTTTTTTTTTTTTTTTTTTTTTTTTTTTAACCAACTCAATCGGAGAAGAATAAGTTCTCCCTAAACTAATCAGTATGATCCTAGCTCTCCCACCCTCCTCCGGCGAATGACGACTACATCCCGCCACCGATGATTGGATCTCCCTCGGACGAGGACTTGACGCCGCCAACTCGCATCCACCAACGATTTTCTGTCCATAACAAGGAGAACAAATCTCACTCGTACAAGCCCTCTTTCTGTAACCCCATTTATCGCCGGCATCGCTTCCTTCAACATTTGGTGGGTTGAGGGCTTCAGATTTTTGTCACTCAATCTAACAATTTATTTCTACAAGAGGATCCATAGACATTTTCTATAGATCGAAGATTTATTTCTATAAGAGGATCTATACAAAGTTACGCCTCGCTGTAACTTTGTATTGAATCGAAGATTTAATCTTTATAAGCCACTATGCGTTGTTAATGGTGGTGGGAGGACAAATTGCAGCCAGTAATATATAAAGTTTTTATATTTTCAAAATTATGCCTGAGATTTCTTTAATGGAGGAACTCGAGCTGGCATTTTGTGTATCATTTCCTGTAAAAAAAATTCTGATTCAAAGGAACCGACATCAGCGAGAAATGCCTTGAACAACCCTTCCCTTTGTTCTGAATTTATTTTCATTTTTGTTTAAATACTTAATAATGTCAAGTGGTGATGGTTCCCAGCGTCAACTCCTTCACCTATGAGACACGTTAATCGCCGGAGCTGGACCTTCACGATGAGATACATCACTCCCTGGAAGTGGGTGGGATTTTAGGAGACGAAATTGATCTGTTTGGAGGGAACCCATCCTCGTCTAATTGGGCTGGTTTTGTATTCACTAACCAGAGTTAATAGGCATTGGACAACTCCACTAACCCACTGCCAATTCATAATCACACCACCAGCCGTCACCGGCGATTAGAGGTGTTGGTGGCCGGATGTGAAGAGAGAAGGAGGAATGGTCTGGTTGCGAAACGGAAAATGGTGACCAGCATTCATGTATATAAAACGGGCAAAGTTAGCAACTTATATAAAAGGTTGGTCACCTGCAGATCATGTGATTATTTATTTGGATTATGATAAATCTCAAATTGCAACACATTTGAAAGTTTGAATGGATTGAGTTGACATATTTTAAACTTGTCGATATTAAATTGAAACACATCAAAATTTTTTGAGAATAATTTTTTGAAATTTACCTATTATATAAAAAGATATTAAACATTATAAGGGATTCTTTTAATTTACCTTATATTTTTTAACTCAGTAAAATTATCATCGGAAGCTATCAAAGTGTAATCTCTCCCTGGGAGATAACTTTAAATATATTAAATAAAAAATTTATCAATTTTTTGACTCGGAATTAAAAATATGTATATATTTTAAAGGTCAGCCAAAGCTAAAAGAAATAGAAAAGGAAGGTAGTATACCTGGCTTAACTGGCTGCTAGATCAAAGATTTTGATTAGAGCAAAAGGAAGCACAGAATTGAGGCCAAAAAGACAATAAACACCACCAAAACCCTCCTTGCTAAATAATGATGATCCTTCGTGGAAGGACAAGTGAAATCTGGAGCAAAACAGAAAATTAAGATAAAAAGAGGAGATCGAGCCAAAGCTACAACTTAAGAAGGGACTAGGGAAGGTATTGTACCTGGCTCCACTGGCTATTACTTCAAAGATTTGTATATTAGAGCGAAAGAAACACAGAAATAAGGCCACGAAGATCCTTGCTAAAAGATGATCCTTCGTGGGAAGAGAAGTGAAATGTGGAGCAAATTAAAAGACGAACTATTGAAGCAAAGTTTTGCAATCTGAAAGCCTGGATAAACAGTATAATATTACTGTAGAAGTAATAAATATAAGGACTGAAAGGGTCAGTGAAAGGACACCACTGGTCAGTGAAAGGACACCATTGGCCTCCAAGGCAGCTTCCTCGAAGGTGCTGGGAGGGGAAAGGACAAGCCATAGAAAAAGCAAAAGGTTGGTCTGACCATTCATAATTTCAAGTACGATTTTGCCTAATTGTGGCTCTATGTTTACATTTGGGGGTCACTTTTTGTAATGGGGTTGCATTTGTCAGGGTTTAATTTGTACGTTACCTAGAAAAAATGGGAGTTGCAATTTACCCTTCAAAAGAAGACTTCCACTGCTTTTACTCCTTATCACTCTCTCGTTTGAGGAGTGCAATAAGGGCATAAGGCTTATTTTTCCAGAAACAAGAAAAATTTGAAAATAAGAAACATGATGAACTTGTATTTTATATTTAAAATATATTTTTATTAAAATTATGTATAGAACATAATGGAGCAACCCAATTTCTGAAAATTGTTCTAAATTAAGCGGCCTTATTTTTTCTCCTACATACTATTTTTAGTTTTATTTTTATTTTTTACCTCATTGGCAAATATGGGATTACATACATGTATATATACGGAAAAAAATATTTGAGTCAACATGTGTGGATTTTCTTACATAATCAAATGGTACTAATGCTAATATGATCAGCATGTGCTGACTAAAAAAAATCCTTATATATATATATACACACACACACACACACGAGAACAAACACTATATCCTATTTCACAGTTTTATTAGGTTGCTAATTCCAGATACAATACCCTCCAAACCTTACTCATTAGGTAAAAAACGGGTACTAAGAATCAATCCTTAAACTCTTGGTTGATAATATGTGATTAAGGGAGAGATGAACTTTTTCACTATGATATATATTGCTTTAAAAAATAATATATATATAGATAGGTTAGGATCTGTAGACATAAAATTTGACACAAGTTTTTATAACTCCATCTATAAATTAAAATATATTTTGATAAACCCACCTTTGAATTAGATAGTCTCCCTATATAAATTATGCATACCAAAAATCAAGTTAATCCGAGATTAAGAACCGTTTCATTCATAAATGTGAGATTTTTGTTAATGAGAATAAAAGTTTTTAGATTGGACGACAAATAATATCGGATCAACTTGAATTTGGGTATGCATGGTCTACATATGGAGATTATCTAATTTAACAGTAGGTTTCTTAAAATATGATTCATAAATTGAATTATAAAAACTTGTGTCAAATTTGTGGGAAAAAAAAAAAATTCTCAAATGAGAATTTTCGAAATCCTCATTTCAAATGGTATCCAAGTAAAGGTGAAGGGGAGAAATATGTGGAGATAAATGAATAAATGCAAGATTTCACCATGTCTTTAGCAACTTTCCGAGAAGGTGTGGGCAGAGGAAGGAAAAAAGATCATAAAAGGGATCTTTGCGGTGAAAATGTGAAATCCAATATTTCGTGAGTAGACGGTTGATTTTTGTCTTTGTTCACACATTTGGCGTCAATTTGGTACATACAATTTGAAATAGTAATTATACTACAACAAAAGACCTCAATTGCCACCCATAATTTGGGACTGATATGATATGAGTCCCAATTAATGAAAATTTGTCAATTTTTGAGATAGTTATATGCATCACAATGGTTAAAGCCCAAATCTAGTTTATTTACCCAATTTTCAAGCTGAAAAAAAATTAAAAATTAAAAAAATACTACGGGTGTTATATATAAGGGAGGCTGGTGTCAGAAGGCTTTGTATCTTGTATTTTTTTTTTGCCTCAAAATATAGTGAAATTGTGTATATACCGTGGACGTACCTCAACTAGAGGAAATCACGTAAATTTTTGTATTCTTATTTCTTTAATTCTTTATTTCTTTTCATGTTAATCGCTGTGTGTGTGGTAGAGAAAAGTTAATTTCTCCCAACACATTAGTCCTTGACATCCCCATTGTTGAGTTCAAAAAACCCAGAAAGAGATGGTGCTTGGCTTACACCGTCATTTATTCTACGTGCTCTACACTCTCTTGCTAAAGAAATTGGAGCTGAGGCAACATATATTCTCCTCACCAAATGTTGATTTCCACGCTCTTGCGGATTCACTTGGCTTCTCTAGTATTTACCAAACAAGACTCAACAGAATGTTGAAGGGGAAAAACTTAGACCATCTCCGGCAACTTGGAGGAGTTGGAAGGCATAGTTGATGAAGTGTTTTTTGCATGCATGACTTATGAATTGGATTAATTTGAATTTTTACGTGCATGACATATGTAGGAAGATTATTTAATCGAACAATGGATTTTACAAAATATGAATTAAAAATAAATTATCTAAAAATTTGTATAAGAATTTGTTTATGTTGATCCGAATCCTATATATATTAGATTAGATGTAACAACATGATCCGGATCCTCTGCCACACCATCTCGCCATACTATATATTATGGCTCGACACATGGCCCAGCCAATGATTCAATGGACAGAATTTCTCACATACTTAACTACGCCGTTTTGTGTGTGTGTGTGTTTTTTTTTTTTTTTTGCCGTTGCCAAACCACCCTTCTTACGTCGATAGCAAGATTGGACCATCGCATTTTAGTTGCAGGTTTATACCTGCACCTCGACTGAAGCACACCCGATCTAAACCAATGAAAAAGATCCATGGGTACAAGTTCCTGGTTTAATACCCTTGCAGTGAGCTTTTGCGATTTGGGCATTGGTTACCCTTCGCAGGACCGGTCCTGAATTTTTTGGGGACCTAGGCAAACTCCTAAAATGGGGCCCTCTATATATATTCATACGCACAATAAAATTTATACCCAACAATTTTTTTTTCCCTAATACATACTAAATTTGCCTAAATATGAGTACCAAAATTTGCTTATATAAATTAAGATAAAAAATAAATCTTTATAAGAACTATAAATAAATAAAATCTAATCTTCCTCCTTTATAATTTAGAAAAAATCACATATACAAGAAGAAGAAAAAAAACAAAAAAACAAAATTTAAAGCTATAACACCAAAAAGAAATAAACCAACTATAGCAAAGTATTACTTAAATATTACTCTTCTCACGTTTTTAGTTGCAAAATCACTTATTAAGTTAGCATAATCAAGCTTTTTTACTATATCATATTCAATGGATAATATAGTTAATCCGGTCAATCTTTCCTGTAACATAGTAGAACGAAGGTAAGACTTGATTAACTTCAACTTTGAAAAGCTTACATTTGCAAATATAACTGTAACTAGTATGATCAACAATATTCTATAAGCAATCCAAGCATTTGGGAAACAACTGTCCATTTCTTTCAAATATTTCAATTGGCCTTTTTAAATTTGTTGGTAAAACTTCTTTCAAGACCTTTAATTTTAAAAATAAATCTCCCCCAATAATATTAGAGTGCTCATTATGTGTATATATTAATATATATATATATATGGAGAGAGAGAGAGAGAGGGGAAAGAAAATGTAAAGAAATTAATTAATTAAAGAGAGAATGGTTTGGACGTTTGGTGTACTTTACTTTTTTGTCTGAGAGGTAATCAAATACTTTTAATCTTCCAAATAGAATTCTGATTGGTTCTGATTAGGATGGAAGTTGTGAGAGGTTGAGAGTACTAAGAGAGGAAGAGAGGAGGAAGTTGGACTTTGGAGGCTTTGTCATTAGATCTAATCTAATTTAAGGTTAAATGTTTCTTTCTTTTTTTTTTTTTTTTTTTTTTTTTTTGGGCTTGAATTGAGTAGATTATTTGGCCATTTGGGTTATTGTACATAGACTTGACTTAGAAACTTAGGAACCATTTGGGGCCCTTAAACTTGGATTAGGGCCTTTTCTCATCTAGTTATTAAATTATTTTTTTTTTTGACTTATTGAAAAGATAACAACTAAGTTGGGGCTGTTATTTTTTGTCAAAATTTTGGGGCCTTAGACGGCTGCCTGAGTAGCCTGACCTCAGGGCCGACCCTGACCCTTCGTTGGGATTGACGATGTTATATTTTTCAACAGTCATGAGTTGCTTTTTATGTATTCTGCAATGCACTTATTGTGACCCGATTGGAAATTGAAGTTAATTGATTGAGGGTATATTTCAAGTCAACACATGGAATTTTAAGTGGTGGGAGGCAATATATATGTTATGGAGGATAAATTTCAATTCAACACATGAGGAATTCCTCCACTAGATGTTCAGATGGAATGATTTACAGTAAAAAAATATAGCTTCGTTGTGGCCGCAATAGGTTGATTAAGAGAGAGACGATGAAATTCGTCGTCGTCGTCGGAAACTTGGGTACACTGTTATAGTGATGGTGAAGAGAGGGAAGGGGCGATGAGACGTTCGTCTGAGGAAGTTGTAGAGAAAAGATAAAAGTAATGAAAGGAAAAGAGGCTGCCGACATCACCTTGCCGAAGAAGACAATCCGCAGTGGCGAAGAAGACAATCCGCAGTGGTGAGAGGGGAGACGGCAACAATTTTTTTTTTTTTTTTTTTTTTTTTGCCCTTTTAAAAGCTCAAAACAATGTAGTTTTAAATACCAAAGACTTCTGTCCGTTGGATTACTAGCTGGGCCACGTGTCGAGCCTTAATTTAAGGTATAGCAAGATCCACTCTGCCAAGGTATGGCAGAGGAAGGAGGGCTTTATTAGCATCTATACATTTTGCTTTTCATCTTCCATCTATTTTATATTTTAAGATTCAACAAAAAATATATATGATTTTCATAAAAATTGATTATGTTATCCATTAAAAACATCATTTTGAATAACTTTTTAAAAGAATGTTTTTCTAAAATCTATCATTTAAGTAAATTTTTTAAATTATTTATGATGCGAAGATTAAAAATAGCAAAAAAGAATATTTAAACGATATATTTTGAAAAATTTTTTTTTAAAAAAAATTATTTAAAATGATATTTTTTAATAAAATACAAACAATACACGATCAATTTTTATGAAAATTTTCTATATTTATTATAAAATATTTAAATGTAAAATAAGTAAAAAATAAAGAAAAGTCTTGGAGTCCGACAAATACCCTCTGTAGAGGAAACATTAATTAACAACGTAGTGACGTACCACAGCCCAAAGCCCGGATGAGGACAAAAACAAAGAGAAAAACACAGGCATATTGTCCTCCTTAGCTGGCAAGGCCGGCTGAACCCCAAGTTTACCTAGGCAATGGCCTAGGGCCTCACCCCCAAAAAGGCCTCACACATAGCTTTATCATATTTTTTTTCATAAGCTCATACAAAGCTTTATCAGTTCATCATTAAGGCCTCATTTTCATTTTCTCTTTGTTAGGTAAGGTAATTTTATGATATTTATTTAATCTGTTTTCTTTCATTTTGTAAGTACTATTTTTTAAAATTATAAATATATATATCCACTAGAAAATATGAATTTGGATACAAGAAGGTTAAAAGGAAAAACAAAGAGAAAATTAGATAAATTAATTAAATTTTTTTAAAAAAAACTAAAATTAATAAAATCCTATTAACCATTAACTACGTTACGATTCGATTAGTCCTATTATTTATTGAAAAGGATTTGTTAGCAAAACTTGAATACAAAAATTTAATTAGTAATATATTTTGTATCTCAAAAGGCAAGAAGACATAATTTTAAATATATATATATATACCATATGAAGAAAACTAATGTAATGTATATTAATATTTTAAATATTAAAGAGTCCTCACTTATAGTTTTTGGCTTAGGCCTCAAATTATATTGAGCCGGCGGTCGTGTTAGTTGAGAATTTTCATACAACATCGAATGGACAATACTTGCCTCCACAGTAAGGTGGGGCAGCTCGATCCATCCCCTCCATGATGTGTCCGTGCTATTTGATCAACACGTGTCCAACAACTCATGCATAACTCATGCCCCTTAACTATGATTATTGAAAACAAAACTATGCAGTACAAACAAATCCTTGCTACTTCTATAATTCACCAAATTACATACTGACAATGCAGATTGTCTATTTATTCAGTAATTAGACAAAAGACAGCACATAGTGTTCATACACTTGATATATAATTAATAAAACACAAATTATTGGCCAGGGCATTGATATAGAACTTATAAAATGAGAAGCAATCAAGCGAATCGAGATACTCATTGCACTCCGAATAGCTTGGACTTTCCTTGGAGGTGGGAGCAACGGATAGCCTTCATTTCTTTGACTTCAGTCTGAAACAAATTAGACAAATGGAGGAAAACAAAAATGAATGATCACAAAAAATGTTGATTTTTGATGGATGTGACTCCCCTCCTATTAACCACTAGAAGCAAGTTAAAATAGCCACTCAAATCTCTATGTCATGACAGAATAAGCAATGATTTGGACTGGCTATTTAATCAAAAAAAAAAAAAAAAATTATTCTTATACTTTTATTTTTCTTTCGAAGAACTTGCGACTAGAACACCAAAAAGGCCTTAGGGCTTGATGGACTGATTTCATCTAATTTTTCTTCTAAAGAAAAACGTTTATTCTTATACCTTTTTTATTTTTTATTTTATTTTTTTCAGCTAAAGAAAAACGTTTTTAGAAATCATAGAACCACGTACCTTTGCTTCTCACAAAGGTAAAAAGTTTGTGGTAGCAAATCGAGCTTGGGACTAGCTTGATTGGACATAGTATCTGGAAGAGTTGTTTACAATACAGGAGATGGCCTGGGCTTGATGAACTGATTTTATTTTTGGACTAGCTTGACCTAGCTATAAATTTTCACCCCCTAGGTCCTTCCGTGAATCCTACATGTCTGGATTTTTATGTAAAACAAGATTTTTCAAAATGTTCATGATTTCAGATATTAAGTTTTAATAAATCAGTTGAATGGTACAAAACTTTCAAATGATATTAGAAAATTTTGGATGGTACGAAACTTCCAACTAATATTGGGAAAAAAAATTGTACAAAATTTCTATGGTTAAAACTCGTCAGATCTGCATAAAATAAAAAATAAAATAAAAAACAAAAAACAAAAACTCATCAAATCAATCTTTTTTTTTTCCTTGTAGAGTTGATCTTCTAAACGAGATTATTAAATGGAGTCCCTTTAATTTTTAATTTCTATGTTTTTGCGAATATGAATGGTCATAATTTGAGTGGCTAGTGGAAGTTGACAGAGAAAGGCAACTGAAGAGAAGCCAATTCCCATAATGAGATGCACGCAATGCTACTCTTATGAAAAAACAAAAAATAATAATAATAATAATAATTAAATTAAATTAAATTGAAAAAGAAAAGAATTTACTACGTATGGAAATGTGGTATATATAAATATATGTCAATTTTTTTATAAAAAAAAAACATATATATATATATATATTAAGACTACCCATGTGTATTTATCTATAAGCTAAGAAAATTCTGTAAAAGAAAAGAATTCACTACATATGGAAATGTGGTATATATAAATATATATCAATTTAAAAAAAAAAAAAACAAAACATATATATATATATATATATATTAAGACTACCCATGTGTGTTTATCTATAAGCTAAGAAAATTCTGTGAAGTAATTGTGTTAGAGTAGCTAGCATTTCTCTTCTAAGAATAATGAGATAGAACATAGAAATTAAGAGAAGCCATACCTTTTTGACCTAGAGATCCAACTAGGATTTAGGACAAAGATTCTCCCAAAAACCGCCCAGATGATGTGGTGTGGAAATGGTTGATGGTGGGGATGTGCTGGACCTTTGGACGATCCACGCTTTCTTCTCCACGTATGCATGATACGAGTTCAGGTGAAACATTTTCGAGATACAGATTTCGAAGGCGAGTAAGGTGTTGAATGCCATCAGGTAGCATCTTTAAGGCCTCGCATTGGAAGAATTGTAGATTCTGAAGACCTGGCATCACTCCCTTCTCAATAATTATCTCATTCAACTGTTGGCAACGATCAATCTGTAAAAGCTCAAGCTTAAGAAAGCCTGTGCGAAAGGACAGTCGTTGCCCTTCATATGCGCCACAAAGAAATTTAAGCTCCACCAAATTGGACAAGTCTTGGATGTGAGAAAGTGGATCTTCTCTCAGTCTGGACAGAAACAATGTCAAATGTGTGAGGTTATGAAGGGAGCGGAACCAGCGTGGAACATTCTTCAGTCCTCCTTCCAGAGTAAGTTTATGAAGATCAGGAGGAGGCGATGAGAGCATATCCATTGGGAGGACTTGCTCAGAATAAGTTAGCCTCACGTATAAGCGGTGAAGGAGTTTCATATTTTGTATTGAGGTGCACAGGTCCCCCACGTCCGCTCCTTTGACATCATCAATGCCAAAACTTCTCAGTTGTGTCATGTTCCCGACTTGCCTCGTTATATCACCTTCTGCTTTGACGTAATTCAGTACCTGCAAATTCTTTAACTTGGAAATATCTGATGGCACCCGTAACCCAAAGGCATAGTGACTAGCTCCATCCGCAGCTACAATCCAACGCCACATGATCAAGTACCGCAAGTTTTGCAACTTCACTATGCCACTTGGAAGTTCCTCTACCTTTGTCCGCTTGATGTTCAAGGTTTGCAAATTTCGAAGTCTTTCTATGGATTTTGGAAGCTTATTCACTGAAGTGTTTTTCAAGTTCAAATATCTTAGATTAAATAAATTCTCTAACCCATCCGGCAATTGATCAATTTGAGCATCTTCCATATCTAAGACCCTTAAAAGTCTGAATTCGGGGGGTGCAGAGGGTGCAAAATCCCTGATAAACACAAAGAATGAACGAAGTCGTGAGATGTCAGCGGGTAAGTTCGTCCTTTCGACGCATCTTTGAATGGATAAGCGATGTACTCCACTCTCTATTGTGTCTTCTCGCCCATCATATACGTTACAAAATTTCTCCCCTTCTGAGGTTGACAAAGCTAGTTCACGCATTATATCATGCATTTTAAACTGTTTTGGTCGTCCAAATGGGTCCCTCTGTATAACTTGAAGCATGCTTCGACCAACGAGTTCCATTAAGTATCTCTCAGCGACCTCTTCTGGTATTAGCCCACTAATCTTTTCTACAAAACCTTCGGCCATCCAGAGTCTAATGAGCCTTTTTTGTTGAATCAAAAAGTCTTCTGGGAACACACAGCAATACAAGAAACACTGCTTAAGTCGGTATGGCAAATCATTAAAGCTAACTAACAAGATGCTCTTCACTACTTCTAGCCCCGGATTGTTACTCAGCTCCCAATTCAAGCTATTACGAACAATGTTCCACTCGAACTCAAACTGCTTGGACGACATGACACCACCCAAAGCCACAATTGCCAAAGGTAGGCCATCGCATTTTCTCACGAGCTCCCTACCTATGCTTTCCAACGTCTCTGAAGGACAAGAGTTGGTGGGATTTCTTGAGAAAGCTATCTTGCAGAATAAGACCCATGCCTCATTGTTTCCCAATGGTCGAATAGGGTGAACACGGCATCCAGCTCCATAAGAAAAAGAAGCAACGTCTTCTTTTCGAGTAGTAAGCAATATCCGACTTCCATGCCTGCCATCTGGAAGTGACACTTTTATTTCTCTCCAGAGGTATATATCCCATACATCATCTAAGACCAATATATACCTTCTCTGCTTTAAGAAGTCCACAAGCATCTTTACTAGCTGTTCATTGCTCATGGTGCTCAAATCTGATGGTATCAAATCCTTTATTGGTTCAAAAAAACCTTTAATCATCTTTCTGAATAAGTCATCGATATCGTAAGTCTGGGAGACAGCAAGCCATGCACAGCAATCGAAATGTCGCTTTATTGTTGGACTCTTGTAAGCCTGGGCAACTAGAGTCGTCTTACCGGAGCCACCCATGCCAACTACTGATATAACAACGCGTTGCTGCAGCTCATCTGTCAGCCATCCTATCAACAAGTCTCTAGAATCATCGATCCCCACGACATCGTCATCACTAAGAAGATAAGATTCTTGTCCAACTTTCCGTACCAACTGATCATCATGGGAACTACTACCTTCTACACGATCAATACCGTATCGGTGGTGTCGTTCTGGCATGGCTTTAATGATAGTGAGGAGTTTTCTCATCTTTGTGGCTATTTGATGCCTCACCCAAAGATTCTTTGGAAGGCGAAAGATACGGTCCACAAACCTTGCGAATTTTCCCTCTACTTGCGGCCTGTTTAGGTGGTACATGAACTCGTCAATAATGTCTTCCACATTGTATGCTGTGTCCCTGACAGCTTCCACCCAAGCGTTCTCTCCTTCATTGAGGGCTTTCGTTCGATCTGCATCCGTCAGGAAGGCTCTCATGCTTTTCAACTCGAGCTGCATCTCACTAAATTCGTCACGAACTCCTCTTAACAAGGATACTTCGTTCTCGAGGAGGGACATTATTCGGCCAAACACGAGATCCATTGCAACATCGGCCATGCTTGCCTTCAATCTGCTCTCCTTGGCCCTTTTCCTTTCGCATGCTAATCTCCCATCTTCATTTTTGTCGGAATATTCTAATAAGAAAAAAAAAATTTTAAAAAAAGTGCTTCATTGATTGTTGAAGACATCATGCCTACAGATTTTAAGGTCCAAAAGAGGGATTCGGATTTGATGGTGGTTTCGTGCTGGTTTAAGGGGATTGCAACACATTGGTGTAAGAAAATTAATGGACAACTCGATCAATTGACCAAAAAGCACCGATTCAACACCAAATCCAGATCCCACATGATTTTTAAATCAAATTTTTTTTAGTAGTATGATAAAAACTTATCTATATCTATATTTATATCTAAATCTATATATCTACTATCTATATCTATTTCCATATTATATTATTTATTATTATTATTTACTACCATTAAAAGTCTTTTAAGCAGGAATACTTTTAATTGACATTATTACCCCACTTAAAATTATAAATACACTTTTATCTTTATTTGTTAATTAAAATATCTAGATTTGTGTATTACACTCACCAAATTTGCAGATTTTTTTACTTGATCATACTTTTCACACTTTGAGAAAGAGAAGCTATCTTGATCATACTTTTCACTTTTATTGCAGTATATATATATATATATACTGCAATAATATCTCATAATGTATTTAGAATTTAAAAAATTCGAAGTGTAACCAAACATAAACTCTTCTTATTCAAGTTTGATTTTATTTATATTTTATGCCTTCTTCTTGAATTCATATATTGTTCTTCTTCTACTCCTTGTCTCTCTTGTTTTATCGATATTTGATAGAATTTTGGCTCTTCGATCATGCTGACGCGAAAGTAGTTTTTCAAGCTGATTTTTTTAATATATACACTTCCCTCCTTTGGTAAACTTTGAATTTTTATTCATTGGGATCCCAATATCACTCTGTTTCCAATATGTTTTTTTGTTGGTAAAAAATAGTGCTGCTCTAATTTTGTGATTTGCAATAGAATTGCATGGATGAATTATTTGTAGTTAGACCCTTTTTTTTTTTTTTTTTTTTTTTTTTTTTTTTTTTTTGTGTGGTGATGAAGTAAAATTGTATTTTTGTAGTTAGACTCTTAAGATACTCTTAAGATAACTATATGAACATAACATTTTAATGTTACTTCTAATCATTCAGATATGACACTTGAAATAGAGTACTAAAAATGGCTTGAGATTTCTTTCTTTTTTTTGGTCTTGGCTTGAGATTTCACTCCAGTGAACCTAAACCATTCAAATTACTCCATATTCAATATTGTTGGAAATCAACACCAATTCTCCTAAAATCCAGATTTCTCTTCATTCTTCTCTTCCTTCTCCTCTCCTCTTTCTTTCTCTCTCTAGAACCATCTTCACTATTCATCATCTTCTTCCTTTCTCTTTCTCTTTCTAGATTCTTCTACCTTCTTCCTTTGTTCTTCTCTCTAGAAAACACAATCTCTTCTCTATCTCTTTTATATCTCTCCATCTCTAGAAGAATCTCTCTCCATCATCATCTAGATCCATCATTCTCCACCGCCATTCTCGAACATTCTGGACAGCTCCAAGTCGGCAGTGAACCGACTCTACTAGTCGGTGGGAGCAACTATATAGAGGGAAGGGGTGAGCCTCCCTAGTGTATGTGTTGTGTGGAGTAAAACACTAGAGTGAGTGAGTTCCATTTGTGTGTACGTGTGGTGCAAGTGAGAGCAATTGTGAGTGCAATCTTGGGTGTTCTTGAGTGCACCATAAGTTGTGTGTGAGTGTGTGTGAGTTACTAGTGTGTATAGCAAGTGTAGAAAAATAATGTGTGAGTGAGGTATCCCTTTGTACAATTTCTTTACTTGTGAGTGATTGTGAGGTATTTGTGTAAAGTGTATTTTATACACAATAAATAAAAGAATTATTTTTACAATTCCGCTGCGTTTTACTCTACAAATATATTATTATATTGATGAACCATGCAATCCATGAAATGTGCAATTGTTGTATCCTGTTTTGCATTTGTTTTATCTAGATTACTTGTAGTTATAGACAGTGCTCTTATATTATCTCCAAGTGCACACATAATATAAGCTATGTTATCATTGCTATAAAAAATAATACAAAATCATTCTACTTTGTTTTATACAATTTTCACATTGATATACTAATCAAAATTTATTAAAATGACATAAATATTTATAATCTAAAGCTCTTGACGTACAACAAACAACAAGGATATAATCTAAAGTAGTGCACGTGCAACACACACATGTTTTTTAAAAATTTGTGTTGCCGTCCATAGCTTCGGTAAACAACTAGTGTGATATGATACCAGTAACTGCAGCATGTTACTAACATGTCGATGCAAAAGACAAGTTTGCTAACTTGACATTTTTATGTCCAACAGAGCTGTTGCATGGATCCGTCAAAAGTGTGTGACTAACGAAGACCGTCCAACGTGCCTTTCAGTAAAAATTTAATTGTTTCTTTAGTATAATTATTATTATTAAGCTAACAATTTTTTATGAAAACTAGCTATGATACATGTGTGTTGCATACTAAATATCACACACGTGCATTGCACGTGCGTGAATTTTTGTCTTTTTTAATGTTTCAATTATTTTCATGATTTATCCATGGTTTTGGTTTCGATTTTTTTTTTCTTTGTACACGTTTCCTATACATTTATTCATAAACATTCAATTCTTACACGTGTCTTCATGAATTCTAATAGATCGAACACAGAGATGTTACCCATGAGGGTTAATATCCTTCATGTGCAGAAACAAAAATAATATAAAATAAAAAAGGCCTGCAAAATATTTATTTTCATGATCTATGTGCAGGTTTCAATTTCTCTCTCTCTCTCTCTCTCTCTCTCTCTCTCTCTCTCTCCATGTTTCCCCTATGTTTATTTATAAACATTCAATTTTTATATGTGTGGGGCACTATCATACACCAACAATCAAATAGAATTTATATAAACATTCAACTCGTATATTTGTGGGACACGTGCATGATTCTTCGTATATGTGCGGGACTCTCAATGAGATAAAGTTGAGGGGAGTTGGGTCTTTGGTACAATGAGATAAAGTTGGATTTATGCAAAGAAAAAAATTGATATCTATACTACCTATAAAAAGATGAATGTAAGAAAAACTTTTGATTGACTAAATAAAAAATAGTGCTGCTCTAATTTTGTGATTTGCAATAGAATTGCATGGATGAATTATTTGTAGTTAGACTCCTTTCCCTTTATTTTTATTTTTATTTTTTTTGTGATGAAGTAAAATTGTATTTTTGTAGTTAGACTCTTAAGATACTCTTAAGATAACTATATGAACATAACATTTTAATGTTACTTCTAATCATTCAGATATGACACTTGATATAGAGTACTAAAAATGGCTTGAGATTTCACTCTAGCGAACCTAAACTATTCAAATTACTCCATATTCAGTATATTATTATATTGATGAACCATGCAATCCATGAAATATGCAAATTACCCCTAGCCTGTGTAGACCTTTATTAGTTTATTATATTATGGTTTTCCCAAAATTAAATCATACTCTCATTATGCTCCTAAGTTTTTGGAGAAAACCTCTCTTCATATATTTATTTCCTAATTAATCTCTTTTCTACTTTGACTAAATGTTAAAAGTTTCCAAAAAATATAAGAAAAAAATCATTATAATTCCAAATACTTTTTGGTACCAAAAGGGAAAAAAATATTCTTAATACTTTCCTAAACAAAGAGAGATATATAATACTAATATATGATTACTAAAAAATATTCTATTTATTATTACTATTATTGGTAGGCCCTATTACCTTTTAGAGTTAATTAATTTTTTTCTATTCTAAGCCTAAGCTCCTTGAGTCCTTGTAGCAAAACTTTTTTGTCTCAAATTTGAAAAATAAAAATGATATAAATAAATAATTTGAAGGTTCAAATTTTAAAATTAATATTACTATGATATAGCCACCTTATATTTAGTAGGCTCCATCCTCGTCTTTCTATTATTCATATTACTACGATATAGCCACCTTACTATGTATGTTTTTAACTTTTATTTCTATTTTTAAATTTTTAAATTTTTTTACTTACAAATAATCCGGCCCTCCAATGACGAATTCTTAGTTCTACCCCTAGTGGCTCAATTGGTTTTCACAATTGGAAATGGCTGGTTTTATTATTTACGCACTTAGAGTGTTCGTCTAATGAGGGTATTTCAGACATTTGAATCACTCCATTAACATCCGTTAATTGATAAACCTGATCCATTATTGTCAGAATCTAGAGGGGGTGTTAGTATAATTTACCCAAGTTTTTAACTGAACCTCGATCACAACACCGAACACTGGCACACAAAGATTTGGACTCCTCGGATTGCACACTCACACAGGAAAGGATGGAAGAAATCCTATGGTTTATGTGCTCTAGTTGATGGACATGAAGCAAATCCTAGTAACTAAGTTGAAAACACTAGAGCAAAGAGCTCTCAAGGGATCTGAATTCAAGAGCTAGAAAAAAGTAAGTAATTTTCATGCATAAGGGTCTCTTTAAATAGAGGTTAGGCTGAAAGTCTTTGTCAGAGAAGGAAAACCAAATAGGAAATTATTTAGTCCTTAAAAGATTTAGGAAAACAATTTGGTCAAGAGTAGGAAATACAGAAATAGGAAACTCAATTTCAACCTACTCTAAAAACATATAATTATGCTTGAAAATTATCTTTACTCTAAGTCAATTAAATTAGACTAGCCACCTAATGTACGTTCATGAGCTTAAGTCTCTAAGTATGTTGCCTCACCTAAAGTGTAAGATGTGATATGCTCGTCTTCAAATTAAATTTTCTCTTAATTCTTCACATGCGAGCTTTTTAGACCTCAATTTAGACTTTTTGAATTAGGCTTAACAAGAATTTAAGGGCCTCTATGGTTATGCACTGATTTTACTCTAAGAACTATTCCAGAAACGTGTTTTCAAAAGGTACTATTGAAATTTTGAAAACATGCTGTTTTTAAATATTTTAGCTTTCTTAAGCAGAAGACAAAAACCAAATAAGAAGGGCCTAGGACCTAGGTATGGATAATGTATATTATTCTTAAGTAGAAGACAAAAACTAAAAGTGATCTGTAAGCTGTTATGAAAAATAAATTTTGCAAAACAATTTTCAATAATACATTCCCAAACATGTTTTCCACTTGTTTTCTAGCTCCCTTCTCCCTCTCTCTATCTCTCTCTTTTTATTTATTTATTTATTTATTTATTTGCGACTTTGAAAATAGAAAACTGGTTTTATAGTACTCCTTAAAATATTCCTGAAATTCATAATTACAGACCAAATTTAAAAGTTTTAAACTTTTAAATATTTTTCATTTGTTTTTGTTTAAAGTTTAGAAAATTTAATGAAAAAATAATAAATATATATTAACATCATTGTAGCACATCATTCTTCAAATGAGATATTAATGTAGTTGAAGATGTGAAAAAGATTAAATTTCTAATCTACCTAGGTACAGATAATGTATATTATAGCAAATGTACTAAAATTGTGAATATAATTGGTCTTTCTAATACATCAACTATGAAAGTATTCTATATACGTATGCACAAATAATTTTGGGACATAGTCATGAGTGTCCTTATGTATTATTATATATTTTCTAGTGTAAAATAATCTTGTAGATTATGAAACCTAAGACAGTTTTCAATTAATATGTAAGTGGCATATGTTCTTATATTTGATATTTTATACTTTAGACAATATTGGTTAGATATCATATGCATGGAAGAAATATAATATTTTTACTCTTTGTTTATTATTTTTTATGAGTTTGACAATTACTTCCATGCATTTAATTAAGCACACTGTAAGTACTAGTAGCACTGTTTTTGGAAAATCTTAAGCGATTTGCAAAGAACTATGGAATGTTGTGAATCCAAGCATTGTTCATGCAATATTAGACTTTTCTGATTATGATATAATTATTTAATATAAAAATTATACATATGTAGTATGACACTTTTCTCACAAGAAGTGACTTACCAGGAGTGAGACTCATGCATTTTTAATCAAATATAATGCGAACAATACATACTGGGATTGAATATGTAAGGTTGAGAAACAACTACTATATAAAAATAACATCAAATAAATAAGTATAAGTTATAAATGCTCCCTCCGTCCCATTTAGATAGGCCATTTTTGTTATGTTTTTTTGTCCCAAAATATTTGTCCACTTTGAAAAGTCAAATCATAATTTTTTGAAATTTCCTATACTACCTTTTGTTATTTTAATATTTACTTTCAACACAAAGCCCAATACAAAAAGGTGAGGGCATTTTTGGAAAGATAGACCTTAATAAATGACAAGTCAATATAATAATGACTTTTTTTTAAACTCCCTGTTTTGTCAAACATGGCCTATCTTTGTGGGACGGAGAGAGTATTTTACATTGTAAATTAAAATAAAAAATTTTCTATTTTTTTTATAAAAAAAATGTATTTAGAAATAAAATAAATGTATGTACATATATATAAATAAATAAATAAATAAATATATATATATATATATATATATATATAGAGAGAGAGAGAGAGAGAGAGAGAGAGACCTATTGATACTTGCTACAAGATTTTTTACTCTCACATCTGTCAATATCTTTCTATAAAAATCAAATTTGTCAATTCAAGTATATATTGGATTGGAAACTCCACTCATACCTGACATGCATACCAAATTTTAAATTAATTGGATATTGGAAGCATTTTATCTGCAAACTTATATTTTTTATATATAAAACTATAATTTAGGAAACTTAATGGATAACATAGCTCTTAATCTTTGATTAACTTGAAATTCGACATGCATGACATGCATGTTGAGAAATATCTAATCTAACGATTGGATTGACGAAATATTATTTCTACAAAAAAATATTGGTGAGTGTTAGAGTAAAAAGTTTTGGGAAAATGACTAAATGGTGGGTTAATTAAAGTAAAAGTAATTTCAAATAAAGGACAAAATCTCCCTTATTCCATTTAAAATGATAGTAATGGACTTTAATCCCCAAAGAAGGGGATCACCTATCTGTAATTTTATAATACCCATTCTATCCTTTTTATTTTTTTAATTTATCCCACCTAAATGCCTTTCTCAGTTCTCACATTAAACCCATTTCTTCCCTCTTAATTTAAAATTCCCAAAACATAATTCAAAAAGACATACAAATCACATATATATATATATATAACACTAAAATAACAATCATCTACACACTTGGATTTGGAATGCTTTTTATTTTTTTATTTTTTCTTGTGGCTCAATGGCAACCTTGTAACTGGTAGTTTCCAATCTCCTACAAGTAATACACTTTTAAGTGGTTCTACCGTGATAGGATCCATAAGTGTAGAGTTTAGTGAATCATTCCTTTAAAACGTTAAAATTTCATTTGATGGTGTTATGGAATATTATAATAAGCTTAAAATTATATTATTTTATTATGTCTACATGTTTGACACAATAAATGGTATGAAAATTGATAACAAGGAGAACATCAAGACAATAATTATAAATGGGTCTAAATCTTAGATGATGAAAATCATAGAGTGGTACTTTTTTCTTTTTTTTGAAAAAATAATCTTTATCCAACTATGGTGCACAAAGCATAAATGGGAAATTTTTGTGAACATATTTGGTCCCTTTTGTATAGTATTTGCAGCCTCTTCATATAGTGTTGGCGACCATTATTACATACTCTATTTTTGGAGAAAGACGATTGTGCATGGATAGGTGAATTAAATTTTTATCATGCTTTTCAACAAGTAACGATAAAAAATTAAAAAAAAATAAAAAAATAAAAATTGTGAAGCACCTTTTTTTATCCTCTTTCTCAAATAGAAGGGAACTATTAGATTTAAGTTTTATATTTAATTAATAAGGAGAGGGGAGAATGGTCTGATAGGATTTGGGTAGGGTAAAAAAGGGAAAACAATTATACTAAAATGGTATTATAGACATTTGATCCTAAATCCCCCCTTTTTGGAATAAAATTCACTATTACAACTTTGAATAGAGTGAGAGAGTTTTAACCCTTTTCTTAGGATTAGTTTTATTTTGACCCATCATTTTTGTCATTTTCCCAAATGTTTTCCGATAGGTTTCAATGGATCCCTCCCTCCCACATATATATATATATATATATATATATATAGAGAGAGAGAGAGAGAGAGAGAGAGAGAGAGAGAGAGAGAGAGAGAGAGAGAGAGAGAGAGAGGGCAAAGTTGTATATACAATGTATGAATTTTTTTTATTTTTTTATTTTTTATGAGCAAACCGATATTATAAAAAACCAAAAGAAACGAAAGATACAAAAGAACCAGGGGAAAGACAACCCCAGGAAGAACACCAAAGAAAGACCCCACAAGAAGAACCAAAAAAATGTATGTATGATTGTTTGAGAAATCGACTTCTATTTAGAAATGAATTAGTATTTATAAAAGCGTTTTAATTAAATTAGGAAGTATTTTATTTTTATTAGTGAAATTTTATGAGACTATATCCATTTAGGTATTTCCACACTTTTATAGGAATATTTTAGTCAATCAAAAGTTTTTAAAAATTTTAGTGCTAATAGTGGAATAATAATAAAGATATATGCGCCATTGTATATTCACATATCTATTTCTAATATAAAATATGTTTGAAGTGATTTTCTCTTAGTCAATGGTTGTTCCAATTTTTTTTTTGGTAAGTTGGTTGTTCCATTTTGGGTTAGCCACAAGCCAATTTATCTTAGATATTATGAAACACTACTAACTTATTAGTAAATGACTACTAACTTAACTAACAATAACTAGCCACTAACTATAATTAGTTTCCTGTAAGCTGACCAATCTAAAATTCCCCCTAAAAAGCGTACTCTAGTTCCAAAAATGTTTTTCCAAAATTTGCACTCTACTCTTATGCGTAGAATTCTTCAAAGGAAGCTGTGTCTATTCTAGTAGGTAATTGACATCAAATTGGAATAACATAAGAATTTTCGGTTTTTTGTACGCAGATCGAATGACTTACAATAAAAACTACATAAATAAGTCTTATGTGCCATCCATGCAGAACTTATGATACAATCTTTTGTGATTAGTACGATTGTGTTCCCAAACCCTTTAGTCTAATTTAGAGTTTGTGTGGGGTGTAATTAAATATGCTAGGATTAAACTAGCCTAAATGCCTAATACAAAATTTATGAAGTGATCCATTGGCGCTTTTATTGTTTGGTGCAAGAACATGGCTAAGACTAAAAGCGATGCATATGGACTTAAAATTCAAACCTCGAGTCGAAATACTTTGTGCCGAAAATTTAGCAATTTGTTGAAAAAACAAAAGTGATTTCCTGTCATTGAACAAATTAATAAAGAAAGAAACCATGAGGCCATGTCATGGTGATGGTCAACTAATCATGTTAATTTATAACAAATTAATAAATTATAGGGTGGGCCTATTTCACACTTTTTTTTTTTTATTTTTTTGCTTATTCACACTCGTCTATGGCTAGAAGGAGGACAAATTATAATAACCTTATTTCTTGGAAAAATTATAACAACCTTATCTATAAATTTATCATAGTTTGCAATCACAAAAAGTAGTAGCAAAAATAAGAAATTGGAAAGTGAAAACATTATGGTCCTTGGGAGAGCATGGACAATCAACAATCACCCTATGCATCTTCCATACTTTAAAAACTTAAACGGAGTTACATTACATACCATGAGACGTGGCGTCATGTGTCGCTAAATCGAATCAAGGAAACGACTAAACCGGATATATACGAATATACGATCGATCCGATGGATTTGAAGCTTTGTTCTATTAACACAAACAAAGAATCCGGATTTAATCTAATTATTCCAAACAAAACCCAAACACATACATATTAGCATTCAGCATACAAGATAAAGACACAGACAAGATATACAAAATAAATCTTAAGTTTATTAATAATTATATTAGAAGGACCTATTTCCACAACTTTTTGGGCTTTATTCACAATCCTCCGTGAGTTAACATAGTGTGAAAATTAGCCATAGAAAGTATAGACGCAGCCAAAAAAGGTGTGGAAATAAGCCCTCCTTTATACGGAGTATTATTTACACAGAAAAAGATATGTAACTTACATAACCAGTCTCTTCTTCATTAGAACATCTCTGTGTGTCTCTCTCTCTCTCTCTCTCTCTATCTATAAACAAATCAAGATGATCTTACAAGTGAGAACTATTCCCTTTTATAAGGGGGGGAGAGCCTCACACACTCTATATACAATCGGTGAGCAGAAGATGATTTTACAAATGAGAACTCTTTCCTTTTACAGGAGAGCCCCGGACTTCAAAAACAGAATTTTAACCAGAAAAATAAGAAGCAATTTTAAATGGTTTGGTACAATTTAATGCCCAACCACCTATCATTTTATTGAAAGAGAAGCTAATCTTTACGTCTTTTCCTCTTTTTGAGTAATTCAAGCGTTTAAGTTGTTTTTTTTTTTTAATCAGCAAAAAGATGATTTGGCGTCTAATTAGTTGTCCTAGTACATGTACCTCGAAAAATCATGTAGAAAATCTTTTGGATTCTACGGGGTAGACTTTATCCTCATATCATGCTTTCGATCGATATTGTGAGTTTCTTCTTCACGGAGAGAATTCTCCCAAAAAAAAAAAATATATATATATATATATATATATACACGTAACCCACGTCTTCTATGTCCATTATTAGTTCTAATGGGCCATCAATTTGTCTAATGGATCTTCAAATAAGGGTAATTCCATCTTTTCATTTGTTATGCACAACGTCCTCACCTTTTGATATTTCAAATCAGGGTAGTTTCTTGTCATTTTCTTTTTTAAAAAGTCTTTTATGAGTACTGGTCTTGTGAGTCTGACGTCCTAACCAAGCACTTGAGCATGCATACGCTAATTAGCCCTAAGGACAAACGAAAAGAGGAATCACCACTTGATTGGAAGGTCCAAGATTCGATTGACCTCTATTAGGGATTAACTCATCCTTACAGAATTTGTTAATCTATTTTGTGTATATAGATAAATGTATTATTGGTCTTTTGAATTTCATGTATTAGAAGTAGAATTACATGATTGAATAAGGTGTTTTAATTATAATTTCTTGGATATAATCAAAGCAGATATATAATGTTAGTTTTGTTTCATCATAATTGGGCATAATTATGATGTATGTTTTTGGAGTTATGGTATATTATGGAAATTGTGTAAACGATATGGAAATAATTATTACATGTTGGAAATATAGGAACAAAAACATGGATGTCGAAAATCAAAATATAACATAATATAATTTATAATAAAAGGAATAGAATTATTGATTGAGACGTGAGAGAACACTATCCTTAGAAGTTGATTTGCTCCCTTTGGAATGAATCACTCGGTGCATCTAGATCCTCTAACGCCCCAACCCTCAGGAATTCAACAATCGTATTCCTTGTGCATATGCACTCGTAAGTACACAGAACCGAATAGTTCTAGATCATTTAATGAAAATATTTAACAAGTATTGAAGAAGGATAAATGAAATTTTATATAAAAGAAGTTTTTAAATAGAGAGATAAGAAGGATTGAGAAAAAGTTTTTTAAAACTTTTATGGTTATACCATTTCAAGGAAAAAGAAGAAGACAATTCAAAAAAACCATAAAAATGATAGTAGAAAAATCATTTTATCTTCCAAAAGGATGTATAACCCATAATAATAATATGCCCACTAATTTATAATAATGGACTAAATAAATAAATGACATGATGGTCATAAAATCACGTATAATAAATAATAATTCGAATCACATACACGTATTTTATTTATAAAAAATACAACAATCCCCCACATGATTCAAATCATATAATAATGAGTATAAGGAACATGATAATACAATGCATCGGTAGTGGTGTCTTTTGGACTATGAACTATACCTACAATATGTGAATAGTGACCTACTGAAATCTGGTGAAATTACAAGTTTCCATGAACCGAAATTTCTTCTTATAGATCAGTCGATTCACAACCCACATATTATTCTCGAAATCTGAGCTGTTTTAATCAAGGTGGCATGAATAGACCATGCGCCATACCTGGATATTCATGAATACCCTAGAGAATTAATTTGCCTAAACTCTCATAGAAAGAGACCCCATTTCCACACCCATATAGGTTGATCTATCAAGTATGCACTACAACTAAACATACCACCTAAATAGGATTAAGGAAACCATTAAGAGTTAAAACTCAACCTTAAACGTTGCAATTTACACTATCTACACTATAATAAGAGATACTCAAAATATATTATATAAATGATAATGCACTACAAGTCAATCAGTAACTTGTTGTTACCCATATGAACTTAATTACTTCCTGAGATCTTCATTCACATAGGTTACATTACCATCATTGTTAACTATTGTTACATGCATAAGTCTCATTCTCCTTGATGTAGGCATTTAGCCTACTCCATAAAATTATTTGCTCAAGCTAATAAATTTTGAATAAGCACAAATCTCATTCATAAATATATGGATGCTAAAATTTTTATCTCAGTACTCTCATAACTTTTTGCAAGTCAAATCATTAATTTCAAACTTCAAAGTAGATAAAGAAACATATCATCTTAGATAATTCCAAGACACCATACCACATTGACAATATAAGTCTACACATGAATTTCTTCTCATTTAAATAAAAAATTCAATCATCATCATCATCATCATCAGTAAGTAACATAAGAAATCCATAAGAAACAATTTTAAATGATTTGGTACAATTTAATGCCCAACGACTTATCCATTACTGCCCAACAACCTATCTACTATTAAGGCTTCTTTACAAAAGTTGGTACAATTTAATGCCCGCTACCTATCAACTATTCCGGCTTCTTTACGAAAGTTGGTTCTTTGCCTCTGTCTATAGAGAGATAATACTACGAGCCATCTGTCATTTTATTGAGGGAGAAACTAATCTTTGTATCTTTTCCCCTTTTTGAGTCATTCATGCGTGTAAGTTGTTTTTTTTTTTTCTTTTTTTTTTTTTAATAATCAGCAAAAAAATGATTTAACGTCTAATTAGTTGTTCTTGTTGGAAATATTACACAATGAGATATAGAATTACACTCCAAATATTACAAATTCTTCAAGATACAAATAACCAAAACTAAAAATAAAAAGAATGACTTATCGCGATCGTAGTTTGATGGCTGAAGCACGGAAAAGAACCGTTGTCCTTGAAACCGATTTCGCCCCCTCAAGAAATCGTTTGGTGCAGTCAGGGTTGTGGCGGCCGGCCTCTAGGATTCGACAGCCTAAAGCATGCGGGTAAGTGTGTACTCACAATACCGGGTCGCAGTGAAAATATTCAACCCAACCTAACTCAACTCTTTAAACCAAAATAAAAATTAGATAGATAGAGATAGAGGTTTTGAACATGTCTCTTTTTAACTACAAAATGCTGAAAAAATATATATTGAAGTAATGTAAATTTGGGCAGTTCAAAACCAAACGCCACAATAGTCAAATTCTAAAATAATGATAGCAGTTACATATTATTAAAATAATAAAGAATCAGAATTTATGTAGATATTATAGCAATAAAGTCCAACAGCAATATGTATTAATACACTTAATTGCTTCTGGGAAGGCAAACAAGAGCCAAACGGCTCAAGCACATTATGTGCGGTAACAGAAAGTCCCATAACTCAAGTTCTTAAACAACAATTATAAAACATGTAAGGGAATTGGTAGAATATACCCACTCACACCAAATAAAATGTGTTCTCACTTATGTATTAAAATTTTAATTATATTAAAATAAAAACTAACAATTCTAGTAGTACATGTACCTCGAAAAATCTTGTAGAAAATCTTTTGGAATCTACGGGGTAGACTTTATCCTTATATCCTGCTCTTGATCGATATTATGAATTTCTTCTTCACAGAGAGAATTCTCAAAAAAAATAAAATAAAATCGAAGGGTACCTACCCCACATCTTCTATGTCCATTATTAGTTCTAATGGGCCATCAATTTGTCTAAAGGATCTTCAAATCAGGTAATTCCGTGTTTTCATTTGCATCTCATGCACAACGTCCTCACCTTTTGATATTTCAAATCAGAGTAGTTCCTTGTCTTTTTATTTAAGTCTTTCATGAGTATTGGTCTTGTGAGTGTGATGTCCTAACCAATGGCTCGAGCATACACCAACTAGCCCTAAAGACTAACTTAAAGAGAAATCACAACTTGATTGGTAGGTCCAAGAATCGATTGACCTAGGTAGGGACTAACTCATCATATCGTTATGGAATTTGTTTATCTATTTTGTGTATATATATATAAATGTATTCTTCGTCTTTCGAATTTCATGTATTAGAGGTAGAATTTCATATTGAATAAGGTGTTTTAATTATGATTTCTTAGATATAATCATAACGGATATATATTGTTAGTTTTGTTTCATCATAATTAATTGGGCATAATTATGAGGTATGTTTTTGGAGTTATGTGATATTATGGAAATTGTGCAAATGATATGGAAATAATTATTGTATGTTGGAAATATAGGAACAAAAACATGGATGCCAAAAATCAAAATATGAAATAATATAATTTATAATAAAAGAAATAGACATATTAATTGAGGCGTGTGAGAACACTATCTTTAACAGTTGATTTGTGTCCCTCGGAGTGAATCACTCAGTGCGTCTAGATCTTCTAACGCCCCAATCCTCCATAGATTCAATAATCGTATTCCTCGTACACGTGTACTCGTAAGTACAAGGAACCGAATAGTTTTAGATCGTTCCATGAAAATATTTAATAAATATTGAAGAAAGATAGATGAAATTTTATACAAAAGAAGTTTTTAGATAGAGAGATAAGAAGGATTATGAAAAAGCTTTCAAAAACTTTTGTGGTTATATCATTCCAAGGAAGAAGAAGTAGACAACTCAAAAAATCATAAAAATGATAGTGGAAAAACCATTTTATCTTCCAAAAGGATGTGTAACCCCCAATAATAATAGGCCCACTAATTCATAATAATGAACCAAATAAATAAATAACATGATGGGCATAAAATCATATATAATAAATAATAATTTGAATCACATATATGTATTTTATTTGTAAAAAATACAACAATCCCCCACATGATTCAAATCATATAACAAAGAGTATAAAGAACATGAGAATGCAATGCATCAGTAGTGGTGTCTTTTGAACTATGAACCATACTTAAGATATGTGAGTAGTGACCTACAGAAATGTGGTGAAATTACAAGTTTCTATGAACCAAAATTTCTTTTTTTAGATTAATTAGTTGACACACAACCCATATATTATTCTCGAAATCTAAGTTGTTCTAATCAAGGTGGCACAAATAGGTTATCTGTTATACCTAGATATTCATGAATGCTCTAGAGAATTAACGTGCTTAAGCTCTTATAGGAAGCGGCTCCACTTCCACACCCATATAGGTGGATCCATCAAGGGTGCACTACAACTGAACACATCACCCAAATAGTGTTGGAAATATTGAACAAAAACATGGATGTCGAAAATCAAAATATGCAAAAATATAATTTATAATAAAAGAAATAGACTTATCGATTGAGGCGTGTGCGAATACTGTCCTTAAGAGTTGATTTGCGCCCCTCGGAGTGAATCACTTGGTGCATCTAGGTCCTCTAGCGCCCCAACCCTCTACAATACAACAATCGTGTTTCTCGTACATGTGCAATCCCAAATACAAGGAACCGAACAGTTCTTGATCGTTTCATGAAAACATTCAATAAAAATTGAAGAAAACTAGATGAAATTTTATATTAAAAAAAGTTTATAGATGGAGAGAAAAGAAGGATTGAAAAAAAGCTTTCTAAAACTTTGTGGTTTTTTTTTCATACCAAGGAAGAAGAAGAAGACAACAAAAAACCATCAAAAAATAATGGAAAAACTATTTTTTTTTCTCCAAAAGGATGTGTAACCCCCAAACAATAATATGCCCACTAACTCATAATAATGGACTAAATACATAAATGACATGATGGTCATAAAATCACATATAATAAATAATAATTTAAATCACACATTTTTTATTTTATTTATAAAAAATCCAACAATCCCTCACATGATTCAAATTATATAACAAAAAGTATAAGGAACATGAGAATGCAATGCATCGGTAGTGGTGTCTTTTGGACTATGAACCATACCTAGGATATATGAGTATGACTTACAGAAATATGGTGAAACTATAAGTTTCTGTGAACCAAAATTTCTTCTTATACATCAGTCGACTCATGACCCACATATTATTCTCGAAATCTGAGATGTTCTAATCGGGGTGGCACGAATAGGCCATGCGCCACACCTGGATATTCATAAGTGCTTTAGAGAACTTTCATAAGCTCTCATAGGAAGCGGCCTCACTTCCACACCCATATAGGTGGATCTATCAAGTGTGCACTACAACTGAACACACCACCCAAATAGGACTATGGAATCCATTAAGAGTTAAAACTTAATCTTAAACGTTGCAGTTTGCACTATCTACACCATAGGAAGGGACACTCAAAATATATTATATAAATGATAGTGCACTCCAAGTCAACCAGTAACTTGTTATTACCTATATGAACCTACTTTCTGGGATCTCCATTCACATAGGTTGGGTTACCATCACTGTTGACCCTTGTTGTAGGCATAAGTCCCATTCCACTCGATGTATTATTTACTAAAAAGTGAATTAGTCAGAAGCTTAATAATTCTTATCTCTAACTCTCTAAACAACTGCTATTTAATATTGTGCTTCTAAGCACTACCCCATAAAATTATTTGCTTGAGCCAACAAATAATGAATAAGCACAAATCTCATTCATAAATATATAATTGTTGAGATTTTTCTCTCTACATTCTCATAGCTTTCTGCAAGCCAAGTCATCAATTCCAACCTCCAAAGTGGACAATGAGAAATATCATCTTGAATAATTCCAAGGCACCATACCATATGGGCAATATAGGTCCACACATGGATTTCTTCTCATTTGAATCAAAGATTCAATCATCATCATCATCATAATTTGCAAATAATATAAGAAATCCATAAAATTGATGACTGCTAAGAAAGTTGGGTACACAATTAATAAATTTTAAGTAAATATACCTCTCAGACAGGGATATTCAAATTATGAATCATTGATTCATCTCACATCATTATATCATCAAATATTTAAATAAAAATATGCCAAAAAATACCCATAAATTTTCAAAAATCATCATCATGATTTCTTTGAATCTCAACATTTAGTAATAACTTTGGTCAGTGCAATAATATAAATAAGTATATATATGACCAATAATTTTAAAGCATTTCCTTAGCCACTGAATAACATAGTTATTCTCAAAATCATTAATAATTAACATATGATATTTTCTTAATATATCACGTATAATTTCAATAGGTCTGAACTGACTTCATTTTCAGAAATGAAAATTATAATACTCATTTTATCTCTTTTATTAATAAAAGACCAACATATAATATATTGAGAAAATTCAATAATTTATAAATTTAAAAATAAATATACATTCTCACATAAAATGTGTTTTCACAAGATGTGTCCCCACAATTCAAGATATAATGTTTTATTTACTAAATTCAATGCAATTTTAGTATTCACATAAACAGCACATCTTATAATTTCCATAAAAATTATATTCATATAGAACAAATTTAAAAGTATATTTATTTTTCTATTATCACACAATATATTTGTAATTGGACTCTTCAACTACAAATTGAAATTTTGGATCGCGAGAAAAAAAAAAATATAATTATGTCAACATATGATATTGCTATTCTAATATCAGAAAATTAAATAGCATGAAAAATATTTATTCGCGTTTGACGTATCTCCAGAAAATCAATACTTAAATTTATCAATAATATTATAATCTCGCCTCATATAATATTTTTCATATTGTTAAGAGATCCAAAAATGTATGAGATGTGTATTTTTCTAATAATAATAAATTGGTAGAGTGATACACTTTAAATCACATACGCATACCCATATTACTCGATATCAAATATTTCAAGGTTTTTCAATGCCAATAAATTATGTTCATAATTAAAACTCATATGTGGCTTAGCAACGAAAGGGTTAAACACTTTTCAGAAAGCACATAGTTTTTAATCTCATATGACTCTAGTTGACGTACCAAATATATATTTTTTAAAATAAATAAATTTATTAAATTCAATATCGTCAACCCCCACAGTTGAACATACACGTATTTTTTTTTTCTTCTCAATTTAACATAATTTTCATTATTTAAAGAACTTTACAGATTAGCATGTTAACTCAAAATAAAATTTGACATCATGATTCTCAATTATCATATCATCATCAAATTTTATTTTCATTATGTAAAAAAACCATAGTCACATACCACATCCAAATTATATAAATATTTCAAAATCACAATAGTATAATCTCTACACCCATATTTGAAGTGATCAAATTTATATATATTATACTTTTTCTCATAAAAACTATTTATGTATGCTTAGATATACTTTATCAAAATCATAAGTTAATTTGCACACATAAATTAATAATATCATGTCTCATAATTAAATTCAATCAACAAGATATATGAATTTAAACTATCTCTTTAAACATGATAAATGAGAGGTTAATGACATATATTCATTTCAATCACCTTTAGGATTAAGATATCAATCAAATAAATAATTAAGAAATATGATTCTAGCAATCAAACACATAGATTTGTAATCGAACTCTAACGGTAAAAAGAATTTAATAGTATAATTATCATAAATATTTAGTAATCCAACTGTCACAAAATTTAACCCCAAGAGTCAAACATTAAATTTCTGACGGCTATAAAAATTTTAATGGTCAATTGGTTACAAAAATAAATAATCAATTGATTAGCAATAATCAAACCTTATTGCTGAAAATTAAATCAAATTTAATTAATATCACAAATTTTGTAACCGAATATAACAATTAACTCCAATAAATCCAAGAGTTAGAAATTAATAAAATTATGTTAATCTTTGAATTTTGGAAAATTCATTAAGAATATAATAATTTCATGGAGGTAGCATTTATACAATTAAATTTGAAAGCAACCCCCCACAAATTCAAGCACTATGAAAATAATATAATTTTGACATCAAAAATAAAATAATATGCATGATCAAAATTTTTAAATTCACAAGTGAACAGGATACATCCATTTGTGTAATTAAACTATAATGGATATCGAAAAACTCTTATAAATTTATAATTCCCAATACAAGAATTATCACAACATGAATATATAATTGTGACATATAATTTAAACAAAATTTGTATTTGCTCCAAAATCATAATTATTATATAACATTATCGTGAATTTCAATCCATATGTGAACTTCCTCTAAATTAATATAACACCAATTTTATTTTTCATTCTCTCACATAAGATTAATTTTTAAAACATTGTTTTATATTAAATCAGAAAATTCAGATTTAATTGATGTAGTAGAAGGCACATCCTTATTTTAAAATAATTATATTTCAATTTAAAAATAAAGATTAACAAACGATAATCCATAACTGGAACAATGATTTATTTTGTTATTCTCTTCTCATCAATAAGAAAATTAAAATATCACAAAATTACAAAGAGAAAGGTAATCATCATATATATACTTCACACAAATCATACAATCTAAATCACTACTTTTTCTAAACATTTGAGATTGTATACAAATCCTTTCTTCATCTAAATTCAAACAATTATATAATCAAGAAATCTCAAATATCAGGAATAACATCTTTCTAAAAGCAATTCTATATATCAATTCATTATGATATGATTCAAGCTCACATAGCTCAAAAATAATATTATGTAAAACAATAGAATATCATGGAATTGAATAGATTAAGACTAAGATAGAATACTCATCAACTTTTTGTAATAAACTAAGAAAATCTAATGATTCAAATAACACACGAATCATGTAAATTATAAACCAAAATAATTATATCAATTGATTAACGACACCTAACAAATTCAACTCTTAAGATTGTTGGAAATATTGAACAAAAATATAGATGTCGAAAATCAAAATATGCAAAAATATAATTTATAATAAAAGAAATAGACTTATTGATTGAGGCGTGTGCGAACACTGTCCTTAAGAGTTGATTTGCGCCCCTCGGGATGTATCACTCGGTGCATCTAGGTCTTCTAGTGCCCCAACCCTCCAGGATACAACAATCGTGTTTCTCGTATACGTGCATTTGCAAGTACAAGGAACCGAACAACTCTTGATCGTTCCATGAAAACATTCAATAAAAATTGAAGAAAACTAGATGAAATTTTATATAAAAAAAAGTTTATAGATGGAGAGAAAAGAATGATTGAAAAAAAGCTTTCTAAAACTTTATGGTTTTTTTTCATACCAAGGAAGAAGAAGAAGACAACAAAAAACCATCAAAAAATAATGGAAAAACCATTTTTTTCCTCCAAAAGGATGTGTAACCCTCAAACAATAATATGCCCACTAACTCATAATAGTGGACTAAATACATAAATGACATGATGGTCATAAAATCACATATAATAAATAATAATTTGAATCACACATTTTTTATTTTATTTATAAAAAATCCAACAAATAGGACTATGGAATCCATTTGGAGTTAAAGCTCAATCTTAAATGTTGCAGTTTACACTATCTACACCATAGTAAGGGACACTCAAAATATATTATATAAATGATAATACACTCCAAGTCAACCAATAACTTGTTATTACTCCTATGAACCTATCTCTTGAAATCTCTATTCACAAAGGTTAGGTTACCATCATTGTTGATCATTGTTACAGGCATAAGTTTCATTCCCCTCAATGTAGGCATTTAGCCTACTCCATAAAATTATTTGTTCGAGCCAACAAATTTTGAATAAGTATAGGTCTCATTCATAAATATATAGATGTTAAGATTTTTATCTCAACACTCTCATAACTTTTTGTAAGTCAAGTCATCAATTTCAAACTTCAAAATGGAAAATACCATATCATCTTGGATAACTCCTCGACTTCATATCATATAAGCAATATAAGTCCATAAATGAATTTCTTCTTATTTGAATTAAAAATTCAGTTATCATTTTTATCATAATCTGTAAGTAATATAAGAAATTCATGAGAAGCAATTTTAATTGGTTTGGTACAATTTAATGCCCAACTACCTGTCTACTATTGCATACGGCTTCTTTACAAAAGTTGGTTATTTGACTCTGTCTATAATGAGATAATACTACGAGCCATTTGTCATTTTATTGATAGAGAAGCTAATCTTTACGTCTTTTCCTCTTTTTGACTAATTGATGCGTCTAAGTTGGTTTTTTTTATTTATTTATTTTAATAATCAGCGAAAAGATGATTTGGCGTCTAATCAGTTGTTCTGGTACATGTACCTTGAAAAAACTTGTAGAAAATCTTTTGGATTCTACAGGGTAGACTTTAATATTTATATCATCTCTCGATCGATATTATGAATTTCTTCTTCATGGCGAGAATTATAAAAAATAAATAAATAAATAAATCAGAGGGTACGTTCCCCACGTCTTCTATGTCCATTATTAGTTCTAATGGGACATCAATTTGTCTAAAGGATCTTCAAATTAGGGTAAATTTGTGTTTTCATTTGTCATGCACATCGTCCTCACCTTTTGATATTTCAAATTAGGGTAGTTCCTTGTCTTTTTCTTTAAGTCTTTTATGGGTATATGGTCTTGTGAGTGTGATGTCCTAACCAAGCGCGAGCATATGCTAACTAGCCTAAAGACTAATGTAGAAAGGAATCACCACTTGATTGGTAGGTCCAAGAATCGATTTACCCCTAATAGGGACTAACTCATCGTTATAGAATTTGTTTATCTATTTTTTTTATATAGATAAATGTATTCTTGGTCTTTTGAATTTCATGTATTAGAGGTAGTATTCAAGGGCGGATCTAAGATTTTTTTTCAGTGGATGCACACTTGCACATAAGAACCGACAAATTAAACTTTAGGAGATGGAGGAGAATTCGTGATGGAGGAGGACAGAGACTAATGATTTGGCAACGAAAGATGGCATAAAAACACACAACAAAGAGAAACCAAAATTTACTATTGAAAAAAACATAACTGAATTTGAAGATAAACAATTTTATTAATGGTGTAGTAAAAGCATACTTTTTCTTTTTTGGTAATCGATAGAACCTACCGTTACCCCTTAATATCAACAAATGGGTATCGATGATTCTCCATGAACTTGAATCTAAATTCTCTCATTCAACGAGTAAGAAAATGCTGCTAGAGTATCATGTGCTCATTTTAATTATTTTTTTATTTATAAAAAATAAAATAAATATGTAAATACCCACAACTACTCACATCAAGGTAACAGATATTCTCATGTATATACTAGAACAATTGATACTCACTAACTTTAACAAACCACACTATACTACACTTTCTTACACTCACTAATTTTATTAATGGTGTATAGTAAAACCACACTATACTACATCAAGACAGAAGAAGATAAGGAGAGAAGAAGAGGGAGAATGATGAAGGAGTTGGGTTTTCTAGAGAGAAAAACAAGGGAGATGAAAGAGAAGAAGGGAGAAGGATCTAGAGGGAGAAAGAGTTGGGGGGATGACTGGTGACTCTCTTCAACAATCAGTTATCTTAGAATAAAAAAATAAAAAATAAATAAAAAGCCAAGGATTTGAGTGGTTGCACATGCCCTCACAGGCACCCATGTGCAACCGCCCTGGTAGTATTACATGAATGAATGAAGTGTTTTAATTATGATTTCTTGGATATAATCATAACGGATATAACAATAATTTGAATCAACACAACTGCAAAAAAAGAGGAAGTGGTTTGCATCTTCTTTGTCTAAGAGTAGTCCAAGACCATTAGATAGAATAATAATTTGCCACTCCACTAGATTGAGGTGACTAGAGGAATCAATACAAAGAGATCATTTCAACCTCAACCATAACACTTTCACTAATTCACAATCCAAGAAAAGATGCTTAGCAGATTCAAAATCCGCTCCACAAAGAGAACACGATATATCATCTGTTAGTGTCCCACATCGGTTGCATACGATGCCTAAGATAGGCTTATAAGACGACACTTGACACCCTCTTAATAAGGCACCTTTTGAACATAGGGCCCATAAGGATAAACCGGTGAGGCCAGCTTGTGTGTTGGGATACCTTGAGGTGAGGGGTTGGGTCATGCGTCTAACAATGGTATCAGAGCCAGGTTCGTGCCAGCACCAAGGTGGGGATGTTAGTGTCCTACATCGGTTGCGGACGATGCTTAAGATAGGCTTATAAGACGATGCTGGACACCTTCTTAATGAGGTGCCTTTTAGGCATAGGGCCCATAAGGACAAACCTGTGAGGCCGGCTTGTGTTGGGCCAGAGCGGACAATACCTTGAGGTGAGGGCTAGGCCGCGCATTCTAACATCATCAATTGGAATCTCCTACATATTACACCTCTAACAGGGAAGATATCCTAGGCCAGTTTCCAAATCAAAATTTTATGTCTCTCATGAAGTTTCGAACTCCAAATAAGTTTCCACAGGTTGTTAGGGAAGGGATAGGGCTTGAGAAAGAAAATCTTCTTTGTTGGTCTATGAGATAGGCTGACTTAACAAAAAAATCACCTTTGGGATTATGAATCCAAGCCCACTTGTCCTGGGTGATGTTAGGGGAAATTTGAATCTTGAGAATGTCCTCCACTTGAGGTTGGTTAAAAATGCTTCGAAGCTTTGCCACTCAACTGAATTATCATTTTTACCCTTCTAAATATATTATTAACTTAAAATTAATTAATTAACTTCAACGCATTGAGCATTGGAAGCCCTAAGAGCATCTCCAACGAGAGAGCTAAACCATGAGCTAAAGCTATATATAGCTTACTTGGCCAAAAATAGCTCAAAGGGACTTCTCCAACCGGGGAGTTAAACCATGAGCCAAAATAGCTTTGAGTTAAACTAAGAGCCTTTGCCAAAATGGGGATTGGAGGAGAGAAGGTTTCCCTCCCAAATCAGTTGGGTGACTCAACCAAGAACAAATAACAACATGGTGAACAAAAAATCCAAAATTAAATGAACAATAATATGAAAAAAAAAATGTATATACGCAGCATAATGAACAATTCCAAAATGACCAATTCTCAAAAAATAAAATAAAATAAAATATATATATATATATATATATATATATATATATATATATACCCACATATATAGAACAAAGGGAGAGATTGACGTACCAGCAACGATGAATATGAAGATCGACGCCTCCAAGAATCCAAGATCGTATAGTGGGTGAGTTTCTCTTCCTTTCTTCCATTTTCTCAACTCCCAAACGAGATCATCGGCGATGGGTGGGTTTCCCACAAATCGAGCTAAAATCCACGGCGATGAGGCTTGGCCGAGAGATATGGGAGGAGGGAAGGAGAGAGTCACGGCTGTGGGTGGGTTGTGGGTGGGTTTCGGGGGTTATCCACACCATTGATGCTTAGTCAAAAGAGAAAGAGGGGTGGGGGCGAGAGATCAGGAACGTGAGAGAGAGGGGTAGGAGGCGAGAGATTAGGAACGTGAGAGAAGGGGGTGGGAGGAGAGCCATTGATGCTTGGCTGAGAGAGAGAGAGAGAGGGGTGGGGGGTTAATCAGGGATGTAGAGAGAGGGGGGTTGGGGGGAGCCTTTCTAGGTGACCCTTTTTGTGTTCCAGATGTTTCTAATTTGTGGTTTCATCCTACTTTTTTTTTTTTCTCTTCTTTTTTATTTATTTATTTATTTATTTTTTTTGGGTCTATCTCTTGTTTGGTAATAAAAAAAAAAAAAAAAAAAAAAACCATATAGGAGTATTGTTTTGCAGGGGAGGGTTGTTTTCCCAAAAGAGCCGTTGCTAGATTGTGAAAAGAACCGTTGCCCAACAGCTCTTTTGTGCAATGGAAATTTTACACCCCTCTATAAAATAGGCATTAGATTCATTCATTTTTCATCTAATTCTTTACCATCCAACTTATTTTCTCTCAAAAAATTTGTTTCTACACTATCAATTCTCTGAATTTATTAGGTTTTTTATTTTTACCTTTGCAATTTTTTTTTATTGACTTTGCACATCTTTTTTTTAATTATTATTTATAATTATGTCTACTTCTCAAAGGCGAACAAAAGCTTTTTCAACGGTTGGGGAGAAAGGAGTTGAGGGTTGGGGAGAAAAGAGTTGGGAGTTAGGGGTTGGGGGGAATAATAGGGTTGGTATGGCTTTCATAGCATTGGAAAAAATAGAAATAAAAATTATATACTTGAGTCATGTTTTAGTTTGAGATTGGTATGGAAAAAAAAAAGTTTAATTCTTAAAAAGAAATGAAAAATAAAAATAAATATCAAGAAGTTGGAATAGATTAACGGTAGTTAGAAGTGAGAGAATGGTAGTTCGAAGTGGGGAATGGAAGTTGGTATGGAATAATGGTAGTTGGAAAGAAGGAAAAATAGGTGAGCTAAAAAATAACTCTTGCGGCATTGGAGCAGTCACTTTATTGCAGTGAGCTATTTTTACTGCAAAGAGCTATTTTTGTACTTTGTGAGCTAAAAATAGCTTTTAGCTAACCAAAACAGCTCACTTGGGTTGGAGATACTCTAAGTAGGGGTGTTCATGGTTTTAGTCAAAATCGAAAACCGAAAACCAAACCGAACCAAACCAAACCGGTCAGTTTGGTTTGGTTTTTTGGTCATTAGGTTTGGTTTTGGTTTCGATTTTAGAAAATCGAATTAAATTGGTTTGGTTTTGGTTTTTATGTTTAAAAAACCAAATCAAACTGAAAAACCGAAAAAATATTATATATATATATATATATATATATATATATATATAGATATATATATATAATTTTATATATTACATATTAAACTAAGTTTGTAAATTTTCTATTCTAATAAGAAAAGAATAGGTAATAGATTCAAAATAATAGTACACTATTAATTAGAAGAAAGCCGTTTGGAATGAGTTTGTTTTTGTAGATTTTAACTTTCTTATTGTTTTCCTTTGTTAGATTGGCATGTATTAAATTAGCTATTAATGTTGTGTGAGATATTGGCACATATTATATTGGAGATTTGAACTTGGATTTACATAAGTCAATACATTTCCATTTTGATATAATGTTCAATGCTTTTTTTAGTTGCTAATGTAATGATTTTATTAAAAATGTTTTTATTTGGAGTTTGGTTTGTTATTTTTTTCATTTTCAATTATTTGTTGCAACTTAATAGGATAAAACTAAAACCGAATTGAATCAAACTGAAATTTTATGATTTAGCTTGGTTTGATTTGACTTTTTTATAATATGGTTTGATTTTGATTTAAAAAAAAAAAAAAACCTAAAATATAATAGTTTAGTTTGAAATCTATATTAAAACCGAACCAAATTGAATTCCGTACACCCCTAGCTCTAACTACTCCCCAACCCCGCGGGCCCCACAAACATCAAATCTAATTCATGTGCAACCGGGCTCTCTTTCTCGTGCCTCGACCCATCTGAATCAGTAAGAGGGTCTACAAAGAGCCAATCCCCAAGTACTGAAAGATTGTTCAAAGAAAGTCATTATGGGTTGTACCGGCTTTAGCAATTGAAGAGGAGAGAATCTGACTTGTATCGATTAAAGCATTCATTGGTTGTTGTATATGATGAGACATACCATGTGCAGTTGCACAGATAATTAATGAGTATGGTTGTTGTATGGTCTATCAAAGGGATTCCCAACACCATAGATTTTAGGGAAAATTACACATTTGGTCAGTGCTTCCTAAATTTTGTAGAGAAGAGAAAAATGGAATTTTGGTAAATGAAAGTAAATTTGTCATTTCGTGTAAAATAAACACTGATTTGCATGTCCTTGTAATAGGCTGGCCCATTATTTAATTCGACGAAGGAAAAAAAACAAAAAAAAAAAAAAAAATGATGGAGACAGAGGTTGAGTTGTCGTAATTGATTTAAATTTGGTCTTTGTGGGGCTGTGAAAGACTTTTTATCAACATAGTACATTTTCATCTTTAATATATGATGAGAGGTATCACGTGCAGTTGCACGGATAATTAATGACTCTGGTTGTTGTATGGTTTTTGTCAAGGGCTCGGATTTGGTGAAATTTGCACCTTTAAGTAAATGGTGCAATTATTGTTGGATCATCGTCACGTGCTAAGAGAGAAACATGAATGGTCAGGATCTTTCTCAATTGGAAGCTAACGGTATTAGGCGTTTGGACGTAAAATAGTTGTGTCGCATTTCAGCCCTCTAATCTCAACCCTCTGCACATGTAGCCCATCCATTAGCTACTGCATAATGCAATTGAAGGTGAAAATTGCACCAAATCCCAATCCTTTTGTCAAAGAACCTCCCAGCACCATAGATTTTAGGGAAAATTAGACATTTGTTGTAATCATTTTGTACAAAGTTGATAATTAATTTGTAACAAGTTGACAGTCAAAATCCTTTATTTGGTGTTAGCTTGGAAAGCACTCGGCAAATGGTAATCTTCCCAATATTTTAAACTTGGGGAAGGTCTTTGTGGGGTTGCGAGACCTTTTCTTCAACATAGTACATTGTTAGCTTTAATATATGACGGGTGCAATTGCAAATATTACTTATGATTGTGGTTGTTGTATGGTCTTTTATCAAAAAGAGTCTCCCAGCACCATAGATTTTAAATTGAGAAAACCTACAATCTATATAATAATAATATTCCCTCCGTCCCACAAAGATAGGCCATGTTTAACAAAACACGCAGTTTAAGAAAACCATCATTTCATTAACTTGTAATTTATTAAACCCCACTTTTCCAAAAATACCTATAGACACCTCATTTTCATCCCTATGGGTTCATGAACTCATTTCATGAGTTCTTGAAACATTTAGGAGTCTCTAAGTTTTGAAGGACATTTTTACCCTTTTAAGTTTATGAGAATAGTTCATTATTGCATGCATATTTTCTTCTCATTTTTTCATTCTCTCATTTGCATTTAGTTTTTAGGTACATTTAGGATATGTGTGTGTAATTTGGTTTAATTTCTGATAGGTTTGGATAGTTAATTAAAACTTTTGCGACTTGAAAGGCAATTTCATCTTTTAACTCGTATCTTTTCCAATTGATCTCGAAACTCATCCCGGATTGTTCCATTGAGTTTATAATGATGAAAAAAGTCTAATTGTAATAACAATTTAAGGATTGAATAGGTTTGAGATTGATTTACCATATTATTCACCTATTGGCTAATTGACTATTTTCGATTAACCACCTTATTAAACCCAGCCACTTAACCATAGTTGGAGATTTTTGGTCCAATAATATTCTAAACTTGTTATTCATTGAAATATGAGAATTTTGGCTTTTGAATCACTCAATTCGGAGTTAATTTGACCAAGATATGACTGTTTTAAGATAAAAACTCGAAATGAGTCAAAACCAGGGAAACCTGAGTTGAGTCTCGGGTGACCGGTTCACCCAATCGATCACCCGAGATTCCGCGTCCAGTTTTCCCCATTTTCAAGGATACGCGTTTTGAGACTCTCCTACTCCGTTTTTCTTGTTTCAAAAGAGTTTTAATTATATTGGAAAGTCATTTTGAGTTGTTTAAGGACCAAGGGAGTTAATAATAGCCTTAGATTAGTTTTATGGTGAATTAATCTCAACCATTGAATCCTAAAGTTAGTTAACTATAAATATAGACCCTCTTATCAGTATTAGGAGGACTTTTACACTCTATATTCACTAGAGAGAGGGAGACCACGAATTTGCACACACACTTTGAGAGAGTATTCGATTGCATTTTTTAAAGAGAATATATAAGAAGGAGTTCAAGCCTAAGAATAAGGAGGAACGCAGCGAAAGTCTTCTTTGTTGTAAGTTTCCATCATCCCTTTATATTCTCTCTCCATCTTCTCATAATTAATTCTCTGCATGCTTAGGGCATGTTATTGATTTGAATATCATGTTTACTTGATATTATTGAGTTTATATGATTGTTATTGAGTGCAAGCATGCTAGTAGAGTAGGATTTTGTGATATGTGTGTTGAATAGTGATTTTCTCCCTCTAAAATAGGGGTATGTTTTGCACAGCTTATTAGTTGATGTATTAGGGTTGTTTTCTTTTCATGGTTCATTTATATGCATGATTTTAAGCATGTTTTATATAGAACACTTTTTGTGTAGGGTTTATCTTCATGGGTGTATAGATAATTATTCTTTTGGAGGATAATTATCCTTTTTTAGAGGGTGAGTCTTTGCATGGGTGCTTTCTGGAGTGTGTTTAAGTGCGCCATTAGTTTCTTTGCATTCTTAGGTATATATTTTACGTAAAATATGTGAAAAAATCATTTATGCGGAGTACTTTTACGTAAAATTATCTTATGATAGTTTTTCTTAAGAAAACTCGCCATAAGGATGTTTATTTTATGTTACATAAAATCATTATCTAATGCATCATGTTTTTTTTTTTTTTTTTTTTTTTCATGTTTTGGATTGTTATATGATATTTTCATCATAATAATTCATATTTGGCATGTTTTTGATAGTTTTATGCATAATAATGAGTCTAGGGCATATAAGAGCATATCAGGGTTTTGTCTTTCTTTTGATTTTTGTTCTTTCGCATGATTATTAGCATGTTTTAGGATGTTTAGTATTCTGTCCAGATTTGAATTAGGTTCTCTAATGATGATTTGAGCATGAATAAAGTTGGTTTGAGCATGATAATTGCCCTATAGCATACGTGGGGTGATTAATTTGTGATTTTTCAATGTTTTGAGATGATTGGCACTTGGTAAGTGTGATTATGGTAAGTTTTGTATGAATTCTTCCATTCTTCCTTTTGGGTTATTCTTTTTGCATTGAATCATAATAAGTCTTGAGTTTCCATTCTTTTAAAACTCTCTTTTCTCTCCAAAGTTCCCTTTTTTATAAATTTCTTATTAAATGGAAACTTAGGATTTATAGTAGTTAATTGTGAAGGGAATGACCCCTTCTCCGTTGAATTATGTGGACTTTGATCCTTACATCTTTGCATGTGGGGTACGTAGGCGCTCATTTGATGTTCAAGTCCACCCTAGGATACTAAGTATCCTAGGTTTTCTTTTCTTTTTTTTTCTTTTATTCTTTATCTCTCTCTATCGCTTTCCATATCTCTCAAACTTGTTCATTGATGTTTATAAATGCTTTATGAATGTTGATGGATGAATGGATGGTTATAGATGATTCTTTATATATGTATAGTGACTAATTAGGAAGTGATTGAAATAGCCCATATAAATTAATAGACCTATTTTGGGGCGATATGAGTGCCTATAGGATGTTTCCTAAAACCTTCCCAAATCGAAACTTACTCTTCGAATCCTCTTTTTGGTTTGTTAAGACTTACTTTTCCTTGATTGGAGTCATATGTTTGGTTTTTAAAAAGTTTTCTCTAAAATATTTTATGGTTTTCTTCTTTTCCTCAAAAAATGAGGTGGCAACTCTTTGAATTTCGAGGAATCAAGAAATTCACGGGGTGTGGACTCCGGAAATCGACTTGGGGGGAATTTTCCACTTTTAAAAGGGTTTCAAAAAGTAAGGAGTCGCCACCTCATTTTTAGGGTACGAGGAAACCACTAAAAGATTTGTTTTACGAAAACAAATTTGACTCCATTAATGGAAAATAGGTAAGTCTTGAATCAAAAACAAGGATTTGGGGGCCAAGTTACGAAATGGGAAGGTTCTGAGCCACAGCCCATAGGCACACATTTCGCCCGATAAATCGGTCTCATTTATTAATTGGGCTTAATTAATTTCAACCATGCAATAACTAAAAGATAAAATCTAATCTAAGTTGGACTTAGGCTCAAGTGAGTGGCCTACGTACTTCTAACAAAGATCAAAGTCCACGTAGTTCAAATAAATATATTGGGGAGAAGAGTTTCACTCATCGTAGGACTTTATTAGAATCTAATCCATAATCAAACAGTTGTTTTTGAAAAACAACTTACTTTGGTAGAAACAACTTTGATTTGAAAATTTGTTTGATTTAGGATCAAAACGATAATATAATCTTATGAATAATAAAACTCATGGGAGCATACATCATCACATAAACAATTACATCATGACAATGGAGTTTAGAGATTATATCTAACAGAACTGAGGCAAAGTTCTGTGTACAATCTTGGGGTTTTTAAGTAAAAAATCGAGCATAGTTTCGATGCTTTCTAAGCTTTATGATGGCCTTAGAGGAGGGAGTCGCAAGTCGGGTAGAGCTTCCGTGCTTTCAAGCTCTAGAATGGGTCGCAAGCTATAAGGTACTAATAGGAATGTTCCCCACTAACTATTAACCCAAGCTCTTCTTTAGAATGAGTCTCAAGTGAAAGGATACTAATAGGAATGTTCACCCCACACTCAAAAACTCAAACTCTTCATTTGCTTAAGAATACTCTACTAAGACTTAGTGGAGAATAAATGAAGAGAGGACCCCTATTTATAGTGAAAGGTGGGTGGAATGAATGGCCAAGATTGAATCTAACTAGGGATGATCCAAAGGCTCTAAAACACTTCCAAGAGCCGGTTCTTATCTCAAACACTTCAAAAATCTGGAGGAAATTCGAATTCTAGCAAGAGAAGGAGTCTATTGGGCTCAAACTAAGGTAAAAAATGCATCAGTGGCCAACGGGCACCATTGGTGGCCATTTGGGCACCTTAGGTGGCCGTTTGGCCTTCCCTTGGTGGCCATATGGCCACCAGTAGCCTTTTTGGTGCATTTTGCCTTATTTTGTGCATTTAACTTCGTTAAAGGCCAACTGGGCACCCTTGGTGGCCGTTTAGCCTTCTTTAGTGGCCATACGGCCAGTAGTAGCCCATTTAGTATATTTTTGTGCTCTTTTGTGCACTTTTTCCCTTTTATGCTATGTATTTTGCCCATTTTGAGTCCAAATTCATTGATTTTGGACTTAAAACGACCATGGCTCAATTCTATACTTAAAATCTGATTAAAACAATCCTAATTGAGCTACACTTGGTCAATTAATCAAGGGTTAAGCCCACCGCTTAGTAATCTAATTCTCTAACTCCACTAAGGACAAGGCAATGCGAGTCTGCTTCATACCACAATAAAAAGCACATTCACCTCCAAGGATAGACGCATAACCTGAGGTGGACTCAAGCAAATCTCTTAAACAACCTAATCTCTATCGTTATAACTTCTTAGTCTTGAGTCTCCACAATGATGACATAAGACAAGGTCAGCGGTCCCACACAGGTATCAAAGAAATCTAATCATTGCTATCCTTAGTGTGGGTTTAAAGAAACAACTACTAACTATATAGACCGGATGTCTGGACGCATACACAACATCGTGTACTACAGATCTTTTATAGCAACTACATATGGTGTTGTGGACATGTGATTCTTTTCCTCATAAGTTTTAGGAAACTAGTTTAAAATTAAGGTGCAACTCTTTGAATTGGAGTGTCAATGGGTTTGGAGTTATACATGTGAAAATATTCAAGAATCTTCCTAATGTAAGTCTCTAGAGACAAACCGGGGAGGTTCTTTGAACGATTTCTAACAATCTTAACTCCTAGCACACAATAGAAAAATAAGGATATTTCCCTTGGACCATTAAAGATACACGCAATGTATTCAATCATCCTAAAAATCCACAGTGGTAATAGAATCATGAAATCTCAAATATCATTGCCTAGACGTTTGTTTAAGGCTATGGACGGAACAGTAAGCAAACACATTTTATACTCTAGTCCGTTGACCTTAAACCCCCTAGTTAATCTATATAGGTCAAAACCCATTGGTTAATCCAACATAGATCTCTGTGTCTAGTTCTCCACGGAGAAATGTTATTTTAACATCCATCTACAAAAATCTAAAATCCATTATATGACAATAGCTAGGATCCAACAAATAGAGCTAAAACTCACCACTTAGGGAAAATGTCTCTATATAGTTAATACCCACACATTAGGTATAACTCTTAGCCACGCGGTGTGCCTAAACCTATTCCTATCTATCAAGCTCATCTCTTCTTGCATAGCAGTTATTCACTCATTTCTAGCATGAGAAGAAAGCGATTTCTCATAAAAAGTCAGCTCATCATCTTCTCTAAAAGCACATAGGAAGAAATCCCCTTCATTCTTAAAGTGATGATGGGGAAGGTTTCCACATTTGCTCCTACACATTTAAGAACTTTAGTGGTTCTGTAGGACACATTCCTGCAGAACACCTTGTGGGACACTCCCACTGGGTTGAAGACCACTCCCACTATCTTCAGCAACTATACTTCAGCGACTATAAGACGAGGAACTAATTCCCCACTTCGCTCGAAGATGGTAAGACGTCTTCCCATTCCTCTATCTCATAAAGGTCAAGATTCTTACTAATGTAGCATATGCTAGTGAAATCATTTTCTTAATGAAATCAATATTACGCGACTCTATGTCAATCATTTTTCCATTAAGGTGTTCATTGTACATCAAATAACCATTTGAGCCTTCAAAGAAAAGTTTTTAAAAACAAAAGTTTTAAAAATGTACTTTATAGCTCTAGGGTTAAGCTCCTCACACTCATGGAGAGTGATGCGAACAAATCTGCTGACTTTCTAAGGACGCGAATGCCCCATAGATTGGGCTTTTTGCTATGCCACAACTCATAAGAGGTTGAAGAAAATAATTGACCAAGAAGGCATTTTCATAAGTATGTAACCAGTAGTTATAAAAAATATCCCCCTAAAAGAATAGAGGGGGTTGACTTGCACCATCATCTATCTAGACATATCTAAAAGTGTTCTATTCCTATTCTCCACTACACTATCATGCTACGGAGTGTTAAGAATAAAGTGTTATTTGCGTATCCTATTTTTCTCACACAGTTCACTGGACTGATCAGATAAATACTCACGTCCTTGACATATCGTGCATAATTATTGATCAAAAATGAGAAAATAAGAGTCGCCAGAGTGTGCCTCAACGTACATAGGTTCGCAAATGTCTAAGTGAACTAACTCTAGCGGTCAAGAAGCTATAAGAGGAAAAGAATCATATAATTATCTCTAAAGTGAAATAGTTCTTAAATAATACCATCATAAAGACCCAACATTTTACTTCTAAATCAAAGAATATCCAAAATTTAAAAAATGCTTAAACTGGTAGATTGAATTGATTATTAAGCACATAAAACTTGTGATATAGAAGTAATATGCGCCTTATGCGCAGTCGGAGTTTAGACAAACGAACTCTAAGAAGTTCTACACTTGTGCTATTACCCATATATCTTATGGGTGCCAACTCAAAAAATATGGCGATAATCTACTAACCGTACTCCATCTCAAAATACATATTCAGTTGCACCAGTATCTCAATCCACAAAAGAATAAAATATGCAACTAAATTATGATCACATGCCTAAAAGTAGAGAGAGTTTGGTGAAAAGGATGCCTACTTTGACTCAATGCAATTACGAGCAAAGTATCTCAACTTTTCCTAATTATAGCACATTATTTTGGGTAAAATTTATTATCCTTGGTAATGGGGCAGTACACATACTTCCCAATTAAAATCAACAAATATGCTGTTTAACACAATAAGCACGTGTTGCAAACTATCTCAAAATAAGGATGGAAGGCCTCAATTACAAAAATTAAGTCGGTGTAGGGTCATATACCCATTCACAAGTTAGATCATTATACTGGTTAACATATCTAGGAGCACTTGCTCAATGAAAAAATATTATTTAAAACCATTTCAACTTTAAAGAAATATCCAAAAAATAAACCATGTCCAACAATAATACCTCCTAAAATAAAATCCAAACTGCTGAAAAAGAGTATCCAAAATCTCATAATACTTTAACAGAAAGTAGACTATGCTAGATTCCAGGCACATAAATCACATAATGTAGAAGTAGAATGCGCCACATGCGCAACTAAAGCTTCTTCACTAGTGTCGTTTCACATGTAAACTGTATGTGTGCCAAGCAGAATGCGACGATGATCTACTAACCGAAAGCAATCCTTAGATGTTGCCACATTTCCTTAGCATTTGGGTAGTTCTCATACTCCCCAATAAAATCATCATGCATGCGTATCAACATAATATAATGCGCATGACGATCTTTTATCATCCAATTTTAGTAAACCAGAAGGTTACTTTTATACTCAGCAGCATTGGTAACCCCATCCTCAATTTTTGGGGCTACCATGAAATTGGACAAAGTCTCAACTAAGCCTAACTCATTTAAGAAGTACTCTATGTCTCTTTGCTATATGTCATAGTTGATCCCATTTAGCTTGTCAATGCTATCATATATAGCAGCTATATGGTTGTTTGCCATCACTACATTTAAAAATTGTGTAAGGGTTGACACTATTATTTACACATATTTTATCTATTCAGAAAATCCAATTGAAAAAACATTATCTCTCTCTACATATCGAGATCGAAAAGTGTTGCTATTGCTCATAATCATCTCCCAATTATGTAGGTTAGGAGTTTATTTCCCAATCGTTTTTTGAACAAATACACATATTATCCATAGTATTATAATAATAATAATGATAACATGCTCTACATAAACACACGGATTCCCATATGGAATCGTTTGGTAAATATTAGAGCCTATGATAAGAAAATTCCATTAGAATTGATTCTACAACATCAACTATAGTAATAACTCAATATTTTAAAATATTCTAATTCAAGGTGATGGATTTATGCCATCAACTCTATGTAAAATTTTTCAAATTATTTAATTTTAAATTGGACAACCAAACAAGCCCTTAGGGCTTAAAAAAATAAAAAACGTGAACGAAGAACTCACATACTCGGTCTAAGCACAGAGACTTCCTCAAAAATGCCAAGGCCGTGTCTGGCCATTTCCAATGCGACACTTTTTACTTTTCCCTTTATTCTTTTCTTTTCTAATTTTATTCTTCTCTTTCTTTTTTTTCTCCTATCTTGCTTCAGTGTGAGACCACCTAATTAGGATTTTTTAAAACAATATTACAAAAGTTGTATTTTGAATGATGTGTACCATATTATATGATATAAAATAATCATATATAAAAATTAAAAAATTAAAAAAAACGATCCTTTGGCACCTGGTACAACTTTGTATACATCACTCAAATGGATAGGCATTAAGGAAGAGTGTACAAAACCAAATTTAGTTAATCCCTAATTAATGTTTGTTATTTTGTTAAGTTGATTATATTTATTAGTTAGAATCTACTGACTGAAGCCCTTGAATATATATGTACCATCTGTACTCAAAGCACGAATATATATGTACCATCTGTACTCAAAGCACATAATGAATATAATAATTTTTCAGCTCTCTCTCTCTCTCTTCTTCTTCTTCTTCTTCTTCACTGTAAATCTTTTCAATATGGTTATCAGCAAGGGGGAGGAAGCAAGGGGATCACATGACCCTGCTGTATTTTATGTTTTTTTTTTTCCTATACACACATGGTTCCTCTCTCCTCTCTCTGTCTCAAACCACAATTCAATTAAAATTTTTTTTTTTCCCAAAGATACTTATCATTATTCTTGATCCTAATAGACTAAATTCCCAACTCCATCATTGGTCATAGGTCTGATTTAATAACCTAATTGACCAAAAATCCATCAATAAAATATGAGATACTCCCTCCGTCCACAAAGATGAGCCTTCTTTCATTTTTTTTTTACTATCTCAAAATGTTTGTTACTTTGAAAAGTTAAATTATAAATTTTCTTAGCTTTCCCATTTTGTCCAATATTATACTAAAAATTACTTTAAACACATAATCAATGCATTGATTAGTAAGATAAGGGTACTTTTAAAAAAAAAAAATTGAATAGGTGGATGCCTTCATTGTTTTTTCAAATTTGTATATTTTTAACCAAAAAAGACCTATCTTAGAGAGGATGGAGTAAAGAATAGGAATTGTACATATTGAACGGGTTGATCGGATTAATTAAGATGCTCCGTGCTTGACAATAAGTAGGAGTAGAGGGCTTTTCCATGCTACTTTTTCAGTTTTCACATTACATCAAATCAAAAGAAAGGTTCAACTTCATACTTCCATTTCAAGGTTATTTTGATCCTTTCACAGGAGACCCTGTTCAAATTATATTCAGTCACATCCATGCTAGCTCAGTTGCTTCAGTCCTCCACATCCACAGCTTGTTCTCAGTTCACCTTCCTAATTCTTCCCTATTGTCCGACAAGTCTGGTGCATCAGTCATTGATATCATTCCAAATGCTGCTGATTGCTATGCTCTGGCTGATCCACATAGCTTCTCCGATGTTGACCAAACGAAGCCCATTCAAATGGGGAAGGAGAAAAACTTGGATCATCTTCAACAGCTTGGAGGAGTCGAAGGCATCGTTGATGCTCTTAAGACCAATGTTAAGGGAATCCATGGGGATGATGAAGACTTGAAGAGGCGACGTGAAGTATTCGGTTCGAATACCTACCACAAGCCACCTCCCAAGGGGTTCCTTCACTTTCTGGTGGAAGCTTTCAAGGATGTCGCCATTATTATCCTATCGGTATGTGGTACTCTTTCATTCGGTTTAGGCATGAAAGAAGATGGACCAAAAGAGGGATGGTATAATGGGGGCAGTATTTTTTTCGCCTTTTTCTCGTCATAGCCATCTCTGCCGTCACCAACTTCGGGCAATCGAGAGAATTCGATGCGTTGTCCAAAGTCAATAGCAACATTCAAGTCGATGTTGCAAGAAATGGGAGACGACAGCCAATCTCTATCTTTGATATTGTAGTTGGCGATGTTGTGAGTTTAAAAATTGGGGATCAAATTCCAGCTGATGGGTTGTTCTTGGACGGCTATTCGTTACAAGTGGACGAGTCAAGCATGAAAGGGGAGAGCGATTATGTCCAAGTCAATGAGATTTGGAACCCCTTCTTGTTATCCGGTGCAAAAGAAGCCGATGGGTATGCTCGAATGGTTGTCACTTCAGTGGGCATGAACACTGCTTGGGGAGAGATGATAAGCTCAATTAGCAGTGACTTTAAGGAGCAGACTCCATTACAATCCCGACTCGATGGATTAACCCCTGGCATTAGCAAGTTTGGTTTAGTGTTTGCTTTCCTAGTCCTTGTAGTGCAGTTGATTCGTTACTTCACGGGTCAGACGAAAGGCTAGCAAGGGAATCCAGAGTTCATAGGTTCAAGAACCAAGATGGATCATGTTTTCAATGCCGTTATGCAGATCGTCTCTGTTTCGGTGACTATTCTCGTGGTGGCACTTCCCGAAGGTCTGCCACTGGCTGTTACACTTACTCTAGCTTATTCGATGAAAAGGATGATGGCAGATCAAGCAATGGTTCGAAAACTCTCTGCTTGCGAGACAATGGGCTCAGCCACTGTCATTTGTACCGATAAAACAGGTACGCTTACCTTGAACCAGATGAAGGTAACCACATTTTGGCTCGGCAAAGAAGTCGTTACAAGCAATGGGTCCGATGAAATTGCCTCGAACGTGATAGAATTGCTCCACCTTGGGGTAGGCCTCAACACTACCGGTACTATTTACACGGCATCTACAGAGGCCGAGACAGAGTACTCTGGTAGTCCAACTGAGAAAGCGATTCTTTCTCGGGCTGTGCAAGAGCTAGACATGGACATTGACAAGTTGAAGCAAAATTACAATGTTCTTCTTGTCGAAACCTTCAATTCAGAGAAGAATCGTAGTGGGGTTTTGATAAGAAATAAGGTGGACGACACAATCCAAGCCCATTGGAAAGGGAGGGGCTGCTGAGATGGTCATTGCATTGTGCTCAAAGTACTGTAGGCATAGATGAAGGTGAACGAAAAGAAATCATGAAAGTAATTGAAGACATGCTTTTAATGGTACGCTGCTTGGAACAAAAAGGCCATGTTGTTATAGTCACCGGAGATGGGACAAATGATGCACCAGCCTTAAAAGAAGCAGATGTTGGGCTCTCTATGGGGATTCAAGGCACTGAAGTGGCGAAAGAGAGCTCAGACATTGTCATCTTAGACGATAATTTTAGTTCGGTGGTGACTGTTTTGAAGTGGGCGAGGTCTGTAATTAACAATATCCAGAAATTTGTTCAATTCCTGCTTACAATCAATGTCGCTGCCCTTGTCATCAAATCTGGTTGCAGCATGTTTGTCTAATGAAGTCCCACTAACAGTGGTCTAGTTGTCATGGGTGAGCCTATTACCGGACACGTTGGGGGCTCTAGCTTGCTCTAGCCATAGAGCGGCCTACTCCTGAACTCATGAATAATCCTCCAGTTGGTAGGAAAGCTCCTCTCATAACCAATGTCATGTGGAGAAACCTCATTTCCCAAGGAATTTTTCAAATTGCCATCCTTTTGACATTGCAATTCAAGGGTAGATCGATTTTCAACGTGAGCGAGAAGGTAAAGAACACTATAATTTTCAATGCCTTCGTTCTTTGCCAAGTATTCAATGAGTTCAATGCGAGGAAACTAGAGAAGCTAAATGTCTTTGAGGGGCTGCACAAGAACCGGTTATTTCTCTGGATCATAATGATAATTGTTGTTCAAGTGATGATGGTAGAATTTTTAAAGAAATTCGCTGATAACAGAGAGGTTGGATTGGTTACAATGGGGTGTATGTGTTGGACTATCAGCCTTGTCTTGGCCAGTTGCTTGGGTTGTCAAGTGCATACCTGTGGGAGACAAACCATTTCTTAGCTATATCAGGTGGAAACGCACTGAAAGTCCCATATAGATCCTTCTTTATAATTAGGGAATGCTCATGAGTGTCATAATAAAGATGTGCACTTTTCTCTCTCTCTTTCTGTTTCTTTTTTTTTGCTTTATTTTTTTCCTTTTCTGATAGAGTGTGTGTACCCTAGATGCTTTGTGATAAGGAGAATCATATTTTGATTATGATGGTGATTAGTGCTCTTGTAATTTCTATATATCCTTGCTTTAAAACAATATGAAACTCTTTGTAATATTTACATGTGACCTGGTTTGTTTCTGAATTGTTCACACAACAGCCCAGAGACTTGATGAGGCCGGTCACAGTCCCAATAGTTCAGCTGTCCATGTTCTCCCGGTTTCAAAACCTGACATTTAACTAATGGGGATTTGATGTTTTAACTGATCAGGTTAGAGAATGAGCACTTGTATAATGTGGGAAAGTTTCAGGTATTCAAGTCAGTATCTCTACCTTTTAACTACGACGATGAAGACAAGGATGTATGAACATTTATGACAAAGAAGATATGGTGGAAGGATAAAGGTTACCAAAATTTACAAAGCATATAAATTTTGTGTTCTCTTTATAATTAGGGAATGCTCATTGGTCCTTGACATCAAGCCAAATGCTAATGACGACGCTCTTGCGGATTCACTTAGCTACTCCAATATTGACCAAACAAGACTCATCAAAATGGTGAAGGAGAAAAGCTTGGACCATCTTCAACAACTTGGAGGAGTCAAAGCCATAGTGATGCTCTTGGGAGTGTGTGTTCAACAAATGTGTATAATTCCCCTTTTATAATTATAAAAATAAGTAAATAAATAAATAAATAAAATCTGCACAAAACTATATCTGATCAAAACCAATTTACATTAGTTGTCACATCCTTAACCTTTTGTGACATACAAAGGTGGTAAAGAGAACATTGATCATATGTTTACCATGAACTCCTCCGACTATTAAATTATTAGATTTTTGCTTCATCAAACAATTAATGCGCTAACTATTAAATTATTAGATTTTTGCAAGGATTAGTTCCTCGACTCAACTCAGTTAAGTTTTAATCCCAACTACATGGAATCCATTACATGATTTTTTTACAAAATAATAAAAATTAAAATTTTAAAATTATCTTTAATTATTGTATGTCAAGAATTGAAATAATAAAACTAATAATAATAATAATAATACCTGAACCAATGCCCAACCCTTGTTTATGTTTGCAATGTATCAGCTTCTAAAGCCCATCCCTCTAAACCGTGATAATCAATCCTAGACCCAAAACCCAAATCCTCATCCGGGTTATCGGTTGTCCATTTATCGTTATTCCAATCATAATGCTCTGTTTGGTCACTGAGAAAATGCAGCAAAAAAGAAAAGAATATGGGGGGTTTGGATTCTAAATTTTACGATGTTTAGACCTGAGACAAGAAAAACCACAATGCAATTGAACCTAATTCAATGATAGCACTTAATTGGTGAGCTTCTAAATTTTGAAAACCAAAAAGGACAACAACAACAACAAAAACAACAAAAAGTTCAATATTTCATTTTCTCGTCTTTGCATTTCCTCAGTTTTCTGACTTTCTCAGCAATTACTACTGACGCTTTCATAATATTTGCAAGGAAATCCAGAGTTCATTCAGTGAAAAGAACAAAGGTGATTAGCATTACATTACTTTGCATTGCATTAGTTTGCGAATTATATGATATTTGTATTACTTTTAAGATGATTAGCTGACCTACTAAATGGAAAACACATTTATGCTCCCAACCAATTTTGAATGCTGACATTCTCTAAAAACTAGGGCCAAACCTCTCTTATTTGCTCTCAGGTAATTGAGGTCCATGAAATTCAAAATAATTTAGCCCAATTTAAAGTTTGGGTTCAAAGCTAGGCTTCGTCCATATCATAATAGACCCCAATATCCCATTCTCAGATGTGAAAGAAACTTTAACGCTTTTACTACTTCAAAAAGAAAACTTGTATGTTTTTACATAAAATGGATTCCACATTTCCAATGAACTGCACTTACCCTACCATTATACTCAACTTAGCCAAAACAGAAACGGCGAAGTAGAATGCAACTCTTATCTTTCAATAAAATTGAAGTACCTAATTGAGCCAAGAACGTAAGCGAGTTGTGGTCGCAAGCAACTTCCTCAAAAATTTGTAACTTTAATCAGTCGCTTGATGAATGATGAAGCGGACGAAATTGATCGAATAAGAAAAGCTTTAAATGTGTCAAAAAATCATTTCCATGCCTCAGGGCGCGTCAAGAAAATTCTCATTAGGATGTTAATCAGGAGATTGCTTTTGTTAATTTACTTTTAACTTCCAAAGCGATTCTTAAGCATAATAATTAGTAGGGTTTTTTGGATGTGGGAAAAGAAATTAAATTGTGGAAATGAAATGGTAATAATTTTCATGACAAACAATGAGATTTGAAATCCTGGTTTGTTCTTGCACTATGTTGCACGGACACTCTATTTTTGGAGGAAATGCAGTGTCGGACACGTGTCCGACACGGATACTTGCCCGACGTGCCTACAGCACGTGTCCGACACTCCAAAGAAGTGTGCAGTCAATTTTACTGTTTTTTTTTTTTGTCAAACACGGTTAGGACACGGGGGGGACACTCGTAGGACATGTGCGGGACACTCCAAGGACACGGCGGGGCTATTTTGTAAATATTTTTTTTTAAAAAAAGGTGTACATATGTTATATTTTAAAAAAAAAGGGGTCTTTTTTGTATTAAAAATAAATAAATAAATAAATAAATAAATAAATTTTAAAAAAATAAACTTAAAAGGGAAGAATAGAAGCGTCCCGATTCAGTTCAAAATCCCAAGCTAGGGATAAAGCGAGAGAGAGAGAGACTCGAGCGGAACCCCTTCAACCTCCGTCCACGACTGACGGCGACGGCAATGAAAAGAGCCAACGGCCTTCCCGACGACAACGACCTTCCTTCCTCCGACGATAGCCAACAAGTCGACAACCCTCACTCAATTCCAAACCCATTCAGCTATTAACGAATAGCAGAGAGAAAGAGTGAGAGAGAAAGAGAGAGAGAGAAGTTAGAATAGCGGAACCCCTTCGTCCATGACCGACAACCTTCCCTCTGACGACGACAACCGACAACCCTCATCGCACAACCATCTGTTTGAAAGCTAGGGTTTAAAACAAGTAAGTACCCCTATTTCTCCTGCTTTGCTTCTCTTCTTCCTCATCTTCTTCTTCTCCTTCTTCTCCTTGGGTAAACTATATGACTGTACGAGTTTTGAAAGTTAAGGTTTTTTTACCTCCATCGCTTCATCTGGTTTTTGGGTGAACTATTCAAAATTTGTTCCTTTTTGATTTCTTATATAGTTATATATGACTTGCAATTTTTTATATATTGTTGTTTGGGTGATCTTTGTTGACTTTTTTTATATATTGCAATAGACAATCATCTAATCAATGATGATTGATTTTTTGTATGAAAAATGTTGCTAAGTGCTAACTAATTACTATACTTCAAGTTAAATGCCATTGTTAAAAGCTTTTTGATGTCTTAGTTGTCTTTGTGATTAATAATTGTCTTTTTAGTTCCATGTATTTGAATATTTTTTTGATGTGTATAATAGAATTATATATTAATAAATATATATTTATTTATTGCCTTATCCCTGCCGTGTTGTCTCCTAGTTTTTTTAGGATTTGCCGTGTTGGAGTGTCCGTGTCATGTCGTACCCGTGTTCCGTATCCGTGTCCGTGCTTCTCAGTTCTTGCATTAGTAGATTCTTAGAAAAGACTTGACTCATGATTCCAGCTGCATGGTAAGTGGTTTGAGTCAACCTACCTATAACTGACTTGGAAAACAAAAAATAAAAATGGAAAAAGAATTCCTACTGGATTTTATTATTATTATTATTTTATTTTATTTTTGTGTGGGAAATAATTCCTAGCCTATTTCATGGGTTCAGTGAGTGTCACCATGACCAGTGTAATTGATTCTTATGGCATCAGAGTTGTTTGTCCTGCTTCATGGTGCTTCCTAGGTTATGACACAAGCATACAAGCAAAATGCCTTGAAAGCTGGGAAAAGTTCAAGATTTTACTCATTACACTTCTATGAGGAGCCTAAGACAGAGAGCAACCCAATGGATTGAGTATGATAATGGCAGTCTTTGAATCTAGACCATATGTCAACCTTAAAAATGTTCCAACACACAACTCAAAAGCACTAACATGTCCTATCTTTAAATTATTTAGTGATCATGAGCTATACAGAATTTCTTAAGTTCTTTAAAGACCTTTAATTGAATATGTCAAGTAAACAAGTTCCCAAATGCACTCAATACCTCCATTTCGCTTGCTCTCCATTTAATGTCTGTGTCAGTATTGGCTCCATTTGACATATATGTGAGTACCGACATCCAATCAATCAGTGGATCTGACTGACGGCTTCACCCAATCCAGTATTATATCATGGTGATACCTACATGCTTGCTATTATTATTCAGGGAAAATACAATAAATAAGCACCAATCCATGCCCAGCCACATCCACTAAAAAAAAGTAAACTAAACAATAAGAAAGATTCTGGCCCTGGTGAAATTAAGAATGGAAAAAATGTGCGTGTTACATGAAAATGCACCAAATATCTAGTAGGAAAGTTATGCCATAAATAGTCGTCAATGAAGTACAGATATATATATGTGTGTGTGTGTTTGAAAATTTACCTGGAAGCCCTAGGAATGGTCTAGGCAAAACAGGAGGCCTAATGCCAGGGACCAATGGTGAAGTCCCAGGTAACTGCATGTTGCCTGCCTCCAGTATAACAGGTCTTGGAAGAACAGGGAGACGAGCCCTGCATCCATGAAAAGAAGCTAAATGTTGTTTGTAAGCGTCACCAACTCGCTGGAATGCTACAGCCTGCCCAAGGTGCTCCTTGATCCTTTGATCAATTGAACTTTGGGTTTGTTGCTCCTCAAATTGCTGACAATATGATTGCACATTTGCCTGCATTTGTGTACAGAATCAACTTATATAAAATGACTCAAAAAATGTGGTGCACTTAAGAATACAAAGACACATGCTTAATTAATAAGGTGTAATACCTTATGTTTGTAGCACATATTGCGGTGTTTTCTAACAGAAGACTGAAAAAAAAAAAGAGATGGTCAGAAATGAAATATATTATGGTCATTACTTCACTTTTTCAAAATGGCAAACATGTCAAGCATGAGGCAACCAAAAATAAATAAGTTTTGCAAACAACAATCATGCTGTTAAACCATGGTGATCTTGACAGGCAAGCCATATACTATCCAGGTTATTAAAAATAAATAAAATAAAAAATAAAAACAAGAAGAAGAAGAAGAAGAGAAAATTGGAAAAGACCCATGCCAAACAACTAACTCAAATTAATTTGTACATAACCAGCTTGATAAGAACAAAGAAAGTATTTGATTACAAGCCAGCACTAAGATAACAAGGATAATACTAGATTACTAGCAACTGGATCCATGACAACTTCAACAAAACCCAAAAACAATAATACATAGATACATCACGCACAAAGTAACATAGGCTTCCAATATGAAGCGAAATTTGACCTTGAGGGCACAATGCACTATCTTGGTCTTTGCTTTTCACAAAACAAAAAGTTGCAAACAAACGTCGCCAAAAAATAAATTGGCACACCGCAACACATTCAAAGGTCTAAATTCAAAACAAATATACAAAAATCAAATAAAAAATCAAAGATTTATGGTATTATATAGTCTTATACCTTAAAAAGTGTGGTAACGCATGGCTGGGAATATTCCTTGGTTGGGTTTTGGTTAACATTTTGATTTCCAGATTTGCCCTTGCCTTCTTTACAATTCAGGATGTGTCCCTTACTCCCTTGATGTTATTTGGATTTAATTCAGGTTGGCATCCGAACTTGACTTATGTTTAACTGCTTCCAATTTCATTTTGAGGTCCGGTTACTATCATCACGCACAAAATGGAAGCTCTCTGGCATCACTTGCATTGTAAGGAATAATACATTAAAGGCATTTCTCGAAAGGGATCCATGGTACACTAGTTCTTTTAATCTAGAAACCAGAGCGGTACACTCACTATGTGCAGAATTGGGCACCACCAACAGTACAAGACTTAATGACCGAACTATTTGGATTCCAGCACGGAAAAAAAAATTGTACTCATGAACACATGCAACAATATGCTCCTTGCAGTTGAATCACAGTCACCAACAACTCATCATCCAATTTACAGAGTGTTAGCTGTAAAAGCTCAAATACCCCATGGCCCATACATAAACTCTTATAGAAATATCGTAGAGAAGGGAGTACAAAAATAACAAAATCAAGAAAGGGGAAGAGAGGAATAATAAATAATGTGCCCTTATTCACTAATAAATGTTGGCTTTACATTATCAAAGGTTAAAAAATAAATAAATTAAGAAAGAGGAGTTAAAAGGGTGCATCAACTAGTGGATTTAGGAGCATAAAGAGTGATGATAGTTTAGCAAGCAAAACCTAAAGACATAGCCAATTTACCTGCACCACTTTAAACGTCACTAGAAATGAAAGTCGATATCAGTTGTGACAGTTACAACTCACTAAATGTAGGATACTTTTCCACATTAGTATTTAAGAAAAAATCTATCAGACTCTTTTATCCATTAGCAACAATATGAGCCTACACAACACATATAAATGATAGTAACAGAAACATATCCATGTAGTTGCACAATGTTCCCAGGGAGACCAAGGCCCCCACCCAGATCTATTTAAATTTGACTTCTCAATCGAACTGACAAGCAAAGGAGAATGCTAACCTTGGTAATAATGAAGTAAAATTTGCTTAGTTAACCTTCAGAAAGCTTTCACAAAGCCCCATGTGCAACTTACCAACACAAGTGCAAGTCACTATAAGTACACTAAACAAGAGGAAAGGATATTTACATTTAAACATTTACATGCATAAAACCTTTTTAAAATACGAGATATAATCAAAATTCATTTTCCACATTAAAAGAAATAAAATAAAATAAAAAGAACTTGCCTAAAGTTCCATTCTTAGAAGTTAGAATGGATGAAAGATTTTCATGACAACCAACTCATTATTCATATGAAAGTTTCTCATAGATCCATATTTTCAGCTTCATTCATGATTCTAAAACCCTTATGATACAAGCAAGCAGCACTAACAAAATTTGTAATATTCTAGTACAGCTTTTTGTACAAAAAACATCTGTCAAGTTGAGATTGACATTCTGAACCAAAAATCGATCATGACTCTACACTATATGCATCTAAAGAAAGACGACATTTTAGACAACTCGCAAGCAAACAGCGACATACTGATGAATGTAGCACAAATTTACAGAGTTACAGCAACTATCAGTGATCCATACAGCTTCCTACAATAACATTCATTTTTGATAGCATATATTATGAAATTTTCTAAGGCTGTGTTGAGTTTTGTGAAATATGAAGTTTTCACCTTATAAGCCATTGCCAAACCCACTTCAGCTGAACTTGGAAATCATTTCTAGAAATGACTGATCGAATCCACCATTGGATTCTACCAACATTTCTACAGTGGATGCATCTGCAGAGAAACCCTTCTCAACCATTTCATGAAGAAGTTGCATTGCTCTTAATGTCTCATTCTTCTGCATAAATCCTCGGATAATTGAATTATAAGTGCAATCATCCGGAGAGCAACCATTCCCTTCCATTTCTCTCAGCAACTCATCTGCTTCACTTAATAAACCTTCTCCACAAAGCCCTTTGATCATTATATTATATGTCCAAACATTAGGTTGCAACCCTTTGGATGACAAACAGTTAAAGAGTTCCTTTGCAGTTTTAATATTTCCAACTTTGCATATAGCATCAATGAGGATACTATAAATGACATTACTAGCACCTAACTTCCTATCTTGAATTTCCTTAAACAGTTCCATAGCAGCATCAAGCTGTTGGTTTTTGCATAACCCATCCAACAAAGTAGCATAAGTAACCAGAGTTGGATTGTGGCCACAAACTAGCATCTCATTAAAAAGCTCTTGTGCAGCTCGAAGTCTCCCCATATGACACAAACCACTTATAAGGGTGTTGTAAATAACAATATTAGGAACCAATCCTTTGCTTGGCATTTCATGAAACAGCTCCCTGGCCTCATCTATTTGTTTCATCTTGCAATATCCATTAATCAACGTGCTATAGGTAACAACGTTAGGTGCACAACCCTTGCGAATCATCACATCGAATACCTTTAATGACGCATCCATCTGGCCTCGCAAACAATATCCATCCATCAGTGCATTATAAGTGACAGTATTGGGTTGTACACCTCTTTGAATCATTATTTCAACTACTCTTTGTGCTTCTGTAACCATTCCGTCTTTACAAAACGTATCAACCAATATAGTGAAGGTTTTTGTATCGGGTGCAATATTCCTACCCACCATCTCATTCCACAATCTTGTAGCTTCTTTCCGTTGGCCCAAATTGCATGCCCCATGAATTAAGGAGGTGTAAGTGGCAACATTTGGTAAAATGCCTTTACCAATCATTTCTGAGAAGAGGTTGGAAGCCTCAGTAAGTGACCTGTCCTTGCAAAGACTATCGATGATTGTGTTGTAATGTACTATATCAGGCTTACAACTTCTTTGATCCGTCTTCTTGAGCAACCCAATAGTAGTAGCAGTGTTCCCTGTTCTGCATAACCCATTTATTATCGTTCCATAGGTAAATATATTAGACTGAAACCCTTTGTGTGCCATTTCATTGACCAAATCCACAGCCTGCATGATTTTGCCTTCCACACATAGCCCCTTGACCAGAGTATTGAATGTTACAGAGTCAGGTCGAAGACCAAGTTTGAGGATTTTTCCAAATACAGAGAAACCAAAACCCACGGAATTTGAAAGAGAGAAACAATTAATGAGGAGGTTCAAAATAACAACATCGTGCCCAATCCCTAAAAATTCCATTCGATTAATAAGAGAAATGACGGTGGAATAATGTTTCATTCTGACAATTGCGCCTAACACCTGAGTAAATTTGACAATGGAGGGAAGAGGTCGCATTCGAACCATCCGATCAAACGAAATTAGGGCATCGTCAAGGTTAATGAACCCACCAGATCTGCACTGATCTCTAGAAGAAGAAGAAGCATGAGAATGAAAAGAAGGGCTAACCCTTACCTTACCAATCAACGAATTGCAAGCAAGGGAAAGCATACCAGTAGTCGAAGCATTGCCTCTCCTCAGCATCATCGTCACTTCGTCACTTCCTTTCTCCCTCCCTTCGCCGCAAAGTCGCAAACTGCAAAGCTCAAACTGTAAGAGTGTGTATTTTTCTCCTTTTGTTCTTTTTTTTGGGCTTTTCCATTTGGGTTTACTGCCGATTGGCTCCCCACCTCCTCTCTCTCTCTCTCTCTCTCTCTCTCCTGATTGGTTCCTGTCTCTCTCGCTCCCTCTTATAAACAGGTCCTCTCCATTAGTAAAAAAATACTAGATCTCCAATACTCAAGCGGATGAGAGACACGTCACACACTTATTCGATCCAATGGCTGAGTTTGCTATCCTTGATAAAGATCTCCTAAATAGAGTCGTTTGGATCTTTAAATGTTTGGTTAACGGCGTGAAGTAGATTTCTTACTCTCACCCTCTATCTTCTACCTGGATTCTATATGTATACACAAAGTTTTTTAAAGCTAGCCATGGCAGCCAGCGGTGGCATCCATGGGCTCTAGTCAAGATGGTGGTCCCCTTTTATATTTGCCGACTCATATTCATGAGCAGATGAACCCAGTGCCATCATCAATTTAGTAAAACGACACCGCGTCATCGATGCACACGATGGCTCGCACCGCCACCGGAAAACAAAACCCCAGCATCTCAAGTGCTCACTGGTCAAACAGAATCATCTTTGTCACTCCATTAATCTCGTTATTATTACCAAAAAATATATATATATATATATATATATATATCTAGAAGAGAAATTTCAATTATATATTAGGAAAGGGCAAACAACACCAATTCAAGATGAAACTGGTTTTGATGCTTCTGAATCTCATCTCGAGGTATAAGGTTGAGGAAGAGACAACTGACGGGATCTAATTTTGACGTCGTTCATGGACATTTTAAAAACAAAACGATGCCGTATGATGACCCTATTATTGATTAGAATGCTAAACCGTTAGATCAAGCAAATGTGTGAGGTGTCCCTCATCCGCTCAAGTACTAGAAGTCCAGTATTCTTTAAGCAATGGAGAGGAGTTGCTCCCGTTTTTATATATCTAAAAGTTTTTAATCTTTTATTGACAATTTTGATTTTAAAAAAATAAAAAAATAAAAAATAAATAAATGTACTTTTGAATTTTGAACTTTATCTTTTATGAAAAAAAATATAAAATCTTAATGTATTTATTATTTTGTATAACTAATATTATTTTAAAATATTCACATGCAATGCACGTGTGCTATATCTAGTTTATCTAAATACCTACACTCATGTTAAGATTGGTTCAATGCATGGATGATACTTGAATGTTGAAATAATATAAATGTAATAATAGGTTTATATAAAAATAATAGTACATTTATCTACTTCGCACACAGAGGGTATAGATTTTGAGTATGTTTTAAGTTATGTTGAGACATAGGGTTTAAATATTTTAATATATATTATATTTATTTATTTATTAATTATTAGGGGTATCCAGCATCCTAGGCTATACTCTCGCTAAGATTTCAGCTCAAACTAATTTCCCAACGACCCTTGTGAGACATCCTATATTTACACAGACAATAATAGATATTAAATATATTGGCTTGAAAACCTTTCATTATACTCACATAGGCTAATGCATGTATATTCTTATTTTATCTTAAAATTTTAAATATTATTCACTAGGTATTAGATATACGGGGTTGAAAGCTCTTGGTTAGTGGTGCAGGTGAAATCATATGCTGTCATAGTCAATGTGAAATATTTTTATTTTTATTTTTTCCCGTCTTTTTGTACCTTTCAAATTTAATTGACCATATTAGTAGAAGTAATTTAGGAAAAAAAAAAAAAAAAAAACAAAGGTCCATTTTTGAAAGTTTATTTTGTTTTGTAATACCCCCTCCTTCCACTCCCAAAATGTTGGTAACACAAGACAAAAGATTATTTTACTTTCCCAATGTGCACCTTCTATATTTAAAATTACAATTACTCAAACCATAATACAAAATAAAGTAAAAGGGTAAAATTGTAAAGTTAATATCATTGAGTCATATGACAATACTTTAAATAGATTACCTTACTATGCATGTTTAGTCAAAGTAGCGAGTTAGTTAACTCTGAGATGTGTAGTAGATGTAATGTTAGTCTTGAATCGTGCCTTCATGCCTTCAAAGATTGTGCAAAAGCTAGTGCCATCTGGAAGTTGTTCCTCAATGCACCACATAGTTATTAAACCCGGACCGGTGATTGACTCGGTCTGGAGGTCGGGTCACCGGGTCACTAGTTCAACCGTTAGGTCACCGGTTGAACCGGTCATATAATTAAAATAATACCAAAAAATAAAATTTATACATTTACACTTTAAATAATATGTGTTGTGAAATTTTTCACATTAGCATTAGGTAGTCTAGTGGTTAAGAACTCCTTTAGGTGTGTACATCCCCGTTTCTAGTCCCCATACACGCAAAATGGTAAAATTTTTTAGTATTAGTACCAGTCCAACCGAACCGATTTGCATCTGGTTCGCACAAAAAACCAGTGGTTTAAACTAGTTTAATCCGGTTCGTTCGGATCAAATGCATTTCCGATCCAATTGCAAAACCAGACCGGTCTGGTGTCCGGGTCCTCGGTTCACGGTCCAGGTTTAATAACACTGATGCACCAGATTGGGGTTGGCTTTCAAATTTATCTCAGAAGGATTGGATTAAATCGAGCCTTGAAGCTCAGGATATTACCCTGCTGTAAGGTTCTTCTTTCTATTGGCCTTTCTTATTTATGTCCATTTTGTGGTCAATATGGAAAAATAGGAATGCAAAGGTGATTCAAAGGAAGCTGATTATCCCTTACTGGTGTTGTCGAGAGGTTCTTATTCTTGCTCATAATCTGTCTGTAGCCTTTGGGTGTGCATTGCCCAGGCTTATCCCCCAGCCTCCCAAGCTAGTCTCCTGGAGCTTTCCCCTAGTGGGATGGATTAAGGTGAACACTGATGGAAGCTGCTTTGGTAATTTGGGGAATGCTACAACAGGTGGGCTCATTTGTGATAAGGTTGGAAACTGGATTAAAGGATTTATAGCTAATCTGGGCTATTGCTCCAATTCCACTACAAAGCTCTAGGCGATCAGATAGGGTATCATGCTAGCGTGGGATCTTGGGTTAAGGAAAATCATCATTGAAACGGATTCTTAGTTCTCTATTGAATTAATTAACTCTGCTTAGCAGCAATTCTACCCTGATGCAGTCCTTATTCAAGATTGTACAATGTGGATGAATAGGGATTGGGTATGCAATCTGCAACACTCCTTTAGAGAGGGAAATCAATGTGCAGACTTTCTAGCCAAGGAGGGCCATGACATATCATGTAATCTCTTTATTTTGGATTCTCCCCAAGTGAGGATTTGTAAAGTTTTAAGGGCAAATCTAGCTGGTGTTTCTTACCCTAGATTCTGAGGTTTTTTATATGACATCCATTTAACCAAAAAAAAAAAAAGTGGTGAGTTAGAAACTAGTGTCTCTGCAAACTGCGAGTGGCTCATAATTGGAAAACACATTTATGGTCCCAACCAATTTTGAATACTGACATTCTCTACTAACTAGGGCCAAACCTCTCTTATTTGCTCTTAGGTAATTATGGCCCATAAAATTCAAAATAAGGGAATGGCCATTGCAACCCCCCATTCTTATCACCCCACCCCCCATTCTTTAGGTTTTTAACCTTTTATGCAAAATATAAAAAGTTTTTCTGAAAACCAGCCATGATGTCCACTAGAAAACATCATTTTGAACAACTTTGTAGAAGAAAGTTTTTCCTAAATCTATCGTTTAAATATATTTTTTATCCATTTATAGCCTTTATTTCATTTTTTTGTCAAAAAGTCTACCTAAATGATAGATTTTGGAAAAGCTTTCTTTGCAAAATTGTTCAAAATGATGTTTTCTAATGGACCAACTGACCAGTTTTTGCAAAAACCTTTTATATTTTTCATGAAATCTTAAAAACCAAAAAAAAAGGGGTGGGGTTATAAGAATGGGGGGTTGCAATAGCCATTCCCTCAAAATAATTTAGGGAGCCCAATTTAAAGTTTGGGTTCAAAGCTAGGCCTCGCCCATAATATAATAGACCCCAAATATCCCATTCCCAAATGTGCAAGAAACTTGAACGCTTTTACTACTTCAAAAAAAAAAATCCTTGTATGCTTTTATTAAAAATGGATTCCACAACTTAGCCAAAACAAAAATGGCGAAGTAGAATGCAAATTTTATCTTTCAATAGAGTTGATATAACTAATTGACCGAAGAACGTAAGCGTGTTGTGGTTGCAAGCAACTTCCTCGAAAATCTATAATTTTTATCAGTCGCTTGATGGATGATAAAGCAGAGGAAATGGATTGACTAAGAAAAACTTTAAATGGGTCAAAGAATCATTTTCATGCGATCTGGAGGCGCGTCAAGAAAATTTTCTCATTAGGATATTAATCAAGAGATTGCCCCATTTAGTTTAGTTATAACTTCCAAAATGATTCTTTAGCATAATAATTAGTACGGTTTTTTGGATGTGGGAAAAGGAAATTGAATGGTAACAATTTTCATGACAAATAATGAGATTTGAAATCGTAGCTTGTTCTTGCATTAGTAGATTCTTAGAAATGACTTGACTCATGATTCCACCTGCATGGTAAGTGCTTTGAGTCAACCTGGCTATAACAGACTTGGAAAACAATAAATAAAAAATGGAAAAAGAATTCCTACTGGATTTTATTATTATTATTATTTTAATTTATTTTTGTGTGGTAAATAATTCCTAACGTATTTCATGGGTTCAGTGAGTGTCACCATGACTAGTGTAATTGATTGTATAAGAATGTTGGCAATGGCTATTGGCTATTGGCTCACCCAAATTAACATCTTACTCCACTTAAATAACTAAAATGAATTTTGATTTTGGCTCGTGCACCTAATTAATCAACCTGCATCCCCCAATTTTAAAAATAGCTTAAATATTTTAAAGGATTTAAACGAATTTAAATATTTTAAAATTTACTTCTTCAACATAAAAGAAACCAGACTAGTGCCCAGCCCATTGCCTTCTTAAATGAGAAAGCAGATCCCATGCAATAAATTAAAGGTATACCATATCTCATTTTATGGTGGAACTCAGAATCAGGCAAAGTTATGTGATTTTCAGATATGGGATGAGACGTGGGTTTTGGATTCAATTATTCCTTGACCCAAAGAGGAAGGAAAATATTGAAGAATATTAAGTATTAATGACAACTTTGTAACCCAAAACCACGTTGGTCCCTTGATAAAATTACAAACAAAAGGAATTATCCGTTGAGAGGGCTTATTTTAATTCACAACCTTTTTTGCTACATCCACACCCCCCAATCGAATTATTTTTATACTCCTTTGCCTATAGAAAGTACGGATGTAGCCAAAAAGGCATCAAAATAAGCCTCCCATATATTTGAAAAAGAAAAAAAATTGATCTTCAGGGATCATTGTATATTTTTGCCAAGGACCTGACGTATGTATATTGTTTTCCACACGTTACATCTAAAATTAGATTGCGATATTTCACTAAAAGAAAAAGGTTTAGATTACAATGAGATATCAAAATATCACATGAATCAAATTGTGGGAACTCTGAACTCTCCCTTCTAGTGGATGAGTATATGCACTAAGATGCTACAGAAAACAAAATGGAATGACTTCTTTGCCAAGAAGTTTACGTTTCAGCTAACTCAATTGGAGTGAAAATTGAAGAATCGATGTGGGAACGAAGAAAACTGACCGTGATCCAATGGCTAGAAATCATCTAATTCTTTGATACGTTTCTTGCAAAATGAGTATTCAATGTTAGTGTTCTTTTTTCCCTTGTCATTTTAACCACTTAGAAGTGTATAACCTTAAGGTGAAGAAGTCGGGTGACAATCTTGTGACCAACAACTTCGGTAATACCCAATCATATTGCAACACGTAAGGCAACAAACGACTATTCCTTTTTTTTTTTTTTTTGGGAAATGACAAACGATGGGTTAAAATTAAATTAATCTTCAAAAATGGGTTAAAACTCTATTCAAAGTGGTAATAATGAATTTTAATTATAAAAATGAGGTATTTAGGGTTTCCTTAAAAAACGTGTTTTTTCGGAGGGGACGATCAATTCAAAACGGAGGGAGTATATATTTTAAACTTATTATAATACTTCATACTACCATCAAATAAAATTTTAATATTTCAAGGAAATGATTTATTAAACTCGACACCTATGGACCTTGTGATGGTAGAACCACTTAGAAGTGTATTACTTGTAAAGGATTGGAAAATACCATTTGCAAGGATGTCATCCAGCCAGTGGGAAATGTAAAAAATAAAAATCTTTCCAAATCAAAGTGTGCAAGTGGTTATTGTTTTAGTTGAAAAAAAAAATGTGATTGGTCTTTTTGAATTATACTAGTTATTGCACACGTGCGTTGCGCGTAGATTTTTTGTCAACAATAAAATGATTTAAAGATCATCAATTATTTTTCCTAAATAAACATATAAAAGATCGATGCTTCTCAGGATCCTTTTTAGCTTGATTAGGAATTGACCCTTTTCATATAGCATAGCCCCTTATCTGGTGGTAATTATCCTTCAATATTGTCCATATCGATTAAATTTAAACTTTATTTACTTAAGGAAGGTTATGCGGCCATTTGTTCTTTAACATTTAATCCATATCAAGTGTGAAGATTTGAAATGTTAAGAAATCATTTATTACTCCTTAGAAGGTTTTAGTCCGTGTACATCAAATAATCTAAAAAGAAATGCTGATACATAATGACACGTAATTATCAAAAATCTTGACAAATAACTTACTCATTGTCCACCAATTTTCTACAAATCTATAATAAGAAACATATCAACGAAGAAGTAAAAAAGAGAATAATTAAAACCAAATTAAATGAAGAAAGTATATACTTAATCTCTAGAGAGAAATTAATTTGGTTGAATTGTTAACCATAGGACAAGTCCATTGTATCGTAGAAATTATATGCAAAAGAATAGACTAAATTTATCAATGAATTAGTAGTTTATATAATGTGACTTACACATCAACAAATTCTAATACATTTTGGATCACTTAAAGAATAAGTACATGCTCAAAAAGATAAGAGTCCTAACACCATATTATTATCATGGGATATTATTCCACTTCATCCAAATGAAACTTTACTACTACCTTTCTTCAACTTCTTTGTCTTTTTTTTTTTTTTTTTTTTTGGGCTGAAGAATCTATGGATCCCCACTCTGTAACGAGACATTTCACAATGCATAATTAGAGCTCAACATCCCATTAATTAAAACAACCAAAGATAACATAGCACGAAAACTAATCTTAGGATTCAAAAAATGGGAAAAATTACAAATAAAAAAATAAGGCAAGATGCCTCATCAAGAACATTAAGAAACCTAGGGCCCTTGCTCTCCGGCCCACCCCTCAAATCATTCATAAACAGTGTAGTCTTGAGAAGCGAATTTTAATATCTAAGAAAAAAAATCAAAAAGACAACATAGAGATTGAGCATTTAAAAAAATAATAATAAATAAAAGACATACATCTTACAAAGGATTTTTTATCAGCAAGAAAAAAATTAGAAAGAGAATGAGCATATAAAAATAGTTTTTTAATTCCCATCGGATATTTTCAAGAGCAATTTTTCATTAAAAGAAAAAATATAATTAGATGATTTACCACGTAAAATAAGGGTCTAGCATTCAAACACAAAAGCATTTTAGAATTGCTTATGAAATTCTACCAATCAAATCAAAAGTAAGTGAAAATACTCACAACAAAAATAAAAAATACAAAACCAAAAACTTGAATAAAAAAAACTCTAGGAAAGATATATATAGAATTTAAATGAAATATGTGTCACGCCCCGACTCGGAGAGTCGACACGTGGATAAAAGTCAAAGTAAAAAGGTGTACACGTGGATAAGTCAGAGTATAAAAGTTGCGGAAGACTTAGTCAAATCCACGTGTATTTTTTTTTTTTAATATTTTTAATAATAATGGTGCCAGCTCATCAATAATACCCAAATAATTAATATAAAATGTTATGCTCACACATCATGCCCATAATAATATATGGTCTCAAAATAATGCCAACATCCCTGGCACATAGGTTGGATTCAAACTATTCAAGGTTCATTAAGTAATAATGGTAATAACAATAATAATAATAGAAATGTCCATACATCAAAATAACATAGTCTCTATGTAATGCACGTGCATCTATCCTCATCCATGACTATGTTAGTATGCCACCTTCAAGTTCCAACCTCAGATTATGCCACTAGGCATCCGCCATCGGCAAACCCTCACTCATCACCTGATCATCTGAAATAATAATAGGATGAGCTGCAAAGCCCAATAGGAAATATGTGTGGATTCTATGCAATTAATATGTGTGCAGATACATGGTATATGAATTAAAATTATTTAATAACTCAAAATCAAATATTAGTCACAAATCAATACTTTATGTGGGTTTTGAGTTAATTTCCCAAAATTCTCATAGTATCTCCAATTCCCAAGACTATGGGATCAAACCATGCATCAACCGTCGCTAATCACAGGTTACGTCGTCACGTCAACCCCCGGCTCAGCCAAGCACGAAAATAACCAACACCTACGCGGCGTTCTTCCTCGAGGGTTTCAGGGTCTTTCACCCAAGGGCACTTTACCCTGCTTGCTATTCGCGGAGTATTCTCAACGCAGGACACCACTTCATTGTGATGCCCCCACCCGTTTGATGCATACCAAGACCCAAGGTCCATATATCCAAAGCATTTTCCATCAATCAAATAAATATCCGAGTGTCCAAAAGTATCCATAAACATGTTTGATAAATTTCTAGAATTTCAGTAACATTTCTAAAGCATTTCCAAGTAACCAACATTTATAAAGCATTTTTCCAAGATCCAAGTATCATGAAAATTCCACATATTTAACAGATATTTCACAATAACATTTAAACGAGTATATAACCATGTATCTTTAAGGAACAATATAAAACAGTCGTATCAAATGATATATTGAAGGATTCCCTAAATTTGAACAAGTAATAAAAATATTTGGTTATAAATCAGTGGGAAAATCCAAAAATATCATTAAAGCATTTAAAATCACATTTATAGAACAACACTATATTAAATGTAAAGAAGCCACATTTCCTACCTCAATTGCGAGCAATACCAACCCAAAACCACGTGATAGACACTGACAATGCGAGTGCAGCGTTAATGCTCCCTAGGGTCCTCCCGAGGACCGATAAAATCTGATAATTATGCATACGTAATCTTTAGGTAAATTTAAAAATAAATATAACGCACTCAAAAATTACTATTGGCCTTCTAACAGTAAACTATGGTCCCAAATCATCAAAATAATTTTTAAAACACTCTCTATAATTTCTGGGAATTTTCTGTAATTTTTGGAATTTTCTGATATTTTCTGGAATTTTTAATAAATATTAATTTGGCCAAAAAGTCAAACTACAGTCAAACTTGGTCAAAATGGTCAACTAAGGGTCCCACATGGTAGGGCCCTCCAAGACGAGTCCAACGGTCAAATTTGGGGTTCATATGATTATCGTATGGCTTTTAAATGTGTGAGAACACGGTAAGGTACACAGATGCACCCACACAGGATCATAGACCTATGGGGTCATCTTCAACCTCCCGCGGGTTGGATTGTGTAACCGGGTTACACCGTGTGTTCAACGGGCCAACTTCGACGATTAATATCTCTCTTGTTTCTTAACCGTTTTCAGTGATTCAAGTGTCAAATCGAAGCTCATGCGGAGTACTACGTGCGACTATAAATTGTTCATTCAGAATCCTATAAAATCATATTCGTTTTTAAGCCTAAAGTTTCGGGTTTTCATGATCCAAAATTCTAAAATTTCTAAAACTTCAACCTACAGTCAATTTCTCTAAAATTTGACACTACCATGGTGTTCCTTGGTCCCAAAAACATAAAATATGATCATCCTTTCTAAGAATAACATAAGAAAATAAAATTGCATATACATATATATATATACACAGTACGTGATATTTATATATATATATATATATATGAAATCAACGATAGAGGAGGTGAGGATTTTACCTCACTAAGAGAGCTCCACGAACTCAGCCAAAAACCTCTACCAGACCACTCTGTTTTTTTTCTCCTCTGTTCTTCCTCAATTTCTCTCTCTCTGTTGCTCTTTCTCTAACTCTCTGTCTCGATCCCTCTATACATATAAATATAACCAAAGCAGATGCCAGTGGTAGGTGCAGCTAATGATTCCTCTATACTTATATATATATCCAAAGCAAATGGAAGTGGTGGGTGCGGCTATGGGTGCGGCTAATGATCCCTCTAACATATATATATATCCAAAGCAAATTGAAGTGGTGGGTTCAGCTAATGATCCCTCTATATATATATAAATAATTCAGGTCATCACATTCTACCCCTCTAAAAAGAAATTTCGTCCTCGAAATTTGTACTAACCTCTCGAATCGAAAAGATGCGGATATTTTCCTCGAACATCTGACTCTAATTCCCAAGTTGCTTCCTCGATGCCGTGATGTTGCCAAAGAACCTTTACGAGAGAGATGACTTTATTCCTCAACACTTGTTCCTTGACGTCCAAAATCTGAATTGGTCGCTCTTCATATGTAACATTTTCTTGGAGCTGGATATCTGGTATAGATAGAACATGAGATGGATCTGGCTCGTATTTCCTAAGCATTGAGACATGAAAAACATCATGTACATTCCCCAACTGTGAAGGTAAAGCCAACTGGTAGGCCACTTCACCCTTCTTATCAATAATCTCGAAAGGGCCAACATATCTCGGTGCTAGCTTGCCCTTCTTCCCAAATCGAAAAACGCCTTTCCTAGGTGATACCTTTAAAAACACGAAGTCCCCAACTTGAAACTTCAAATCTGTCCTACGCTTGTCTGCATAACTCTTCTGTCTACTTTGTGCAGTGCGTAAACGATCACGAATTATCTGAATCTTTTCTGTTGTTTCTTTCACTAACTCTGGTCCAAGAAGACTGCTTTCTCCAACTTCTGTCCAACATACAGGAGATCGACACGGTCTCCCATATAATGCCTCGAATGGTGCCATGCCAATGCTAGCCTGATAACTGTTATTGTAGGCGAATTCTGCTAAGGCCAAATGTTTACTCCAACTACCTCTGAAGTCCAAGACACAAGCACGCAACATATCCTCGAGAATCTGAATGGTACGCTCTGACTGTCCATCTGTTTCTGGATGATGAGCCGTACTGTGATGAAGTTGTGTTCCTAAAGCTTTATGTAACGTACGCCAAAACTCGGCGACAAAACGAGGATCTCTGTCGGATACAATAGAAACTGGGGTTCCATGAAGTCTAACGATCTCATTAATGTACAACTGGCTTAAGGTACTCAATGAATCTCCGACCCGAATAGGCAAGAAATGTGCTGACTTCGTCAACCGATCCACGATCACCCAAACTGCATCATGACCCTGTCGTGTACGAGGTAACCCTGTGACAAAATCCATCGTGATGTACTCCCACTTCCATTCTGGCACTGGTAATGGTTGTAGTAAACCTGCTGGTCTCTTATGCTCCGCTTTTACTTGTTGGCACGTGAGACACCGTGAAACAAATCTTGCGACGTCCTTCTTCATACCGCTCCACCAAAATTGTCGTTTCAGATCCTGATACATCTTCGTACCGCCTGGATGAATAGAGAACCTAGAACGATGAGTCTCACTAAGAACATCTTCACGAATCTGACCAGTAGGAACGTAAATCCTGCCCATGAATCGTACACTGCCATCACTAGAAATTAACCAACCTTCTGGTGCAGTACCCTGAGTTATCGAATTACGAATGGCCATGCACTCTGGATCGTTTTGTTGTGCCTCTATCACTCTGGTGATGAGATTAGGTTGTGCAACTAGATTGCTCAAATGAGTTGTGAAAGCATCTTTATTGGGGTGTAATTCAAAATCCTTGAATGCAACCCACATCTTCCACCGTTGAACTGCTAAACAGCTCATCATTGCTTGTGACTTCCTGCTCAAGGCGTCTGCTACAACATTCGCTTTACCCGGATGATAATGAAGTGAAAAATCATAATCATCAAGGTATTCCATCCATCTACGTTGCCTCATATTCAATTCTTTCTGTGTAAATATATACTTCAAACTCTTATGATCAGAGTACACATCAAATTTCTCACCATACAAATAGCATCTCCAAATCTTCAATGCAAAGACCACTGCTGCTAACTCCAAGTCGTGTGTTGGATAGTTCACCTCATGCGGTTTCAACTGTCGAGAACCGTATGCCACAACACGCCCGTGCTGCATAAGAATGCATCCTAACCCTCGATACGAGGCATCACAATATACATCGTAACCCTCACCACTAGTAGGAACAATAAGAACTGGAGCAGTAGTCAACCTCTTCTGCAACTCCTTGAAAGCTTCCTCACAAGCATCATCCCAAATAAATTTCGCGCCCTTCTTTGTCAATTTCGTCAACAGTGCAGCAATGCGAGAGAAATTATCGACGAAACGACGATAATAACCAGCTAATCCCAGAAAACTGCGAATCTCTGTAGCATTGGTCGGTCTTCCCCAATTAAGTATTGCCTCCACCTTTGCTGGATCTACTGAGATGCCTTCCTCAGTAATCACGTGGCCTAGAAACTTTACTTCATGAAGCCAAAATTCACATTTCTCTCTCTTTCCATATAACTGATGCTCCCTCAATATTTGCAACACTTTCCTAAGGTGCCTCTCATGCTCTTCTTGCGTCTTTGAGTATATGAGAATGTCGTCCACAAACACCACGACAAACTGATCCAAGAATGGTTTAAACACCCGGTTCATCAGGTCCATGAATGCTGCTGGTGCATTCGTCAAACCGAACGGCATCACCAAAAACTCGTAGTGCCCGTAGCGAGTTGCAAAAGCTGTCTTTTGGATGTCTTCCTCTCTGACTCGAAGCTGATAATAGCCAGAGCGCAAATCAATCTTTGAAAAGAAATGCGACCCCCTTAACTGGTCAAATAAATCATCAATGCGGGGCAAAGGATAACGATTCCTAATTGTAGCTCTGTTTAGCTTCCTATAGTCTACGCACAATCTGAAAGAACCGTCCTTCTTCTTAACGAACAACACTGGTGCACCCCATGGCGAAGTGCTAGGACGAATAAAACCTTTACTCTCCAACTCTGAGAGCTGCTTTTTCAACTCTGCTTGCTCTGCAGGAGCCATCCTGTATGGAGCAATAAAAATAGGAGATGTGCCTGGATATACCTCAATGGTAAAGTCTAACTCTCTTTTAGGAGGTAGACCTGGCAACTCTTCTGGAAAGACATCTGGAAATTCCCGTACAACAGGAATATTTTCCAATTTAAGTTCAACATGTTCCTCCAACTCCAAGGCTGCCAATGAGCTAAGCAGACCTGCAATTTGAATACGGCGAGCAATCTTCTTCGATTGAGGAAAAGGAAGAGAAACACTTCTTTCTCCGTAGAAGTGTAAAATAGACCCATCCATTTTATGGAGAGTCACCTTTTTCTGGAAGCAATCAATAATTGCATGGTACGACGATAACCAATCCATGCCTAAAATCACATCATAACCAGAAATACCTAGAGCAATGAGATCTACCGTTAACTCCTGATCACCAATTCGAATGAAGCAGGAACGACAAATCACACTTGTTTGGATACCCACACCCATTGGTGAGTCAACACTGAGCACGTGTCCCAAGGGCTCAAATGTCAAACCCAAACGAGAAGCACAAGAAACATCTATAAAAGAATGTGTGGCACCCGTATCAATTAATACTCGAACCCATGAACTATAAAGAAAAAATGTACCTTCCACGACTGCATTTGATGTCCCAACACCTGGTGGGATCAAAGCGAACACCCTGCCTGTAGTATTTGCACTATGCCCTCCTCCTCTAGGCTGTTGGGTCTGAATTGGGCGAGTAGTCGAGGCTTGCTGAGATCCTTGTGATCGAGAGAACTGGCGCTGGTTTTGTTGTTGTTTCTGCTGTTGTTGTAAGCCAGATTGCATTGTGTGTGGAGGGGATCGTTGGTTCCCAAAAGATGGGCAGTCAATCTTAATGTGTCCTGGTTGTCCACACTGATAACAAATGATTTGTCCACTAGAATTCCTCCCAGGCAGAGTAGGAGGTTGATAAGGGTAACTCCTTTGTCGCCCATCTGAGGACCCATAACTAAAACTACCACCGCTACCCTGACCTCGATTTACGCGCCGTCCTCCTGAGTGATACCCATCAGATTGCTGACTCTTACCCTGCTTTTGGCTAAAGCTCTGATCTTTCTGGTCCCCACTTCTAATTCTCTGTTTGTCCCTTATCTTCTTGGAGTCTTCTAAAGTCGCCTCCACTTCCGTGGCGCTGTCAACTAGCTCTGTATAATTTCGAATCCTACTTCCTGCAACAAGGTCTCGAATCTGAGGCTTCAATCCCCATTGGAACCTTTTTGCTTTGTCAGCTTCCGTTGCCACGATAGTTGTAGCATAACGAGAAAATTCTGTGAAGCGTGCATCATACTCTGCCACCGAAAGATTCCTTTGTACCAGGTTTAGAAACTCTTGTAACTTCTTATCTCGATATGATTCTCTGAGATATTAGTTTAGAAACACACCCTCAAACTGTATCCAGGTCATGGCTCCCACATCTTGAGAGCGCACCACCTGCTGCCACCAAAAGTCACCATCACCCCGTAGGTAATGAGAAGCAAACTCTACCTTATACTCCTCGGGTATACCAACAATCTTAAGTAGCTTGTGGACCTCTAGAAGCCAAATTTCAGCTTCTTGCGGATTTGTCTCACCACGAAAAGTAGGAGGATCCATCCGCCGAAAATTCTGAAAATGTGTAGCCTTGGTTAATTGTGTGTCAGGAACTGCAGCTCTAAGAGTAGGCTGCTGAAGTATCTCGTTCTGACGTTGCAATAGGGTAGTAAACTCCCGTATAGCATCAGTCATATCGCCCCTTTCTTCAGTATGAGGAGCGGAAACTCCACCTCTAGTTCTAGCTTGTGAGGTGTGAGAAGGCTCAGGAGAAGATCTATCTCGAGCACGTGGCATCCTATAAAAATCATTTAGTAAATATTCGAAACTATCTATCAAATACTCACGTTAAAAAAAAAAAACAACTGGGATTGTTTAAGTTACAAAAATCACGTCAAAATGTTAATAAAATCGTAATATTCCTCTAATTTCTTGATGTCTACCCACAAGCATATGTATGATGCATGAGACACTTCTAACTCACCTAACTGACACATATGAAGTGCATGTAATCCCAATTCGGATCTACTAATGAGCTCTGATACCAAAAATTGTCACGCCCCGACTCGGAGAGTCGACACGTGGATAAAAGTCAAAGTAAAAAGGTGTACACGTGGATAAGTCAGAGTATAAAAGTTGCGGAAGACTTAGTCAAATCCACGTGTATTTTTTTTTTTTAATATTTTTAATAATAATGGTGCCAGCTCATCAATAATACCCAAATAATTAATATAAAATGTTATGCTCACACATCATGCCCATAATAATATATGGTCTCAAAATAATGCCAACATCCCTGGCACATAGGTTGGATTCAAACTATTCAAGGTTCATTAAGTAATAATGGTAATAACAATAATAATAATAGAAATGTCCATACATCAAAATAACATAGTCTCTATGTAATGCACGTGCATCTATCCTCATCCATGACTATGTTAGTATGCCACCTTCAAGTTCCAACCTCAGATTATGCCACTAGGCATCCGCCATCGGCAAACCCTCACTCATCACCTGATCATCTGAAATAATAATAGGATGAGCTGCAAAGCCCAATAGGAAATATGTGTGGATTCTATGCAATTAATATGTGTGCAGATACATGGTATATGAATTAAAATTATTTAATAACTCAAAATCAAATATTAGTCACAAATCAATACTTTATGTGGGTTTTGAGTTAATTTCCCAAAATTCTCATAGTATCTCCAATTCCCAAGACTATGGGATCAAACCATGCATCAACCGTCGCTAATCACAGGTTACGTCGTCACGTCAACCCCCGGCTCAGCCAAGCACGAAAATAACCAACACCTACGCGGCGTTCTTCCTCGAGGGTTTCAGGGTCTTTCACCCAAGGGCACTTTACCCTGCTTGCTATTCGCGGAGTATTCTCAACGCAGGACACCACTTCATTGTGATGCCCCCACCCGTTTGATGCATACCAAGACCCAAGGTCCATATATCCAAAGCATTTTCCATCAATCAAATAAATATCCGAGTGTCCAAAAGTATCCATAAACATGTTTGATAAATTTCTAGAATTTCAGTAACATTTCTAAAGCATTTCCAAGTAACCAACATTTATAAAGCATTTTTCCAAGATCCAAGTATCATGAAAATTCCACATATTTAACAGATATTTCACAATAACATTTAAACGAGTATATAACCATGTATCTTTAAGGAACAATATAAAACAGTCGTATCAAATGATATATTGAAGGATTCCCTAAATTTGAACAAGTAATAAAAATATTTGGTTATAAATCAGTGGGAAAATCCAAAAATATCATTAAAGCATTTAAAATCACATTTATAGAACAACACTATATTAAATGTAAAGAAGCCACATTTCCTACCTCAATTGCGAGCAATACCAACCCAAAACCACGTGATAGACACTGACAATGCGAGTGCAGCGTTAATGCTCCCTAGGGTCCTCCCGAGGACCGATAAAATCTGATAATTATGCATACGTAATCTTTAGGTAAATTTAAAAATAAATATAACGCACTCAAAAATTACTATTGGCCTTCTAACAGTAAACTATGGTCCCAAATCATCAAAATAATTTTTAAAACACTCTCTATAATTTCTGGGAATTTTCTGTAATTTTTGGAATTTTCTGATATTTTCTGGAATTTTTAATAAATATTAATTTGGCCAAAAAGTCAAACTACAGTCAAACTTGGTCAAAATGGTCAACTAAGGGTCCCACATGGTAGGGCCCTCCAAGACGAGTCCAACGGTCAAATTTGGGGTTCATATGATTATCGTATGGCTTTTAAATGTGTGAGAACACGGTAAGGTACACAGATGCACCCACACAGGATCATAGACCTATGGGGTCATCTTCAACCTCCCGCGGGTTGGATTGTGTAACCGGGTTACACCGTGTGTTCAACGGGCCAACTTCGACGATTAATATCTCTCTTGTTTCTTAACCGTTTTCAGTGATTCAAGTGTCAAATCGAAGCTCATGCGGAGTACTACGTGCGACTATAAATTGTTCATTCAGAATCCTATAAAATCATATTCGTTTTTAAGCCTAAAGTTTCGGGTTTTCATGATCCAAAATTCTAAAATTTCTAAAACTTCAACCTACAGTCAATTTCTCTAAAATTTGACACTACCATGGTGTTCCTTGGTCCCAAAAACATAAAATATGATCATCCTTTCTAAGAATAACATAAGAAAATAAAATTGCATATACATATATATATATACACAGTACGTGATATTTATATATATATATATATATATGAAATCAACGATAGAGGAGGTGAGGATTTTACCTCACTAAGAGAGCTCCACGAACTCAGCCAAAAACCTCTACCAGACCACTCTGTTTTTTTTCTCCTCTGTTCTTCCTCAATTTCTCTCTCTCTGTTGCTCTTTCTCTAACTCTCTGTCTCGATCCCTCTATACATATAAATATAACCAAAGCAGATGCCAGTGGTAGGTGCAGCTAATGATTCCTCTATACTTATATATATATCCAAAGCAAATGGAAGTGGTGGGTGCGGCTATGGGTGCGGCTAATGATCCCTCTAACATATATATATATCCAAAGCAAATTGAAGTGGTGGGTTCAGCTAATGATCCCTCTATATATATATAAATAATTCAGGTCATCACAATATGATTGCATAAAATTAATTTCTTAGAGGAACAAAATTAAATAAAACTTAATGTGATTATTAGCATTTAAACCAAAACCCAATTCAACAAATTTCCAGCACAGTACAACATATATAAATATTATAATTTGCAAAGCAAAACTTACTAGAGAAGGGAGAAGTCGCCGTTAATAGAAAAGGTGGAGAGAAGGTTGAAACTACTCTTGATGGAGAAAGTGGAAGTTACAATCCAACTGTTTATTTATTATATACGAATTATAGTTTCTATTTTCTTAGAATTCTTATTTGGGTTTAGTTTTATTTAATTATTATACGAATTATAGTTTCCTTAGAATTCTTATTTAGGTATGTGTTTTATATTGCTGTATTTCCTATATATGCAAAAGGGTAGTTGTGTATTTAAAAATTAAAATAAGAGTATATTAGTCAATCAAAAGTTTTTCTCACATTCATCTTTTTATAGGCAGTATAGATTTTGAGACTTTTAAATTAGGAGAGAAGGGATGAGTTTAATACTTTAATGTGAGAAAGGCATTTAGGTGAGATTGGAAAAAATAAAGTAAAAAATAAAAAATGCAGAATGGGTATTAATGTATTATAAAATAGTAAATCTCCTATTTTGGGAATTAAAGTCCATTATTGCCATTTTAAATAGAATAAGGAAAATTTGATCCTTTATTTGGAATTATTTTTATTTTCACCCACCATTTGGTCTTTCTCCTCTTCTTTTTATTTTTATTTTTATTTTTACTTTTATATATCTCATACTCTTATACTCTTGATTGGACTTTCTTTGAAATTTTGGTAATAAGATTGTCACTGAAATCAGTGCCCTTTTGGTAGAATCGTAACTGATTCTACGGAAGGTACAGTGAAATTTCTTAGGTGAAAAAATGCGTAAAAAACGTAACAAAATCACATATAAGTATTGTTTTGATCACACACTTATTGAGTTTGAACAACTCTCTCTCTCACATTTGGTCATTCTCCTCTTACTTCTTTTTTATTTTTTTATTTTTATTATTATATATCTCATACTCTCATACTCTTGAGCCTCACTATTCTTGATTGGACTTTCTTTGAAATTTTGGTAACAAGCTTGTCACTGAAATCAGTGCCCTTCTGGTAGAATTGTAACTGATTCTACAGAAGGTACAGTGAAATTTCTTAGGTGAAAAAATGCGTAAAAAAACGAAATAAAATCACATATGAGTATTGTTTTGATCACACACTTATTGAGTTTGAACAATTCTCTCTCTCTCTCTCTCTCTCCCTTCACAGTTTTTTGAGTGTAAACCTCTCTTTCTCCCTCTCTGCCATTGTTCAACTTCTTCCGTCTTCCGTGATCATCTTTATGCCTTTGCAGTCTTGTAAACCTGGTGATACTGTCATGTCTGTTCCTGAAAATTGCTCCACCCCAAAATGCCACCAACGAAGGTGGCGGTTGGCTTTCACCGCCATCTACTGCACCTGAGTACTCGTTTCTCTGTCCAAGAAAGCACTTGAAACCAACGCCCGAGTCCTTGCCGGAGTCTTGCGCTCCCCTTCTTACTTGGCCATCGATATACAACCCATCAACGAAGAGGATGACCCACGTGAAGATCACTGTCCCTTATTCAATATTGATCCCAAGACGCTCACTGCTATGGTAAAACAGAAAAACTTTGACTGTGTTGATCAGGTTGGAGGATTTAAAGCAGTGGCTGCGATTCTTGAAACCAATGAGAAGGATGGTATCATTGGAAGCGAGGCCGATGTTATTCACAGAACTAATGTTTTTGGTTGCAACACGTACAAGAAGGCGCCTGCGAAAAGCTTTGTAAGTTTTCTTGTTGAAGCTTTGAAAGACACCACTATTATTATTCTTCTGGTCTGTGCAACCCTCTCGCTTGGGTTTGGAATCAAACAAGATGGGGTGAAAGAAGGGTGGTATGATGGCGGGAGTATTGTTTTTGCAGTCCTACTTCTTGTTGCTGTCTCTGCTTTTAGCAACTTTAATCAATCCAGACAGTTCGAGAAGCTTTCGAGTGAGAGCAATGATATTAAAGTCGAAGTATTGAGAGGTGGGCAGAGGCAACATATATCGATTTTCGATGTTGTAGTGGGAGACATTGTTTGGCTGAAGATTGGGGATCAGATTCCAGCGGATGGGTTGTTTTTGGATGGTCACTCCTTAAAGGTGGATGAGTCTAGCATGACAGGTGAAAGCGACCATGTTGACATAACGGTGGGAATCCCTTCTTGTTGTCGGGAACAAAGGTGACTGATGACTACGGACGCATGCTTGTCACTTCTGTTGGCATGAACACAGCATGGGGTGAGATGATGAGCTTGAGCTGTGACTTGGATGAGCAGACACCAATACAGGCTCGGCTTAATAAGCTGACTTCTTATATAGGGAAGATTGGATTGGCAGTGGCTGTTGTTGTTCTGGCGGTTCTGATGATCCGATACTTCACAGGAAACACTGAGGATGAAAGGGGGAACAGGGCATTCAGAGGAAGCAAGACAAACATAACTGATGTGATGAATGCAATTGTGGGGATTTTTGCTGCAGCAATTACCATCATTGTTGTGGCAATTCCAGAGGGTTTACATCTGGCTGTTACTCTCACTTTGGCCTATTCTATGAAGAGAATGATGGCAGATCATGCCATGGTTCGGAAGCTCTCTGCTTGTGAGACAATGGGTTCAGCCACGACTATATGCAGAGACAAAACTGGCACCCTTACCTTAAACGAGATGAAGGTCACAGAATTTTGGCTTGGAAAAGAAGCAATAAAGTACAACCCATCTTCAGAAATAGCCCCCAACATTCTTGAATTGCTGCAACAAGGAGTTGCTTTAAACACAACTGGTAGCATTTGTAAACCAGTTTCTGCATCAGTTCCAAAGATTTCTGGTAGCCCAACTGAAATGGCTATCCTCTCTTTGGCTGCGTTTGATTTGGGTATGGATATGGATGAACTGAGGCAAACTTGTGAAATTCTCCATGTAGGAGCCTTCAATTCACAGAAAAAGCGAAGCGGGGTTTTAATGAAGAAGAATGGAGAGAAAGCTATTCACATACATTGGAAGGGAGCTGCTGACATGGTACTGGCAATGTGTTCCTATTATTATATCAGAAGTGGAGTGATTAAATCATTGGACAGTGAAGAAAGAAAGCAATTTGGGAAAACTATCGAAGATATGGCATCTAAAAGCCTGTGATGCATTGCCTTTGCCCACAAAAAGATTGCCGAGGAAAATGGAGAGGTTAATGAAAAGATTGAAGAAACTGGACTGACCTTATTGGGGCTTCTAGGTTTGAAGGATCCATGTCGGCCAGGCATCAGAACAGCAGTATAGTTGTGCAGAGATGCTGGAGTCAACATTAAAATGATCACAGGGGGCAATGTGTTCACTGCAAAACCTATAGCTATTGAATGTGGGATTCTTAAACCTATTGAGGATTTGAACAATGAAGCAATAGTGGAAGGTGTAAAATTCAGAAATTACTCACATGAAGAGAGGATGGCAAAGATTGATACAATCTGTGTAATGGCAAGATCATCTCCATTTGACAAGCTCCTGATGGTACAGTGCTTGAAGCAGAAAGGGCATGTGGTGGCAGTCACAGGAGATGGCACAAACGACGCACCTGCACTAAAAGAAGCAGATATTGGGCTTTCCATGGGGATTCAAGGAACTGAAGTGGCAAAGGAGAGTTCCGATATTGTAATCTTGGATGATAACTTTACCTCTGTCGTGACAATTTTGAGGTGGGGAAGGTGCGTATACAACAACATTCAAAAATTCATCCAGCTTCAACTCACAGTGAATGTTGCTGCCCTCGTTATCAACTTAGTAGCGGCAGTTTCTTCTGGTAAAGTCCCATTAACTGCAGTCCAGCTTCTGTGGGTGAACCTAATAATGGATACCTTGGGAGCTTTAGCCTTGGCCACTGAGCAACCCAGTGACGATCTCATGACAAAACCACCTGTGGGTCGATCTGAGCCTCTAGTAACCCTTGTCATGTGGAGGAACCTCTTTGCTCAGGCCCTGTATCAGATTACTGTCTTACTGACCCTACAGTTTAAGGGAGGAGATATCTTTGGCGCGGACGAGAAGGTCAAGGACACACTAATTTTTAATAGTTTTGTCCTCCGTCAAGTCTTCAATGAGTTTAATGCATGGAAGCTGGAGAAGAAGAAGATCTTCAAGGGGATACACAAGAACAGATTGTTCATGGCGATCATTGGGATCACCATAGCTCTTCAAGTGGTGATGGTGGAGTTTCTCAAGAACTTTGCCAACACTTAGAGGCAAAATTTGGTGCAGTGGGGTGCTTGTATTGGAATTGCAGCTCTGTCTTGGCCACTTGCTTGGCTTGTTAAGTGTATTCCAGTTTCGAGACATGGTTTCGTCATCTTTCGCATGCATAGAGCCACTGCCACCTGAAACAGGAACCACAATCAGTTCTCACAAGAGAATCAATTTTGTTTTTCATTTTTTGCTTTCTATGGTAGAATTTACAAGATGGTCATTTGGAATTTATGTTCTGCTAAATATCAACTTGACTTAGTAGACTTTAATGGAAGTTTATATATAATAGATACAGTTTCTTGTTTGTTTGTTTGTTTGTTTGTTTTTTTTTTTTTTTTTTTTTTTTTTTTTTTTTTTTTTTCCTGGTAACATGGATCAGATATTCATTATATCAACATATAACTATCCTAAGAATAAAACCTAAAACTGCCTCCATAATCCATATAGTGGGGAGAAGTGCCACTAAGCTACAAGGCCATTGGCTGCTTCAGTCTATTGAAGTGCAGAGTATGACATCAAAACACAAGCATCACTTGCCTTCAGGCAGAAATTGAAATGGCCCATCACAGAGGTTCCAACATAAATCACACCCGCTGTGCGGGTGGGGGAGGAAGTTTTCCTTTGCAATCAATTATAATTGATATAGACAGATTAACCATCCGAAAGTGTAGAACAACCATCATTTGCCTGACAGCTTGGGCCAAATTTTTGGTACGTCAGTAATTTGAAGCAATTAGTGACTACCAGCAAACCCTATAATAATGTGCAATCATTTCAACCTCCAAATTCAATCTCTCCTTTTTTTTTTTTTTTTTTTTTTTTTTGGGGGGGGGGGGGGGGGGGGGGGGGGGGGGGGGAGGGTGGATGTTAAAGCAACAAGTAACTTAACAATGTAAATCATACAACAATGCTTGAAAGAAACTAAGCAGCAAAGATGGACATTCAAAACCTAATTTAAATTATGTCCTATACATACTTAGATATTAAGCAAGCATTTCTGCATAAGGGTGAGATATGTTTAGATATTAAGCCTCTTTCGTTGAAATAGATTTCATGGTAGGATATCTTTAATTTGTGGACAGTGTCACAAGTGTCAAGTGTCGAGTGTCAAAAGAGTGCCTGACACGACACACCCCTAAAATCAAGATTTAGGGCCCTTTTTATTTCCTTTGAGGTGGACGAATGGGTCTCTGTAGAAACAACTTCATTTAACCTGAGCTATCCTAAAAATCTAATCCAAAATTGATGTCAGTTTAGACATCAGCCTTAGGTAGCAACCTATTTATGCCCTGAGGTCATCCTAAACCCAATTTACTATGAAGCCAGAAAAATCCAGATGTATCCCAAGCTTAGCTCAGACCAAGATGTGATTGTGATCAACATCAACCAACCTGAGATCGGAACCACATTGAAGTCACCGGATTGTAATGCCTACAATAGGTTTGGATAAAATAATTTAGGATGCTATTAGTTACTTCTTCATGCCTAAGTATCAAAGTTACCTGCCCCTTCACTGTCCATCAATCAACTAATAACAAGAAGATCAACAATTGCCAAAAAGGTGGTCCAATAAACTAATCTTGCTTCAAGAGAAGATACTATAAGAATTCTTTTAAAGCGCCAAAATTTTCATATACGTATAAAGTCTTGTAAAAATTCTCATATTATTATATTTTTACTTAGAACAAAATGATTAGGTCCCTTAAATGCAATAAAAATAAATAAATAAACAAAAAAGAAAAAATTGGAATAATCAAATGTCCATGGGATGTCTCGTCTCTACAAATGGGCCTCTTGCAGCTTAACTTCATAATATTGATAGAACTTTGCAATTTACCCTGCAGAATTAAGGTAAAACTGTTTATATCCGTGACAGAAGCCAAATGCCACAAAAGATGGCATCCAACACCCTGCTGAGATTTCTAATTTTTGAATCTTATGTTATATGTTGACTTTGTTTCCAAAACATTTGACAGCAGCAAAAGGTTTTTGTTTCCTGAATCCAACCCCACCCCAAAACCCAAAAAAAAATAAAAATAAAAAATTAATAGTCAATATTTCAATCCCTTGAAGATGCCCCATACTAGGTGGTAAAGAGTCACCGGCATGGTATTCGAGGCCTTGCCCTCGTGATAATGCACTAACATCTAATCATTGCTAACAAAAATAAAAGCAGTTTTCTACTTTTCCCCCAAAAATTCCCAGCAACCAAACAGAGAATGTGATTATGTAACTCCTTTCATATAATTTCAGTGCAAAAGCAACAGAAACATAATAAGCAAAATCCACACATGGTTCCACATGAAGATTTACAAGTCATATATTCAATTTAACAAACACTGCAACACATACACTTCGCATATAATATTCAGAAGCAAGTGGGCTGACCTTGATGCCGATCTGTTACTGCCAATATATAGCAGTAGAAAAATATCCACAAACCCACTTCGTACTGTGGGGCCCAGCTCCAACATGAACTGTAGAAGTGTATTTCCTAGGGTTTTTCGAAAGTGATAGATAAGTACGTCCAAGCACTGACCAGTGACCAGTGTGAGGTTGGGGTCTTGGGGATTGTAGAAGCCGTACATTTCCTTCTTGACAAGGGTTTTGGGCGTCGATCATGGGTTCAAGACAAACGATGAAGGGGGCTCCAGTAGTCCGATCTGTGAACCACCGGTGGTCAATTGGTGGGACGTTGCCAGAGAGGAGGCCCTGACCCAATAGTGGACCAATTTGGTGGGTGTTTTGGCACACCTTTGAGAGGTCTTAAAAGACATTTTGAAGGTTAAAAGACATTTTGAAGGTAAAAGTCATTTTAATTATTTTTCAATTGTTTGGTGAGTCACTCCCATTGTCCTTTTAGGAAAAGTCATATATTTTCAAAAGTAGTTTAGTAAAAGCAATTAAGAATAGCTTTCCAAAATGATGTTTGTAAAAAGGCATAAGAGTTTAAGCGATAAAATTATAAAATTTTTATATTTATCCATGTTTTAATCAAAGAACTTTTAAAATATATGTTTACCAAACATCTATTTTCTTATAAATTCTTTTTTAAAAATGATGTTTTGTAAATGCTTTTCTCTAAAATGCCTTTTTGTTTTGAAAGGGTATGCCTTTTAGAAAAAGTCATTTATTTCAAAATGATATATATATTTTAACCAGATCTGAATCAGTCTACTGTCAGATTTGTGTTTTGTAAATAGAAAATATAAAAGTTTATTAAATATTGATAGAGGTAATAGAAAGAGAGAAAGAAGATAAGATTGATTTAGATCTTATCAAAATATAAAAATTTATTAGTTATTGATAGGGGAAAATAGGGTTTTTAAACCCATAAAAGGGACAAAGTAAAGATAATACAGAAAATTTTGACAACAGGCCCCAAATTGCAACTCAATTAATAATTTGGGTATTGAATTGACGTGATTTTAACTTTGGACCCTAAAGAAAAGTTTTCTAAAATCTATCGTTCAATAACATTTTTTGGTCATTTCGAGTCTATTTCATTTTTACAAAAATAAAATTATAAATGACCAAAAAATCTACTTAAACAATAAATTTTGGAAGAGTTTTCTTTTACAAAGTTGTTCATCATATTGATCAGTTTTCATAAAAGCTTTTTATATCTTTTATAAAACCTGGAAAAGTAAACATAAGTAGGGTTTACAAATAAAATCGAGGGGTTGCAACAACCGCCCTTTTTTTTTTTTTTTGACTCCATTTTTGGTTCAAATGAGAGCTCAGTGGCCCTTGGGTTCCACAACAACAGAAGTAGTTCATCCGTTTCTCATGACCTTCTCTCTCCTTACACACATATCTAGGATTTGTTGAAACCACAATCTCTTCCAAAGGAAGGGCGAGGGTCAGTTGTGATGGTTGAAATATTGCGCGCAGGGGCAAATGCACTAATCCTTGCGCACGTGCAATCACTCAAATTTTTTATGATTTTTTATAAAAAAAAATTGGATTAAGTAATTTTATTTAAATTTACTAAAGTACTTTAATCACTATTTAGGAAAATGATTAATTTTGATTAAATTTGGTTAACTTAGATCCCAAGGTTTTTCTTTTCGAGTTGGCTTTCAAAGCTTTTTTTTTGCATTTTTGCCTTTTCATTTCCTTTGTTTTACTTTCGAGTCAACTGCCCTTTCAGGTGCATCAATCTATATTTTTCTTATCACTCTTTTGAAGTGGACTTATGGGCTTAAGCTATCTCTATTTTACACTAATATGTGAGCGCTCAATGTAAAATATAGAAAAGCTTTCCATTTTATTTCTTTCTCTTTATTTTTTGGCTCTTTTTTCTGTTCAAATGAGAGCCCAGTGGCCCTTGGGTTCCACAACAACAAAAGTAGCTCATCCCTTTCTCACGACCCTCTCTCTCCTTACGCACGTATTTAAGAATAGTGGAGACCACAATCTCTCCCAAAGAAAATGCAACGGTAAGTCGTGATGGCTGAACTATTACTCGTGGGGCGGATGCTAAGATACATCCGTGCGCATGTGAAACTACTCAAATTATTATTATTATTATTTTCTTAATATTTGGATAAGTAATTTTATTTAAATTTATTAAAGTGCTTTAGCCCTTATTGAGAAAAATGATTAAGTTGGTCAAATTTTGATTAATTTTGGTTAAATTTACTAATATACACCACAAAAGATTATATAAAGTCGAGGTTTAAATTGTGAATAGGTTCTTGTGCAACCATTAAGAGGGACCTTATCCCAAGCAGGGGTGTTAGCGGTGGTCTATAAGTAAGGCTCCATATCTGTAAAAGTCGCTTAGGATATGGCATGCTTCTCAGTTTAAGTCCTAATTCATCACATCTATTCAGTCATGTCAATGTGTGGTTCTGTGACTTTTTTTATTTTCCCATTTGGCTGAGACCTTGTCCCATATAGGATAAATGGGGATGGGGGTGTTAGAAATAATATATAAGCAGCTTCTACATTTTTAGAAGTCTTCTAGGCATTTTAAAGTATGGCATTCCTGTCAGTTTTATGTTCTTTCACCACTTCTATTCAATCATTTGGTTGAGACCTTGTCCCATATAGGATAAATAGGGATGGGGGTTTTAGAAATAGTATATAAGTAGGTTCTAAGTTTCTAAAAGTCTTTTAAGCATTTTAAAGTATGGCATGCCTGTCAGTTTTATGTTCTTTCACCACTTCTATTTAATCATGCCGATGTATGGTTATACCTTTCTCCTTTCCCAATCTAACTCTTTGCAAAAAATATATATACATTTAAAAAAAGTGCAACCATTGGGAAAAATTTATGAATTTGCCCGTGGTTTGTGTGTGCAGGATATGTGTATGTGGGTCCTACATCACGAGTCACACGCATCAATCAACGCACAACAATTCAACCGTCACAGCTACCCGTAGCATCTCCCTCTCTCCCAAACCTTTCCCTTGTAAAGAAAACATGGGTCTCAGCATCACTTTAGGGAATCTACAGTGGTTTTGTTCTCAGTATTGCAGAAAGCAAGCCTCTTTTGGTATCTACTTTTAGTCTTCATAATGTTTCAGTTTTTTATTGCGGAGTGCATAGCTCTTAGAAATGGTCTTCATCAAGCTTGGTTAAAGGGTTATTCAAAAATTATTGTAGAAGGAGATTCGAAACTCGTTATTCGTATATGCCAAGGAACATATAATCATTGATGTAATCTCTCTATGTTGGTCCCAAAAAAAAAAAAAAAAAAAAAAAAAACCCCAACAATTGGAGGAGAAATTTGAGGCAATTCAGTTTAAACACATATATAGGCAAGCAAATCGGGCAGCTGATTATATTGCGAATATAGGTATTTCTAAACTTAATCCTATTTGTTGGGAACACAATTTTCCTAATACTTTCTAGAAAATACTTTTAGAAGATTGTTATGGTATTTCTTTCCCAAGGTATACTCTTTAATTTTATTAATAAATTTTTTTTTAATAAAGAAAAAGAAGAAGGAAACTTGCCATTTAAGATGCAGCCCCATTGGCATTTTTTCACCCCTATAATTGCAAGGAAAAATGTAAAAGGCAGTCACTTTCTAAGAAATTTTATCATTTCCTAATTTGAGAAAAACTTACATGTGAACTGATATAATATCACAAGCCAAAGAAAATAAGACAAAATTGGATTGTGAATATTTTTTAATATCATAATTTACTTTACTTTTATTGGTTTGTTACACCTGGTTGCCGTGTGACATTTTTTTTTTTTTTTTTTTTTTTTTGGGCTAAGTATTGCCCTGTGACAATTACATGGATCGGAAGACTCACTCGCCTAACTTTTCAATTTTCACTTTACGTCACAGGAAAAGTGATTGGTCCTTCTGTTGATCTGTTCTCATGTGTTGTGCTCGGAAAATGCTAGAAAATGCTACTCTAGTAGCATTTTTGTGCTAGGCATGATGTGTATATAACAATATCCAAAAATTTATCCAATTCAAGCTCACTATCAATGTCGCCGCCCTTGTGATCAATTTGGTTGCAGCATGTACTGCTGGTGAAGTGCCACTAACAGCAGTCCAATTATTGTGGGTGAACCTTATTATGGACACATTGGGGACTCTGGCTCTAACCACAGAGCGATCAACTCATGAACTCATGGAAAAGCCCCCAGTTGGTCGGACAGAGCCGCTTATAACCAATGTCATGTGGAGAAACCTCATGTTTCAAGCACTCTATCAAATTGTCATCCTTTTAACACTACAATTCAAGGGAAGGTCATTTTTCAACGTGAACGAGGAGGTAAAGAAAACTTTAATTTTCAATACCTTTGTTCTTTGCCAAGTATTCAATGAGTTTAGTGCGAGGAAACTAGAGAAGAAGAATGTCATCAAAGGAATGCATAAGAACCGGTGGTTTCTTTGGATCGTAATGGTAACAGTGATTCTTCAAGTGGCAATGGTGGAATTTTTAACGAAGTTTGCAGATATAGAGTGGCTGAATTGGTTGCAGTGGAGTGTTTGTGTTGGACTAGCAGCCATGTCTTGGCCACTTGCTTGGGTTGTCAAGTGCATTCCAGTGGTACAGAAACCATTTCTCAGCTATATCAGTTTGAAGTGCATTAAAAATCCCATATAGATCCTTCTTTATATTGGGGAATGCTCATAAATATTTTAGAAAGGTTTATAGAAACAAATAAAATATATTTAAAAAAAAGGTGTGTAGCCTAGGGAGTCCAGATTTGGTGTTGGTTTCAAAAAACCCAACATTGTGTGTTGAGTTAAAGGGATCGCAACACTTATGCGTAATAAAACAAATAGACCTAGAATGGCCTTAATGGGAGTGCCTTTTGATCTTTTGATTTAAGCTGTCCATTAGCTTTATTGCGTTGAAGTGTCGCAATCCCCTTGACTTAGTGCAGTGCTAGTTATTTATTCAAAAAAAAAAAAAAAAAAAGTGTGGTGCTAGTTTTTTTGAAACCAACACCAAATCTGAACTCCTGGCTTAGGTGCCCCGAAATGTATAGGACAGAAATATATTGAGACTACATTGAACTATTTTACTTTTTACTATTGTTTTATTTTTAATTTTTCTAGCTTTTAAGGGGTGTTTATGTTATTTTTATTTGCCAAGATGTGTACCTCTGAAAAATGAATGTTATTGTAGCACTAAAACGAACCCATAAGCTTCTTTGTATGCTTGAGCACATTAGTCATAAAATTTTTTTTTAGAACCCACCAAATAATCGTCTTCGCTGAGTAAATCTCGTTATTATATATTAAAAGACAAAATTTAAACTATTTTGACCATTTAATTGAAGTTATTTTTCTCCCCATATTTTGAGAAGCACTCTTGCCACCATTTGAACAATTTGATTAAAATCAAATTGATTAAATTGCTAAGATCATTCAATTGGGCTTCTTAATAATAAAAAAAAATGTATTGCACTCAGAAGGATCCAGCAGTTGATTTTTTGAAGAATCGTTCGACTTTCAACTCTAAAACCTTCAGCATGACATATGCCCTCCTTTTGGAAGTGTACACATAATTTATATAGGTAGGGGTGCAAGTTGACAGAGTTCAAACCGAAAACTAAACTAATTCAATTAATTTGGGTGCAACTTGGTCCGATTCAAACCAAAATTTTGACAAGTTTGGTTCATGTTTATTTCGATTTGATCCCAATTCCAGAAATTATAGAACCAACTAGTTTCGTTCGATTCTTTGCCAGCGTCGCCAAGCCTCTTTCATCTCCAACAATGATCTCACCTCCACACACACACACACACACACACACACACAAACACACACACACACACATATATATATATACATCACTTGGACACTTCAAAATGTGTAAAATATCCATGTCGGACATATGTCCCGTGTTGGACACATGTTACATGGGTGTGGATAATTTTACCTGTAAATATACTATAACTACTGCATATAGCATGTATATCGGGTCTAGGACATACCTCTTGCGGATGAGACCCGAGAATCGCTTGCCATTCGTTGTTACGAACCCCACATAGTTGTTACACAAATTGTCATGCCTCCACCACCAAATAGACTTTCGTGTAACATGTCATGAATGTCGAAGGGATCACTAATAGATTCCTCCCAATAAATCCACGATACCAAGTCCACTAGGCTATGGTTATCCTAGAGAGAGAGTGCTAGAGAGAAGGGGAGAATTTCTGATGGAGGCAATAATGATTGTAGTAGTCTCTATCACATTGAGAGACTCCTCTTATATATGCTCGTATTAAATCTAACCCTAATAGGACTAAGGTTTCCTCTCACAAATAGGAAACCTTTCATTAATAGGAAACTAAGGTCCAGCACCCACAGGTGGGCAGACCGTTGGTTCAGGTCGTAACCCAACCCAAATATTAACAATACCGAACACTTCAAAATAGTGAAAAGTTTTTGGAAAGTCGACAAATATGACACTTAGATACATACCCATACCCGAGTCCATATAATATAGTGTACATATATTTATACATCATCATTCTATTTGATCCACAACTGTCCCTTTGTTTTGCTCTTTTATTGAGACATTTCTTCAAACACATAGAGATCCTTTTAGATAGAGAAAGAGAGCAAAGCTAAAGAAAGAAACAAGAAGCGTACAGAAGTTCTTCATAGTACGACTGCAACTCGGTCTGGGCCAGCCCGAGTTAGGAGGAAAATCTAGATCGGACCGAACTAATTCGGTCTTTCAAAATCTAAACCGGAACCAAACCAGAAACAATGGTCTAGTTCTAGGTTTTTCTTTTTTCTTTTTTGGGTGAAAGGTAAGAAATTATTGAATAAGTATTATTATTCAATGAATAAGTATTATTATCCATTGAATAATACTTATATATGGAGCATAATATATTAATATTAACATATAATTATATATATATATATATATATATATATTGAAATTCGGGAATTCAGTCTGGGTCCGGTTCTGAAACCCCCAAAACCGAAACTAGACTGATTACTGTTTGGACCGAACCGGACTAGTATATACCAGATCGAATTGATCGAACCGGTTCAGTTTTCGGGTCTACCCAAACCATGTTGCACCCCTACTCCATAGCAATGGACCATCCCAATTGTTTTGTTAAAACCCTTATTTAGATTGTTATCGATTTCAAAACTATCCTTTACCAAGTCAGGTGATTCGGGTAGGGATCTAATGATCTATGCTCCCAAAAAGTGGCCACCTTCTAAGAAACTGCTTCATTGCCTACATTTTTCTGTTTTCACTCCACATATATATAAACAAGAAGGTTCCAAGAAATTCTTCGAAAAACAGAAGAAATGCAGAAAACAAAACCAAATGGTTCCAAAACCTCTACTGACAGTCCACTTGATACTACACCAGAAGCTCAACTCATATCAACCAGAGACCCTGTTGGAAGTATACTAGTTAATTGCACTTTAGCTAAAGATGGTGGGACAGAACTTTGGAAGGCAGTGCAACAATCTTTTAAGTCCTCTTTCTTTTTATTAGAAGGGGTGACATGTGTTGTGCTCGGAAAATGCTACTGGAAACGCTACTCCAGTAGCATTTTTGTGCTAGGCATGATCTCCCTCACTCATTGCTGTTAAAAGGTAAAACACATCATATAGTTAGAGAAAAACTTATATGTAATTATGAAGTGTCTATTAAAGTGAGATTGTTAGAATACTTTTTGATCCCACAATTCTATTTCACTCCATTACAAATAGTGGCCACCTTCTAAGAAAGTGCCTCAAATAAGTCCTATTTTTCAATGGACACTTTACCTCATCAGAAAGAACTCAGTTACATACTTCAAAATTTCAGGATTTTTTTTTTTTAATTATTATTTATTATTATCATTTCAGGGGACCCTGTCGGGAGTATATTCGGTCAGTAACATCCTTGCTTCCTCAATTGCTTTACTTCTTCACAGCTTGTTCTCTCTTCACCTTCCTTATTCTTCATTGATGTCTTACAAACCCTGCCTACCACACTCCCCAAGTCCAGCGTATTAGTCCTTGACATCCCCATCGTTGAGCTCGAAAAAACCAAAAGACATGGCGCTTGGCTTACACTGTTATCTTTTCTTACACCGTTATTTATTCTATGTGCGAGACACCCTCTTACTAAAGAAATTGTAGCCAATACAACGTACACTGGCACACAGCCGCCCTTGACATCACACTAAGTTGATTCAAGATTGATTGATATTCTCTAAAACTAACATTTTTTTTAATCTTCTCGTTTATGAAGTATCTATGGATCTATGACAAATTCGATTTTTAGCATACATGACTTACATATGAAACAAATCTAATCTAACAAATGGTTTTGCAAAATACTAATCACATGGAATTGTGGAGATATACTTGATGTAAAACTGCATCAAACGCACCATATATATACGCGCGCGCGCACATGCAGTTTTGATCTTACACGGGGTATTCATAATATTTTGTACAATTACAATCGTCCATAGACGTTATATGTGTGTATACGAACACATGCATGTCATTCACGAACAACTATGATTAAATGGAATAATCCGAGGTATCTTGCATTTAAATAACCCTCTTCACATGGACGAATATATAAAATATTTTGTATATATATACAAAAAGATTAACAATAAAACCAACTCTTTGTTATTAACATAGAATTCAATGCTCTCTCTCCAATCAGTTGTAAATTGTAATTGAGGTACTAAGCATTTCTATAAAAAAAAAAAAAAAAAGAATCCTTTGCTACATCATTGTAGATGCTCTAAGCATTTCCCAAAAAAAAAAAAAAAAGAAGCAAAATAAATAAATAAATAAATAAAAGAAAGATTCCTCTTTCGTTGTTTTTTTTTTTCCCCCACCCATTCCTAAGTACATATTTGGTTTCACGTTTTTTGTTCTTTTGAAAATTAAAATTATAGTATATATACTATAATTATCACTATAGTTGATATTAGTTGGTTGTCCAATCCAAAATTAAACAATTCAAAAAAATTTACATAGTATGGAAGGCACAATTCATCATCTTGAATTCACAAATTTAAGAAAATGATGGTTATCATCACAAATAAGAGTGGAAATTCAAAATAGTGGGATTTCATGAATTCCTTAGAATTGATTCTATAACATCAACTATAGTAATAACTTAACATTTTAAAATATTCTAATTCATGGTGATGGATTTATAACTTCAACTCTATATAAAATTTTTCGAATTATTTAATTTTGAATTAGACAACCAAACAGACCCTTAGGGCCAAAAAAATAAAAAACGTGAACGAAGAACCCACATACTTCGTCTAAGCACAGAGACTTCCTCAAAGATGCCAAGGCCGTGTCTGGCCATTTCCAATGCGACACTTTTTACTTTTCCCTTTATTCTTTTCTTTTCTAATTTTATTCTTCTTCTTCTTTTTTTCTCCTATCTTGCTTCAGTGTGAGACCACATAATTAGGATTTTTTAGAACAATATTACAAAAGTTGTATTTTGAATGATGTGTACCATATTATATGATATAAAATAATCATATATAAAAATTAAAATAAAATTAAAATAAATAAATAAGCGATCCTTTGGCACCTGGTACAACTTTGTATACATCACTCAAATGGATACGCATTAAGGAAGAGTGTGCAAAGCCAAATTTAGTTAATCTCTAACTAATGTTTGTTATTTTGTTAAGTTGATTATATTTATTAACTAGAATCTAACTGACTGATGCCCTTGTATATATATGTACCATCTGTACTCAAAGCACATAATGAATATAATACTTTTTCAGCTCTCTCTCTTCTTCTTCTTCTTCTTCTTCTTCACTGTAAATCTTCTCAATATGGTTATCAGCAGGGGGGAGGAGTTTTTTCCTAAACACGCATGGTTCCTCTCTCCTCTCTCCGTCTCATACCACAATTCAATTAGGAAATTTTTTTTTTTCCAAAGATACTTATCATTAGTCTTGACCCTAATAGACTAAATTCCCAACTCCATCATTGGTCATAGGCCTGATTTAATAACCTAATTGACCAAAAATCCATCAATAAAATATGAGGTACTCCCTCTATCCACAAAGATGAGCCTTCTTTCATTTTTTTTTTTTACTATCCCAAAATGTTTGTTACTTTGAAAAGTTAAATTATAAATTTTCTTGACTTTCCCACTTTGTCCAGTGTTATACCAAAAATTACTTCAAACACATGACCAATGCATTGATTAGTAAGATAAGGGTACTTTTAAAAAGAAAAAATTGAATAGGTGGATGCCTTCATTGCTTTTTTAAATTTGTATATTTTTAACCAAAAAAGACCTATTTTATAAGAGGATGGAGTAAAGAATAGGAATTGTACATATTGAACGGGTTGATGGGATTAATTAAGATGCTCCGTGCTTGACAATAAGTAGGAGTAGAGGGCTTTTCCATGATACTTTTTCAGTTTTCACATTACATCAAAAGAAAGGTTCAACTTCATACTTCCATTTCAAGGTTATTTTGATCGTTTCACAGGAGACCCTGTTCAAATTATATTCAGTCACATCCATGCTAGCTCAGTTGCTTCAGTCCTCCACAGCTTATTCTCAGTTCACCTTCCTAATTCTTCCCTATTGTCCGACAAGTCTGGTGCATCAGTCATTGATATCATTCCAAATGCTGCTGATTGCGATGCTCTGGCTGATCCACATAGCTTCTCCGATGTTGACCAAACGAAGCTCATTCAAATATAGGTGAAGGAGAAAAACTTGGATCATCTTCAACAGCTTGGAGGAGTCGAAGGCATAGTTGATGCTCTTAAGACCAATGTTGATAAGGGAATCCATGGGGATGATGAAGACTTGAAGAGGCGACGTGAAGTATTCGGTTCGAATACCTACCACAAGCCACCTCCCAAGGGGTTCCTTCACTTTCTGGTGGAAGCTTTCAAGGATGTCACTATTATTATCCTATTGGTATGTGGCACTCTTCCAATCGGTTTTGGCATGAAAGAAGATGGACCAAAGGAGGGATGGTATAATGGGGGCAGTATTCACCGTTTTTCTCATCATAGCCATCTCTGCCGTCACCAACTTCAGGCAATCGAGAGAATTCGATGCGTTGTCCAAAGTCAATAGCAACATTCAAGTCGATGTTGAAAGAAATGGGAGCCGACAGCCAATCTCTATCTTTGATATTGTAGTTGGCGATGTTATGAGTTTAAAAATTGGGGATCAAATTCCGGCTGATGGGTTGTTCTTGGACGGCTATTCGTTACAAGTGGACGAGTCAAGCATGACAGGGGAGAGCGATTATGTTCAAGTCAATGAGATTTGGAACCCATGTCGACGAGGGGCGAGAGAAGCCGTGCAAGTATGCAGAAATGCTGGTGTAGAAGTCAAGATGATCACTGGAGACAATATTTTCACTGCAAGAGCTATAGCCATTGGAATGTGGAATTCTCGGGCTAAATCAAAGGATTGATGGTGTAGAAGTTGTGGAAGGTGTAGAATTTCGAAACTACACACACGATGAAAGGATGGAGAAAAAATCCTGGTGATGGCGAGATCGTCCCCACTAGACAAGCTTTTAATGGTATGCTGCTTGAAACAAAAAGGCCATGTTGTTGCAGTCACGGGCGATGGCACAAATGATGCACCAACCTCAAAAGAAGCAGATGTTGGGTTCTCTATGGGGATTCAAGGTACTGAAGTAGCGAAAGAGAGCTCAGATATTGTTATCTATAATTTTAGTTCGGTGGTGACTGTTTTGAAGTGGGGAAGGTCTACATTTAACAATATCCAGAAATTTGTTTAGTTCCAGCTTACTATCAATGTCGCTGCCCTTGTCATCAATTTGGTCGTAGCATGTTTGTCTAATGAAGTCCCACTAACAGTGGTCCAATTGTTGTGGGTGAGCCTAATACGAGACACATTGGGGGCTCTTGCTCTAACCACAGAGCGGCCAACTCCTGAACTCATGAATAATCCTCTTGTTGGCAGGAAAGCGCCTCTCATAACCAATGTCATGTGGAGAAACCTCATTTCCCAAGGAATTTTTCAAATTGCCATCCCTTTGACACTGTAATTCAAGGGCAGATCGATTTTCAATGTGAGCGAGAAGGTAAAGAACACAATAATTTTCAATGCCTTTGTTCATTACCTCACAAGAAAGGTTCAGTCACATAACTTTAACGTTTCACAGATATTTTGATCACTTCACGGGCCACCGTCTTCACAGCTCATTCTCTCTTCACCCCCCTAATTCTTCAACAATGCCTAATAAACCCGGCCTTTCTGCACCACACCCACTCAAATCCAGCACATTAGTCCTTGGCATCCCCATAGTGGAGCTCAAAAAACCCAGAAAGTGCATGACATCAAGCCAAATGCTGATTACGACGGATTCACTTAGCTACTCCAATACCGACCAAACAAGACTCATCAAAATGGTGAAGGAGAAAAGCTTGGACCATCTTCAACAACTTGGAGGAGTCAAAGCCATAGTGATGCTCTTGGGAGTGTGTGTTCAACAAATGTATATAATTCCCCTGTTATAATTATAAAAATAAACAAATAAATAAATAAAATTGGCATAAAACTATATCTGATCAAAACCAATTTACATTAATTGTCACATCCTCAACCTTTTGTGAGATTCAAAGGTGGTAAAGAGAACATTGATCATATGTGTTTACCATGAGCTCATCTGACCCCCTTTGTAGCTTTACTTCATCAAACAATTAATGCAGTAACTATTAAATTATTAGATTTTTGCAAGCATTAGTTGATCGACTCAACTCAATTAAGTTTTAATCCCAACTACATGGAATCCATTACATGATTTTTTTACAAAAAAATAAAAATAAAAATTTTAAAATTATCTTTAATTATTGTATGTCAAGAATTGAAATAATAATAATAATAATAATAATAATAGTAATACCAGAACCAATGCCCAGCCCTTGTTTATGTTTGCAATGTATCAGCTTCTAAAACCCATCCCTCTAAACCGTGATAATCAATCCTAGACCCAAAAACCAAATCCTCATCTGGGTTATCGGTTGTCCATTTATCCTTATTCCAATCATAATGCTCTGTTTGGTCACTGAGAAAATGCAGAAAAAAAGAAAAGAATTTGGGGAATTTGGATTCTAAATTTTACGATGTTTAGACCTGAGACAAGAAAAACCACAATGCAATTGAACCTAATTCAATCATAGCACTTAATTGTTGAGCTTCTAAATTTTGAAAACCAGAAAGGACAACAACAACAACAACAAAAAGTTCAACATTTCATTTTCTCGTCTTCGCCTTTCCTCAGTTTTCTGACTTTCTCAGCAATTACTACTGACGCTTTCAAAAGCGCTAAAAACTAGGGCCAAACCTCTCTTATTTGCTCTCAGGTAATTGAGGTCCATGAAATTCAAAATAATTTAGCCCAATTTAAAGTTTGGGTTCAAAGCTAGGCTTCGTCCATATTATAATAGACCCCAATATCCCATTCTCAGATGTGAAAGAAACTTTAACGCTTTTACTACTTCAAAAAGAAAACTTGTATGTTTTTACATAAAATGGATTCCACATTTCCAATGAACTGCACTTACCCTACCATTATACTCAACTTAGCCAAAACAGAAACAGCGAAGTAGAATGCAACTCTTATCTTTCAATAAAATTGAAGTACCTAATTGAGCGAAGAACGTAAGTGAGTTGTGGTCGCAAGCAACTTCCACAAAAATTTGTAACCTTAATTAGTCACTTGATGAATGATGAAGCGGACGAAATTGATTGACTAAGAAAAGCTTTAAATGTGTCAAAAAATCATTTCCATGCCTCAAGGCGCGTCAAGAAAATTTTCTCATTAGGATGTTAATCAGGAGATTGCCTCTGTTAATTTACTTTAACTTCCAAAGCGAAGCGATTCTTAAGCATAATAATTAGTAGGGTTTTTTGGATGTGGGAAAAGGAAATTAAATTGTAGAAATGAAATGGTAATAATTTTCATGCCAAATAATGAGATTTGAAATCCTAGCTTGTTCTTGCATTAGTAGATTCTTAGAAAAGACTTGACTCATGATTCCACCAGAATGGTAAGTGGTTTGAGTCAACCTGGCTATAACTGACTTGGAAAATAAAAAATAGAAAATGGAAAAAGAATTCCTACTGGATTTTATTATTATTATTAGTTTAATTTATTTTTGTGTGGGAAATAATTCCTAACCTATTTCATGGGTTCAGCGAGTGTCACCATGACTAGTGTAATTGATTGTTATGGCATCAGAGTTGTTTGTCCTGCATCATGGTGCTTCCTAGGTTATGACATAAGCATACAAGCATAATGCCTTAAAAGCTGGGAAAACTTCAAGATTTTACTCATTACACTTCTATGAGTAGCCTAAGAGAGCAACCCAATGGATTGAGTATGATAATGGCAGTCTTTGAATCTAGACCATATGTCAACCTTAAAAATGTTCCAACACACAACTCAAAAGCACTAACATGTTCTATCTTTAAATTATTTAGTGATCATGAGCTATACAGAATTTCTTAAGTTCCTTAAAGACTTTTGATTGAATATGTCAAGTAAACAAGTTCCTAAATGCACTCTATAGAGGAGTAGGTTTTTTTTCTTTTTATATAGAAAAACATTGGGAGGGGCGGGTTTCAATATGTCCATTTCGCTTGCTCTCCATCTAACGTCTATGTGAGTATTGGCTCCATCTGGTATATACGTGAGTTACCGACCAATCAATCGGTGGATCTGACCGAGGGCTTCACCCAATCCAGAATTATATCATGGTGATACCTACATGCTTGCTATTATTATTCAGGGAAAATACAATAAATAAGCACCAATCCATGCCCAGCCACATCCACAATGAAAAAATGTAAACTAAACAATAAGAAAGATTCCAGGCCCTGGTGAAATTAAGAACGGCAAAATGTGCGTCTTACATGAAAATGCACCAAATATCTAGTAGGAAAGTTATGCCATAAATGGTAGTCAATGAAGTATATATATATATATATATATATATATATTTGTGTGTGTGTGTTTGTGTTTGAAAATTTACCTGGAGGCCCTAGGAATGGTCTAGGCAAAATAGGAGGCCTAATGCCAGGGACCAATGGTGAAGTCCCATGTAACTGCATGTTGCCTGGCTTCGGTATTACAGGTGTTGGAAGAACAGGTAGACGAGCCCTGCATCCATGAAAAGAAGCTAAATGTTGTTTGTAAGCGTCACGAACTCGCCGGAATGCTACAGCCTGCCCAAGGTGCTCCTTGATCCTTTGATCAATTGAACTTTGGGTTTGTTGCTCCTCAAATTACTGACAATATGATTGCACATTTGCCTGCATTTGTGTAGAGAATCAACTTATAAAAAATGACTCAAAAAATGTGGTGCACTTAAGAATACAGAGACACATGCTTAATTAATAAGGTGTAATACCTTATGTTTGTAGCACATATTGTGCTGTTTTCTAACAGAAGGCTGAAATAACAAAAAAGAGATGGTCAGAAATGAAATATATTATGGTCAATACTTCACTTTTTGAAAATAGCAAACATGTCAAGAATGAGGAAACGAAAATAAACAAGTTTTGCAAACAACAATCATGCTTTTAAACCATGGTGATCTTGACAGGCAAGCCATATACTATCCAAGTTATAAACAATAAAAACAAGAAGAAGAAGAAGAGAAAATTGAAAAAGACTCATGCCAAACAGCTAACTCAAATTAATTTGTACATAACCAGCTCTGATAGGAACAAAGAAAGTATTTGATTACATGCCAGCACTAAGATAACAAGGATAATACTAGATTACTAGCAACTGGATCCATAACAACTTCAACAAAACCCAAAAACAATAATACATAGATACACCACGCACAAAGTAACATAGGCTTCCAATATGAAGCGAAATTTGACCTTGAGGGTGCAATGCACTATCTTGGTCTTGGCTTTACACAAAACAAAAAGCTGCAAACAAACGTTACCAAAAAATAAATTGGCACACCGCAACATGTTCAAAGGTCTAAATTCAAAACAAATATACAAAAATCAAATAAAAATTAAAAGATTTATGGTATTATATAGTCTTATACCTTAAAAAGTGTGGTAACGCATGGCTAGGAATATTCCTTTGTTGGGTTTTGGTTAACATTTTGATTTCCAGATTTGCCCTTGCCTTCTTTACAATTCAGGATGTGTCCCTTACTCCCTTGATGTTATTTGGATTTAATTCGGTTTGGCATCCGAACTTGACTTATGTTTAACTGCTTCCAATTCCATTTTGAGGTACGGTTGCTATCATCACGCGCAAAATGGAAGCTCTCTGGCATCACTTGCATTGTAAGGAATAATTCATTAAAGGCATTACTCGAAAGGGATCCATGGTACACTAGTTCTTTTAATCTAGAAACCAGAGCAGTACACTCACTATATGCAGAATCAGGCACCACCAACAGTACAAGACTTAATGACCGAACTATTTGGATTCTGGCATGAAATGAAAAAAAAAAAAAAAAAAAATTGTACTTATGAACTCATGCAACGATATGCTCCTTGCAGTTGAATCACAGTCACCAACAACTCATCATCCAATTTACAGAGTGTTAGCTGTAAAAGCTCAATATACCCCATGGCCCATACATAAACTCTTATAGAAATATCACAGAGAAGGGAGTACAAACATAACAAAATCAAGAAAGGGGAAGAGAGGAATAATAAATAATGTGCCCTTATTCATTAATAAATGTTGGCTTTACGTTATCAAAAGTTTTAAATAAAAAAAAAAAAATTAAGAAAGAGGAGTTAAAAGAGTGCATCAACTAGTGGAGCATAAAGAGTGATGATAGTTTAGTAAGCAAAACCTAAAGATATAGCCAATTTACCTGTACCACTTTAAACGTCACTGGAAATGAAAGTTGATTTCAGTTGTGACAGTTACAACTCGCTAAATATAGAATACTTTTCCACATTAGTATTTAAGAAAAAATCTATCAGACTCTTTTATCCAGTAGCAACAATATGAGCCTACACAACAGCATATGAATGATAGTAACAGAAACAGATCCATGAAGTTGCACAATGTTCCCAGGGAGACCAAGGCGCCCACCTAGATCTAATTAAATTTGATTTCCTAATCGAAGTGACAAGCAAAGGAGAATGCTAACCTTGGTAATAATGAAGTAAAATTTGCTTAGTTAACCAACCTTCAGAAAACTTTTACAAAGCCTCATGTAGTCATGTGCAACTTACCAACACAAGTGCAAGTCACTACAACTACACTAAACAAGAGGAAAGGATATTTACATTTAAGCATTTACATGCATAAAACCTTTTTTAAAATACGAGATATAATCAAAATTTATTTTCCACATAAAAAATAAAAATAAAAAGAACTTGCCTAAAGTTCCATTCTTAGAAGTTAGAATGGATGAAAGATTTTCAGACAACCAACTCATTATTCATATGAAAGTTTCTCATAGATCCATATTTTCAGCTTCATTCATGATTCTAAAACCCTTATGATACAGGCAAGCAGCACTAAAAAAATTTATAATATGCTACCACAGTCTTTTGTAAAAAAAACATCTGTCAAGTTGGGATTGACTTTCTGAACCAAAAATCGATTATGACTCTACACTACATGCATCTAAAGAAAGATGACATTTTAGACAACTCACAAGCAAACAGTGGCATACTGATGAATGTAGCACAAACTTACAGAGTTACAGCAACTATCAGTGATCTATACAGCTTTCTACCATAACATTCATTTTTGATAAAGGCTGTGTTAAGTTGTGTGAAATATGAAGTTTTCACCTTATATGCATTTGCCAAACACAGTTCAGCTGAACTTGGAAATCATTTCTAGAATTGACTGATCAAATTCAACATTGGATTCTACCAACATTTCTACAGTGGATGCATCTGCAGAGAAACCCCTCTCGACCATTTCATGAAGAAGTTGCATTGCTCTTAATGTCTCATTCTTCTGCAGAAATCCTCTGATAATTACATTATAAGTACAATCATTCGGAGAGCAACCATTCCCTTCCATTTCTCTCAGCAATTCATCTGCATCACTTAGTAAACCTTCTCCACAAAGCCCTTGGATCATTATAGTATATGTCCTAACATTAGGTTGGAACCCTTTGGATGACAAAGATTTAAAGAGTTCCTTTGCAGCTTTAATATTTCCAACTTTGCACATAGCGTCAATGAGGATACTATAAATCTCATTACCAGCACCTAACTTCCTATCTTGAATTTCCTTAAACAGTTCCATAGCAGCATCAAGCTGTTGGTTTTTGCAAAACCCATCCAACAAAGTAGCATAAGTAATCAGAGTTGGATTGTGGCCACAAACTAGCATCTCATTAAAAAGCTCTTGTGCAGCTCGAAGTCTCCCCATATGACACAAACCACTCATAAGGGTGGTGTAAGTAACACTATTAGGAACCAATCCTCTGATCGGCATTTCATGAAACAGCCTCCTGGCCTCATCTATTTGTTTTATCTTGCAATATCCATTAATCAAGGTGTTATAGGTAACAACGTTAGGTGAACAACCCTTGCGAATCATCACATCGAATACCTTTAATGCCTCATCCATCTGGCCTCGCAAACAATATCCATCCATCAGTGTATTATAGGTGACAGTATTGGGTTGCACACCTCTTTGAATCATTATTTCAACTACTCTTTGTGCTTCTATAACCATTCCGTCTTTACAAAATGAATCAATAAATATGTTGAAGGTTTTTATATTTGGTGCAATATTCCTATCCAGCATCTCATTCCACAATCTTGTAGCTTCTTTCCGTTGGCCCAAATTGCATGCCCCATGAATTAAGGTGGTGTAAGTGACAACATCTGGTAGAATGCCTTTACCAATCATTTCTGAGAAGAGGTTGGAAGCCTCAGTCACTGACCTGTCCTTGCAAAGACTATCGATGATTGTGTTGTATACTACTAAACCAGGCTTACAGCTTCTTTTTTCCATCTGCTTGAGCAACCCAATAGCAGCATTAGTGTACCCTGTTTTGCATAATCCATTAATTATTGTTCCAAAGGTAACTAAATCAGGCTGATACCCTTTGTGTGCCATTTCATTAACCAAATCCACAGCCTGCATGATTTTGCTCTCCACACACAGCCCCTTGACCAGGATGGTGAGTGTGATAGAGTTCGGTTCATAACCAAGTTTGAGAATTTTTCCCAAAACAGAGAAACCAAAATCGACGCAATTCAAATGAGAAAAACAATTAATGAGGAGGCTCAAAACAAAATCATCGAGCGCAATCCCTAACAATTCCATTCGATTAATAAGATAAATGACGGTGGAATAATGTTTCATTCCGACAATTGCGCCTAACACCTGAGTAAATTTGACAATGGAGGGAAGAGGTCGCTTTCGAACCATCCGATCAAACGAAATTAGGGCATCGTCAATGTTATTGAACCCACCAGATCTGCACCGATCTCTAGAAGGAGAAGAAGCATGAGAATGAAAAGAAGGGCTAACCCTTACCTTACCAATCAACGAATTGCAAGCAAGGGAAAGCATACCAGTAGTCGAAGCATTGCCTCTCCTCAGCATCATCGTCACTTCGTCACTTCCTTTCTCCCTCCCTTCGCCGCAAAGTCGCAAACTGCAGAGCTCAAACTGTAGGATTGTGTTTTTTTACCTTTCTTTCCTTCCTCCTGTTTTTTTTTTTTTTTTTTTTTTTTTTTTTTTTGTCCTTTTGGGTTTATTGCCGATTGGTTCCTCTCTCTCTCTCTCTCTCTCTCTCTCTCATAAATGCAAGTGTCAGTAAAACTGTTTTTATATGATTTCTAATACCATAAGATAAAATTGAAGCCACACGAAACCATCTTTGAATAAGATTTTAACTGAAACTCCAAATAAAGCTCTTGGATAACAAGCACCAAATAAGGAAATAAGGAAATGTAATAGTTGCATATAAATTATTAGTAAATTTTTACTTTTTGTCGTCTTATTTTATCATAGCTGTAAAACATAAAATAATTTTCAGTCAAAAAATTTAGAAAAAAAAAACATATTATTAGCATTTAGCTTTATAATGGAAGTCATACAATTCAATAATTGGTGGTTGTGTGGTTTTTACATATATTATTAAATTTTATTTTTTAATTCCTTTTACTATCTATTTATCTAAATACCTACACTCATGTTAAGATGGTTCAAGGCATGGATGATGCTTGAATGTTAAAATAATATAAATGTAATAATAGGTTTATATAAAAATAATAGTATATTTATTTGCTTTGCAGAATGCAGATAGAGGGCATAGATTTTGAGTATGTTTTAAGTTATGTTGAGACATGTCCGCATAGGGTTTAAATATTTTAATATATATTCTTTTTATTTATTTATTAATTATTAGAGGTATCCAGCATCCTAAGCTATACTCTCGTTAAGATTTCAGTTCAAACTAATTTCCCAACGACCCTTATGAGACATCCTATATCCACACAGACAATGATAAATATTAAATATATTGGTTTGAAAACTCTTCGTTATGCTCACATAGGCTAATGCATATATATTCTTACTCTATCTTCAAATTTTAAATATTATTCACTAGGTATTAGATATACGGGGTTGAAAGCTCTTGGTTAATGGTGCTAGGTGAAATCATATGTTGTCATAGTCAAAGTGAAATATTTTTATTTTTAATTTTATTTTTTCCCGTCTCTTTGTACCTTTCAAATTTAATTGACCATATTAGTAGAAGTAATTTAGGGAAAAAAAATGTACATTTTTGAAAGTTTATTTTATTTTGTAATACTCCCTCCGTCAACTCCCAAAATGTTGGTAATACAAGAGAAAAGATTATTTTACTTTCCCAATGTGTACCTTCTTATATTTAAAATTACAATTATTCAAATCATAATACAAAATAAAATAAAAGGATAACATTGTTAAGTTAATATCATTGAGTCATATGACAATACATTAAATAGATCACTTTACTATGCATGTTCAGCCAAATTCGCGGGTTAGAAACTAGTGTCCTGTAAACTGCGAGTGGCTCATAATTGGAAAACACATTTATGGTCCCAACCAATTTTGAATGCTGACATTCTCTACTAACTAGGGCCAAACCTCTCTTATTTGTTCTCAGGTAATTAAGGCCCATGAAATTCAAAATAATGGGAACGGCTATTACAACCCCCCAAAGGGTTAAGTTGCCCCCAGCTGAAATCCCCACCCCCCAAATATATATACACACCCCTTTAAAAGTCTAAAACACCCCTCTGTTTGCAAACCCTCACCCACCCCACTCCCCCCCCCCCCCCGACAGGAGAACGGCGACGGGAGAACGGCGATGGCGACGGCGACGGTGATGGAGGTTCTTCCCCTTCTCTCTCCTTCTCCTCTTCTTTCTTCTTCTTCTTCTTTTTTTTCTTTCCTTCCTCTGCTGGTCAGATCTGTGGGGGGAGGTTTTTTTTTTCAAAACCTCCATTTTTTCCAGTGGGGTGGGGTGCCGGCAACGGGAGTTCTTCCTCTTCCTTCTTCTTCTCCTTTTTTTTTTTTTTCCCCTCTGTGGTCAGATCTATGTATTCCTCCATTTTTTCCGGCGACGGGGAGGGAGGGCTGCCGACGAGGGGCGGTGCGGGAGAGGGATTCTGGAGGAGAAAAAAAAAAAAAAAAAAAAAAAAAAAAAAAAAAAAAAAGAAAGGAAGAAGAGAAGAAGAGAAGAGGAAGGAAGAGGAGGAAGGTATGGCAGAGGGGTGGGCTGCCGACGAGGGGGGTGGGGTGCGGGAGAGGGGTTCTGGGAAGGAAAAGAAAAAAAAAAAAAAAAAAAAGAAGAAGAGAAGAAGAGAAGAATAGGGAAGAAGAGGAAGGTGCTCGCCGGAAAATGTTGCCGGTGGGGTGGGCGCCAGAGAAGGTGCCGGAGAGTAGAACGGGGAGGGTGGGTTGCATAAAGCCATTTTTGGTCATTTTGCAGCATCATTTTTCTCCTTAAAAAATTGTGGGGGGCAACTTAACCCTTTGGGGGGTTGCAATGGCCGTTCCCCAAAATAATTTAGGGAGCCCAATTTAAAGTTTGGGTTCAAAGCTAGGCCTCGCCCATAATATAATAGACCCCAATATCCCATTCCCAAATGTGCAAGAAACTTGAACGCTTTTACTACTTAAAAAAAAAACCTTGTATGCTTTTATTAAAAATGGATTCCACAACTCAGCCAAAACAGAAATGGCGAAGTAGAATGCAAATTTATCTTCCAATAGAATTGACGTAACTAATTGGCCAAAGAACATAAGCGCGTTGTGGTTGCAAGCAACTTCCTCAAAAATTTGTAATTTTGGTCAGTTGCTTGATGGATGATGAAGCGGAGAAAATGGATCAACTAAGAAAAGCTTTAAATGCATCAAAGAATCATTTTCATACAATCTCAAGGCGCGTCAAGAAAATTTCTCGTTAGGATCTTAATCAGGAGATTGCCTCGTTTAGTTTAGTTATAACTTCCAAAATGATTCTTTAGCATGATAATTAGTAGGGTTTTTTGGACGTGGGAAAAGGAAATTGAATGTTAATAATTTTCATGACAAATAATGAGATTTGAAATCATAGCTTGTTCTTGCATTAGTAGATTCTTAAAAAAGACGACTCATGATTCCACCTGCATGGAAATTGCTTTGAGTCAACCTGGCTATGACTTGGAAAATAAAAAATGGAAAAATGGAAAAAGAATTCCCACTGGATTTTATTATTCTTATTATTATTATTTATTTTTGTGTGGCTAATGATTCCTAACGTATATCATGGGTTCAGTGAGTGTCACCATGACTAGTGTAACTGATTGTATAAGAATTTTGGCAATGGCTATTGGCTAACCCAAATTAACATCTTACTCCACTTAAATGAATTTTTATTTTGGCTCGTGCACCCAAGTTTAAAAATATCTTAAATATTTCAAATATCCTGTAAACGAATTTAAATATTTTAAACTTTTACTTGTTCTACATAAAGGAAATCAGACTAGTGCCTTATCCATTGCCTTCTCAAATGAGAGAGCAGATCCCATGCAATAAATCAAAGGTATACCATATCTCATTTTATGGTGGAACCGTGGGACTAAGAATCCGGCAAAGTTATGTGATTTTTAGATACGGGGATGAGGCGTGGGTTTAGGATTCAATTATTACTGACCCGAAAAGGAAGGAAAATATTGAAGAATATTAAGTATTAATAACAAGTTTGTAACCCAAAACCGCGTTGGTCCTTTGATAAAATTGTTAAACAAAAGGAATTACCCGTTGAGAGGGCTTATTTTAATTCACAATCTTTTTTTCTACATCTGCACCCTTCCATGAATTATTTTCACACCTCCGGCCTTTCCTATAGAAGTTACGGATGTAACCAAAAGGGCATCAAAGTAGGCCTCCCAGTTTTGAAAAAGGAAAAGGATTGATTTTAAGGAATCTGTTAAGTATATTTTTGCCAAAGACCCAACCTATTTTAAATTAGATTGCAATGCTGAACCAAAAGAAAAAGGTTTATATTACAATGAGATTTCAAAATATGACATCAATCAAAGTGTGGTTACTCTAAACTCTCCCTCCTAGTGGATGAGTATATGCATTAAAATGCCATAGAAAACAAAATGAAATGACTTCATTTCCAAGTAGTTTACGTTTCAAGTAACGCAATTGGAGTGAAAATTGAAGATTCGACGTGGAAACGACAAAAATCGATCTCGATTCAATGGCTAAAAATCATCTAATTCTCATCCAATGGCTTGAAATCATCTAATTCTTTGAAACGTTTCTTACAAAATGAGTATTCAAAGTCTCTTTTTTTTCCCTTCTCAATCATCTTAGCCACTTCACTACTTGGCTTGACCCAGTGAACACTAAAAAATAAATATAAAAATGAGAGGAAGTTACCGTGAATTTTCCGGGAGGATTGTGAATTTGTGATAGACACTAGGGGAAGCTACAGTGAAATTTCTAGGCTTTCCTTAATTGGAAAATATTTCAGGTGATGAGGTAGGTAGGTAGGCCAGGCGCCCAGGCCTTCGATAATTGGAAGTATTTAAGTTGCAAACACATAAGGCAACATCATCTACTCTCTATTTTTTGAAAACGACAAAAGGATGAGTCAAAATTAAATTAATCCTAAAAAATTGGGATAAAATTCTCATATTCTATTCAAAGTATTAATTTTAATTTCAAATATGAGGTATTTAGGATCAAATGTCCACTGTCCACAATACCATTTTAGCATTTTATTTATTTATTTTTTTATTTTTTTGGCTGTTGCTTATAGATATGCATGATCTAAATTTAGTTCACCGCATTACCAATAAAAAAAAAATTTAATTCACCTACACATAAATAATCATTTTTATCCTATATGAATAGGGTAGCTAATGCTATACGAAGGGGACCAAATACAGTCACAAAAACTGTCCATTTACACTTTATGCACCATAGTTGGATCAAGACTCTTATAAAATAAATATAAAAACTCACCACTGTAATTTTAAGTTTATTATACATTTAAAGCTTATCATAATGCTTCATAATACCATCAAATAAAACTTTAACATTTCAATAAAATGATTTACTCAACTCAACACTTATGGATTTTGTCACGGTAGAAGTACTTAGAAGTATATTGGTTGTAGGAGATTAGAAACTACCATTTGTGAGGATGTCATCCAACCACTAGGAAATATAAAAATAAATTTTTTTTTCAAATCAAAGTGTGTAGATGATTATTATTTTAGTTTTTTAAAAAATATGATTGGTCTTTTTGAATTATTTTTAGGGACTTTTAAATTAGAGGAGAAAAGATGGGTTTAATAATATGAAAAGGGCATTTAAGTGGGATAAGAAAAAATAAAGTCAAGAGTCAAGAGTAAAAAATGTAGAATAGGTATAATAAAAGGGCGGAATAGGTATAATAAAAGGGCTAGGCTATTGCCACCACATAAAATACTCTAAGCCCCCCTATTTAATTTACATTTTTAAAGTTTTATGAAAAATATAAAGAAAATTTATGAAAACTAATTACATAGTCTACTAGAAAACATCATTCCGATCGACAACTTTGTAGAAGAAATTTTTTCCAAAATCTGTCATTTAAGTAGACTTTTTGTCAATTTTTCATGAAAAATGAAACAGAGATTGTAAATGGCCAAAGAATCTACTTAAATGATAGATTTTGGAAAAAATTTATTCTACAAAATTATTCAAAATGATGTTTTCTAGTGAACAATGTTATTAGTTTTTGTAAAAACCTTTTATATTTTTCATAAAACCTCAAAAGTTGTAAACTAATGAGGAATTTTGAATACTTTATAGTGATGGCAATAACCTCACTTATAATAAAATAGCAGATGAGAGATCCCCACTTTTAGGTATTAAAATCTACTACTATCATTTTAAATGAAATAAAAAATATTTGACCATTTATTTGAAATTACTTTTATTTTAACCGACTTTTTGATCATTCTCCTTTTTTATTTTTTATTTTTTATTTTTATATTTTTAATCTCATACTCTAGAGTATTCTTGATTGGACATTCCTTGAAATTTTAGCAAGTGGGAAGATAGTAAGTCGTAACAGATTCTGCGGAACCTACAGTGAAATTTCTTAGGGGTAAAAAACACGTAAAGAAACGCCAATAAAATCACAGATAATATTGTTTTGGTCACACACTTATTGAGTTTGAACAACTCTCTCTCTCTCTCTCTTTTCCAGTCTTTGAGTGTACACCTCTCTTTCTCCTTCTCTGCCTTTGTTCAACAAACTCCCGGTCTTCCGTGATCATCTTTATGCCTTTGCAGTCTCGTAAACCTGGTGATACTGCCATGTTTTTTCCTGAAAATTGCTCCACCCCAAAATCCCACCAACGAAGGTGGCGGTTGGCTTTTACCACCATCTACTGCACCAGGGTCCTTGTCTCTTTGTCCAAGAAAGTTCTTGAATCGAACGCCCAAGTCTTCACCCGAGTCTTGCGCTCCCCTTCTTATTTAGCCATAGATATACAAGCCATCAACGACGAAGAAGATGACCCACGTGAAGATCACCTTCCCTTAATCAATATTGATCCCAAGACGCTCACTGATATGGTAAGAGAGAAAAACCTCGAATGCCTCCATCAGTTTGCAGGAGTTAAAGCACTGGCTGCGATTCTCGAAACCAACGAGAGGGATGGTATCAAGGGAACCAACGCTGATGTTACGCACCGAACTGATGTTTTTGGTTGCAACAAGTACAAGAAGCCCCCTGCCAAAAGCTTTATAAGTTTTGTGATTGAAGCTTTGAAAGATACCACCATGATCATTCTTCTGGTCTGTGCAACCCTCTCTCTTGGGTTTGGAATCAAACAACATGGTGCAAAAGAAGGGTGGTATGATGGCGGGAGTATTGTGGTTGCAGTCTTTCTTGTTGTTGCTGTCTCTGCTGTTAGCAACTTTAAGCAATCCAGGCAATTCGAGAAGCTTTCGAGTGAAAGCAGCGACATAAAAGTGGAAGTATTGAGAGGTGGGCAGAGGCAACATATATCGATTTTCGATGTTGTAGTCGGAGACATCGTGTGGCTAAAGATTGGTGACCAGATTCCGGCTGATGGGTTGTTTTTGGGTGGTCACTCCTTGAAGGTGGATGAGTCAAGCATGACTGGCGAAAGCGACCGACGTTGACATCAATGACAGAAATCCCTTCTTGTTGTCGGGTACCAAGGTGACAGACGGCTATGGCTGCATGCTTGTCACTTCTGTTGGCATGAACACAGCATGGGGCGAGATGATGAGCTCAATAAGCAGAGACTTGGATGAGCAGACACCATTACAGGCTCGGCTCAACAAGCTGACTTCTTATATAGGGAAGGTTGGATTGTCGGTGGCTGTTCTTGTGCTTACAGTTCTGATGATCCGCTACTTCACAGGAAACACTGAAGATGAAAATGGGAACAGGGAATTCAATGACAGCAAAACAAGCACCACCAACATCATGAATTCTGTTGTGCGCATTTTTTCTGCAGCAGTTACCATTGTGGTGGTAGCAATTCCAGAGGGTTTGCCTTTGGCTGTTACTCTTACTCTGGCCTATTCCATGAAGCGAATGATGGCGGATCATGCCATGGTTCGAAAGCTCTCTGCCTGTGAGACAATGGGTTCAGCCACGACCATATGCACAGACAAAACTGGCACCCTTACCTTAAACAAGATGAAGGTCACAGAGTTTTGGCTTGGAAAAGAAGTAATGAAGGACAACGCAGCCTCACATATAGCCCCCAATGTTCTAGAATTGCTGCAACAAGGAGTGGCTTTAAACACAACTGGTAGCGTTTGTAAACCACTTTCTGCATCGGTTCCCAAGATTTCTGGTAGCCCAACAGAAATGGCTATCCTCTCTTGGGCTCTGTTTGATTTGGGCATGGATATGGATGAACTGAGGCAGACTTGTGAAATTCTCCATGTAGAAGCCTTCAATTCAGAGAAAAAGAGAAGTGGGGTTTCAATGAGGAAAAACATAGAAAAGACAGTTCACACACATTGGAAGGGAGCAGCTGAAATGGTACTGGCAATGTGTTCAGATTACTATGTCAAAAGTGGGGTTGTTAAAGCTTTGGATGACGAAGAAAAAAGTCAATTTGGGAAGATTATTGAAGATATGGCAGGTAAAAGCTTGCGTTGCATCGCTTTTGCTCACAAAAAGACTCAGGAAGAAAATGGACAGGTTAATGAAAAGCTCGAAGAAACCAGACTGACCTTACTGGGGCTAGTAGGTTTGAAGGACCCCTGTCGGCCAGAAGTCAGGACAGCAGTACAGTCATGCCGAGATGCCGGAGTTAACATCAAAATGATCACAGGGGACAACATGTTCACTGCAAAAGCTATAGCCATTGAATGTGGGATTCTTGAACCTATTGAGGATTTGAGCAATGAATCAATAGTGGAAGGTGAAAAATTCAGGAATTACTCACATGAAGAGAGGATGGCAAATATTGATGTTATCCGTGTTAATGGCAAGATCATCTCCATTTGACAAGCTCCTGATGGTACAGTGCCTGAAGCAAAAAGGCCATGTGGTGGCAGTCACAGGCGATGGTACAAATGATGCACCCGCACTAAAAGAAGCAGATATTGGGCTTTCCATGGGAATTCAAGGCACTGAAGTGGCAAAGGAGAGCTCAGATATTGTAATCTTGGATGATAACTTCACCTCTGTGGTGACAGTTTTGAAGTGGGGAAGGTGTGTATACAACAACATTCAAAAATTCATTCAGTTTCAACTCACAGTAAATGTTGCTGCCCTCACCATCAACTTAGTAGCAGCGGTTTCTTCCGGTGAAGTCCCACTTACTGCAGTCCAATTACTGTGGGTGAACCTAATAATGGATACCTTGGGAGCTTTAGCCCTGGCCACCGAGAAACCCACCAATGATCTCATGACAAAGCCACCAGTTGGTCGATCTAAGCCTCTTATAACCAATGTAATGTGGAGGAACCTTATTGCTCAGGCCTTGTATCAGATAATTGTCTTACTGACCCTACAGTTTAAGGGAGGAGATATCTTTGGCGTGGACGAGAAGGTCAAGGACACACTCATTTTTAATAGTTTTGTCCTCTGCCAAGTCTTCAATGAGTTTAATGCAAGGAAGCTGGAGAAGAAGAACATCTTCCAGGGAATACACAAGAACAGATTGTTCATGGCAATCATTGGAATCACCATAGTTCTTCAAGTGGTAATGGTGGAGTTTCTCAAGAGGTTGGCCAATACTGAGAGACTAAATTTGGTGCAGTGGGGTGCCTGTATCGGAATTGCAGCACTGTCTTGGCCAATTGGTTGGCTTGTGAAGTGTATTCCAGTTTCCAGCAAATGCTTTTGTCATCTTTCTGAAGCATAGAACCTCTGCCACCTGAAAGAGGAATAGCTATCAGTTCTCACAAGATAATCAAACTTTTTTTAAGGTTGAATTTACAATATGGTCTTTTTTTTGGGTTAAAATTTACAATATGGTCTTTTTGAATTTGGTTTCTTGAAAATATTGACTGGACTTACTGGACTGAGATAAAAGTTCCTATATAAAATATAAGTTTCTATTATTTTATTGCTTCAGTTTTTTTGCATGTTCCATGAAAATAGTTCATTACACAATGTGCTTAAGGCCACTCTTAAAGTGATTCTCCAAAAGTACAAGCATAACCTGCCTTCAGGAAGAAGCTGAAATGGTCCACCACCCCAGTAAGGAGGGGAAAAAAATGGTCCTTTGTAACCCATATGTAATTGATATGGAAGGATTAAATATAACCATAGAGCATGCATAATCATTATTGTTGGAAAATACCACATCCCATATCAATTAAATATAAAATTTCACATAACTTCATATACATGTTTGAGTCCTCCACTTAATAGCTTAGGATTTTAGGTTAGAAACTTAACAATTATAATGTTATCATTTAAACGTACAAATTCACCAAGAAGTAACTTAATAGCAGAACCACATGATTCTTGAAAGAAGTAAAGCAACAAAGATGGACATTCAAAAACCTGTTTAAATTTTGTCTTCAATGCATGTTGGAAATTATCTCTTTCTTTGATCTTCAATTAACAAAGAAAACAGGAATGGAAAAAGGGTTTTTTTTGGGGGGGGGGGGGGGGGGGGGGGGGGGGGGGGGTTGGGGGGGCGAACACCAGAGAGCAAGCATTTCAGTATGCGTATGTGAAAGCCGTTTTCATTTATTCTCTTGTAATATCAGATTAGTTGATCTTTCTTATAAGTATGCTCATGGAAATAGAATCTACATTATGATTAAACTCAAGAATTATGGCCCTTGTTATTTCTTTCAATGTTCGACAATTTAATTTGGGCTTTCTCAAAATTTTAAGCTTATGGGAGCTTAAGAACAGATCAGGTCTTTCACAATTCTGTTGAAAATAAGAAGCTGTACATAAGCGTATGGTAGAGTGCAACAGGTATCTCTCCTTTACCGTTGAATGGAAAGAAGGGCATGATTTTTCCATTTTCTATTCTATGTTTTTCCAAGTACCATTGGTATGGCTACAAAGGACAAGGCTGTACATTTCAAATCAGAAATGGTTGTCTAACCACCTCTAATACCGTGCCTTTCTCTGGTTATGGTGGGACCCACGTGGTCCCACCACACGAGGGTGGGTCTTACCCCATGTAAGAGAGGTGATAAGTGGAGGCAGTGGATGAGATCAGTCTAGCACTGCCCTTTCAAATCATGTGCCTACCTGCTGCTCTCCTATAGTAGGGCCATGTCAAACAAATCAGAGTATGGTGATCAGATAAAAGCACTGGAAGAATAAATAAACAAAAAATTGTATGCATTTCTAAGGTGTCTAAGGAGAATTATCTACTGTTATACTAAGCTTACAAACTATATGAATATGAGAAGAAGGAATACACTTCACACCTATTTCAAGCTCGTGTGTATATGTTGAACCCACCACATACTGGATTCAACTAAAAAAACCCTTCTTCATTCAAAAAACGACCATTTAATAATCAGGATAGTTTTTGACAAACAACACCCGAATATGAATTCTATCAGTGGAAGATGAGATCAATTAACTACCTTCAACCTGAGCTCTCCTAGAACAATAATCCATCTATGGCATCTGTGTGGATATAATCCCGAAGTGAAGCACTAAAGCTAGAGCACGAAGTGAAGCACTAAAGCTGGAGCAACGAGCTAAGCCCATGGTTCCAGGACGGGGTCACGTGAGGTCAGTCCTGCTAACCCAATCTAAGGATCAGTTCGGTTCTATCTCTAGACCAGTTCATGAGAATATCAACATTGTGGTATTCCAGTCTCCTGCCTGGTTTAGGACACGTGGCAATCCAACCAAACCACGATTCAACCCTTTAACCACAATAAACTAACCCTGGTTTGACGGTTACAACTGACATGAGATTAACCACTTAACCACAGTCGGTAAACCATGGTCTGAAGGTTATTGGGCTAACCTCAGTTAGATTTAACTCAACCCAAGCGATTATCATAGCTAGCCAAGGTCAGTCCATACAGGTGGGTATAAAAGGAACATTCCACAACCAAATGAGGTATGATGAACAATACCCTAATCCTACACACATAAATCATCTTCTTTACCTCCTCCTCCTCCATAAATAGCTACTGACTTAAGCTTTGGAGAGGGCTTGGCCATATCCACCTCGGCCTCCCTCTAACCCTGTTTTCCACCTTGTAATTGCAGATCAAACGGTCAAATCAGCTCCTCTCCTCATTGCAATGTTTGTGATCCAGATTCAGACCTCAAACCCTGCTACGTCAGCTTAAGAGCGTTAATGGGAACACAGCCTTTCCCCTGGGGTAGATCACGCTAGCAATACGGGTCAGTCCAGTCCAGACTATGGAGACTTTTGTCGTAATTAAGGAAAGTTCAGCTTATAATGTCATCCTAGGGTGGCCATAGATCCATGCAATTTGTGTTGTCCCATCAACTTACCATCAATCAATCGGTTTCCCCTGTCCTGAGGGAGTTATGGAGGTCAAGGAAATTAAGGAGGTAGTATGGGAATGCTTTCTAACTGAGTATACTAGCCACTCAGTCTCATCCACCACGAAAGTACCTAAACCGCATTGAGAATTTAGAAGAGCTAAGATTTTCACTTGAGCAAAAGAAGAAAGCTAAGAAGGATGCAGACCCTTTGTAAGCAATTAGAAGGGAGCAGGCCTGGAGTGGAAGATACAACCTCGGAGCCAGCAGACCAAACTGGGGAAGAGCTAGTAAAAATGATAATAGATCCTACCAACCCAGAAAAGTTATTTTGGGTAGGAAAATCCTTGAGTGAGGCAGACGCGGCTGAACTTTTTCAGTTTTTAAAAGATAATGTTGACATCTTTGCATGGTCACCCCATGAGATGCCTGGGATAAACCCCGAGATCAGCACTCACGAACTGCAAGTTAACCCGAATTCAAAAATAGAGAAGGTTGTCTGATGAGAGAGCATGGGCAGTGTCCTGATGAGGTCAGAAAGCTACTAAAGGCCGGGTTTATCAAGGAAGTAAAGTACCCCACCTAGTTAGCCAACCCAAGTCTGTGTGAAAAAGAAAAACCGGAGATTGGCGAGTCTGCATTAACTTCACCGGCCTCAATAAGGTGTGCCCGAAGGACAGTTTCCCCTACCAAAGATTGATCTGCTGATTGATTCCATCTCGGGTTATGCCAAGGTTGAGCATCTTTGACGGATTCTCTGGTTACTATAAAATCCCAATGGCAAAACATGATCAGGACAAAACTAGATTCATCACCCCCAATGGCACGTACTGCAATAAAGTCATGCCGTTCAGGCTCGAGAATGCCAAGGCAACCTATCAGCGCTAAATGAGCAGAATGTTTGCAGGACTGATTGGGAAAAACCTTGAAACCTATGTGGATGACACCATTATGAAGAGCAGTTTGGAAAAAGACCACTTGGCAAATTTGGCCGAGGCTTTCTCACAACTCAAGCAATTCAGAATGAAACTCAATGCAACGAAAAGTTCTTTGGCGTCAAGTTCGAGAAAATTTATAGGGGCATCTAGTCTCAAGAAGGGGTATAGAGGCAAACTCGAGCAAAATCAAGGCAATCAGAACTCTAAGAATGCCCATGAGGGTCAGGGATATGCAACAATTGAATAGCATGGTGGCAGCACTTACCAAATTTATCTCAAGGTCCTCAGATAAATGGCACCCTTTCTTCCAAGTCCTCAAGAAATGAAAAAATTCGAGCTGGAACACAAAATGTCAAAAAGCTTATCAACAACTCGTGGCTTACCTAGAGAAGTTGCCCATCCTAACCCACCCTTACGTTGGAGAAACACTATACCTTTATCTGGCTGTCTCAACCCATTCACTCAGTGGTGTCCTAATTGCTCAGCATGGAACCGAACAGAAACCAATCTACTCTATCAATAAAACATTGTTGGATGCTGAAACGCGATACCTCCCTTCTCGAAAAGCTAATTCTAGCGCTGGTTACAACCTCCAGAAAGTTGCAACACTACTTCCAATCTCGTCCAATTACCGTGCTAACAAATTTCCATTAAAAGAAGTTTTGAGGAGAGCATACTTGTCTGGACGAGTAACGAAATGGGGGGTAGAATTGAACATCTATGACATTCAGTTTTCAGCTTCGCTACAGCTATTAAGGGCCAAGTTCTGGCATATTTTATTGCCGAATTCGCTGATCTAAGCTCCAATTCGAACCAAGCAGCACTACAGTCCTCCTTATCCAAACTGGGGGGCAACAATAGTAAGTGGGAGCTTCGTGTCCATCGAACATCAAAGGGAAAAAGGGCTAGATTAGGAATAGTACTCACAGTTTTAGATAAGGAAGTGATCGAACAGGCAATTAGGCTCATGTTCCCAGCCTCAAACAATGAAGTAGAATATGAAGTAGTAATAACTGGACTGGGGATAGCACAGGTAGCTGGGGCAAGGGAACTTGTTGTTTACAGCGACTCCCAGCTCAGTCGTGAACTAGTTAAACAAAGAATTTAAGGCCAAAGATGACAGAATGAAGGCTTATATGCACAAGGTTTGGGAACTCACCATTGAGTTCGGGAGTATTGAATTTCGCCGTTTTGCCAAAGATCAAAACCGGCACGCAGACGGGCTAGGCCACACGCGCTGCAGCTCTTAAGACTGACAGTCCCAGGACAATTCATGTTGAGGTCTTTCACGAGCCTAGTATTGGCATAGACGAGACTGTACAGGACATCCAAGCCCTAGCTCTGAGCTGGATAGATGAGATTATTGCCTACCTATAAAGAGATGAACTGCCAAAGGATGAACATGAAAGATATCGGATAAGGGCCAAAGAGATGCAGTTTTGGTTATCCCCTTCCGAGAGTTTGTATCGAAGATCCTATTCTGGGCCCTACCTTAAGTGCGTACATCCAAATCAAGTCCTGGACCTCTTTACCGAACTCTACAAGGGCTTATGTTGGGGACACATGGGAAGAAGATCACTTGCTCATCGAGCTAACTCTTAGGGGTTCTGGTGGTCATACATGCAAAAAGATGCTATAAAGTATGTTAAAAAATGTTCAAAGTGCTAGATGTTCGCAGATAAAATTCACCAGCCAGCATAGGAACTGTATCCACTCTCGAGCCCATGGCATTTTGCTCAGTGGGGCCTAGATCTTGTGGCTTCACTGCCCCAAGCTTCGGGAAAGAGAAAATACTTGTTTATTGCTACTGATTATTTCACGAAATGGGTAGAAGCAGTGGCACTGGTATCAATCAAAGACTTTGACATCATCAAGTTCCTCTAGGAGAATATCATCACCAGGTTCGGGGTACCTATGGCTTTCATCTCGGACAACGGGACTCGGTTCGATAGCAAAAAGACCAGGCAATTCAATGTTGATCATGGGGTTCAATAGTTCTACTCCAGCCCAAGTTACCCACAGTGTAATGGATAGGCTGAAGCCACGAATAAGATAATAGTGGTAGGAATTAAGAGAAGACTAGATGAAGCAAAGGGGTCCTAGCCTGATGAGCTGCATTCCATTCTTTGGGCTTACAAAACTACACCTTGAAGATCGACAGGCGAGACGCCTTTCTCAATGTCTTTTGGCATGGAAGCTGTAATCCCTACTAAGATGGGCCTACACAGACTCATAACATAACAGTGTGAGACAGGAACAATGATCAAGTCTTAGCACGGGCACCTGGATTTAGCTGAAGAGAGAAGGGAACGAGCTGAACTCAAGATGGCATCGTACTAACAAGAGTTAAAAAAGTATTATAACAAAAGAATCAAATCCAAAGAGTTCAGAGTTGGCGAACTAGTGTTAAGATAGGTCAATGCAGGGACCAGAAATTTGACTCACGGCAAGCTCGAGGCAACCTGGGAAGGGCCTTACAAAGTCATTAGCACGGGTGGTAAAAGATCTTACAGGTTGAGGAACTTGGAATCAGGGCTTAAGCTTCCCAGATCAGTCAACATTTCTAACCTACGATTTTTCTATCATTAGACGATGTAATTACATTTGAAGATCAATCAATATAGAAGTTATTCAATGAAATCTTATTTGTTCATCGACAAATTTAAAGACTTGCCCAAGAATGGGTCCAAGCAAATTTAAAGACTTGCCCAAGAACGAGTCCAAGCAAAACTGCCTAAGAATAGGCTCAATTCACCAAGTAGATGCCCAAAAATGGGTCCAAGCCAACACTGTCTAAGGACGGAACCGAACTAAATTAGCCAAAGGGTTGAACCTACTGATAATGCAATTCATTCCACAGCAATACCTTAGCATAGGGATTAGGCTAAAAGAGGCATGCAATAGAACCCAGAGATGCAAAAAATCAAAGAATTGTCATTCATTAAAAGTTAAATGTTGCACAAGGTACTAGGCCTTTGGCCATTACAAGTCAAAGAAAAAAGAGAAAAAGCTATGTAAAGAAGAGAAGTCCCTAGCCTCAGCCTAGGCCTACACCCCCGAGTTGACTAGCTCAGTCTCAGTCTTAGTATCTATCTCTAGATCCAAAAAGACCACCGTTGCTATTCGGACCGTCCTTAGCCACGGCGATAATCTCATCACGGGCGTAACCAAGGGTTATCGCTACAAGATGCGCTTAATCTACACTCACTTCCCAAACAACGCCTTCCGTCACCAATGCCAACAAAGCTATCGAGATCCGTAACTTCCTCGACGAAAGAAAGGGAAGCAGTAGAAGAGCTCCAGCCTAGGTCTGCGCCCCCAAGCCGACGGCCTTAGTCTGGACAGTCTCTAAAGCTGGAACAATCCCAACCCCTGTCAGCAACGACTAGAACTTCAAGGTTGGGCTCGGAACCTCTCCTAGCCTCAACCTTAACCTCAGCTTCAGTTCCAGTCTCATCCTCAGCTTCAGTCTCAGCAGTCAGCCTCCTGATCATCACCCTCTGTTGGCGCCACCCCATCATCAGGAGGCAATAGCCTTCTTTCAAAAGTAATCTTAGTGATGTAAGGGAATTGAGGGAGGGCTAGTTCGGTTAAGGTATCCCAAGCCAACTTATATGTGAGTTGAAGTTCCTCCGTAAGCTGGGCCACAAGGACTTTCTGGACCTCGTCCTTCCCTTCCTTTCTGTATCTCAGCAACCATTAAGGTCTTCAGACCTTTAAGCTCATACTACAGAGCTCCCTTCACGTTCTCCAGCTCCTGTTTCTCCTGAGCTAGCCCTTCATTTTTCTCCTTGACCTTCTTCAAGTCCGCTTCCAGATCTTCATAGTCTTTCTTCATGAGCTCGAACTTCCCGACCGCACTAGTAGCCACAGTCTTAAAGCTCTCACAATCAACCTTCGACTTATCTAATTGCTCCACTACAGCAGCAAGATTTGCCTCAAATTCCTATAATTTCTTCTCAAGCTCACTCTGGACTTTGGTGACCTCTAGTTCAAGCTTGTCCTTGCTTGCCTTCCTCTTCACTAAAGAGGTTACCAATCAGTAGGACCTGTTAACAACCTTGCAAGCACGAATTGAGTTAGCCAACCGAACTGAGAGATGAAAAGATAGAGGACCATAGGTAGTAAGCTTACCCTCAAAAGGTTGGTGAAGGCACTACAAGACAGCTCACGCCCAGTTTTCTTCTTGAAGGTAGCTATATCCTGTGGGAACCTCACGAGGTTCTCGATGCTCCTAAAGTTATACTTATTGGAAATGGAGCTGGAGACGGATTTGTCCTTAACAGGAAACTGAAATAAGGAAACACAAAGTTAAAGGTCTTGAAAACAACATATATAGATTTCAGGAGTGAACTTAAGAAAAAAAAATCCTACCTCGGGCATTTTTGGCTTATCTCGAACTGAGAATGTGGGATTCGCAGTACTGCTAGTTGCAGAGGAAGAGCCATGCCCAATGCGCACCAGGGACATCTGCTGGTGTTTATTGGTCTTGGGCGGCACAACCACTACGGCTTTTCCTTTCCCTTGGACAGTCTCGTCAACCATAGGGCGGGGCACCACCTGATCCTTCATCGCCCCAACCATCAGTTTACCACTGTTGGGGTCAGTAGTTTTATGGCTGGACTCTTTCCCAGCAGTCTGAAGAGGCGAGGAAGGGACTAACTTCAGTCCCAGGGACTGGGACACCAAAGCCCGTAGGTTCGAGCCCTGGTTCCCTTAGGGACTGCTTTCCCCCCGAACTCACTCTCTGTTTCTTTGTTGGAGAGGGATTAGAGCCTCTTTTTTCCATTGCCTCAGAAATAGTTTCCCCTGAACTAAAACCTTCAGATTTTGAGCTCGAATAAATTATAAAAGGAGCTGTCCTCTTCGGGGCAACCTTATCAGAAACAGTCTCTTCTTCCTCTTCTCCCTCTTCTTCTTCTTCTTCTTCTTCTTCTTCTTCTTCTTCTCTTCTTCTTCCCCATTTCTTCTAATTCCAACACCTACTTCCTGAGACTCTTCTGGGAGTAGTTCTTCTTCAGACTCCTCACTCTCCTAGTAGGGCAAACTGGCTATAGTGAAAGATTTGTACCGAGGATGGTAGTTGAGAAGCTCATGGGTAGCACGGCAAGTCTGGATTTTTTTATGGTTCAGCATGGTGGTCAAGTTATCAAAATTAATTTGCCCCGAGGGATAGTTTACGCCTCGGACTGCATAGAAAATCATAGTCAGAATCAGAAACTGAAAAAGCAAAAGCTAAAACACAGACTGAAATACGAAAGCGAACTAATACTCACAAGACTTCCCGCTCTTGTGAGGGCACTCAGAAGGTTGTCAGTGAATGGTTCCGTCCACATTCCCATAAACAAAGATTATGTGGTTAGCAACCCCAGGGTTTGAGTCTATAAGATGGGTGACTAAAGGTTCTCTTCCTCCACGAAGGAAAAGGTAGTGGTTCACCTTACCCTTGTGAAGAATCAGTTTGTAGTGGTGGAAAATCTCCATGAGCCCAAGGTTGGTCCCCAAAGCCTTATTCAGCGCGTCCACTCCAGAGATGATTCTGAAGGCATTCAACCGGAGTTAGGTAGGAACGAACCCATAGTACTTAAAAAAGGATACTAGAAGGGGAGAGAAAGGAACTCGAACTCCTCCTTCGAAGAAGACTGCAGTAGGGATGGGAAGACCACCTTTCGAGTCCTCAAAATAAACGTCCTCACCCTTATCAGCACACCGAAAATCAAACTCCACGTCATTAAAACCATACAAGGCTTTGAAGTGAGCCACTTTATGAGGTTGGTCTTTAAGTTGGTAAGTAATCATCTGCCAAATCGAAGAAAGGATAAGTCTTAGTTCGGTACCTAACCGAAGTACTCCACCCGATCTAACCCTTTGGTTGGGATAGCTGGGTCCCTTAAATCCAACAAGTCTCAGTGTGGGAACAGATCACCAAGTGACAGCCCCATCACATGCCAGACTAAGGAAATCAGGGGCAACAATTCACTCAATATCCCGAGTTGGGATTTTCAAAACCTAAAAGGCGGAAACAAAATCCTTGCAACTCTTCGCTTTTTGCCCTAATTTCCCAAATCCTAACCCTAGGGACAGCCTCCAAACATCAAGATACCAAAACACAAGAATTGAAGCCAAGAATACAAAAGAAAACCTACTATTTGGGTTTCTGGAAGAAAATTGCCGGTGCAAAAGCCTTAACAGAGAAGAACCAGGAGGGCAAAGTCGCCGGAGAATGAGTGCAGCCATCACAACAGAACTTCAAGAACTCAAAAACCACCAGCTAAGAAGGCGATGGAGATCAAAACAACCCAAAATCGCTAGTAAACAAAGAAGAAAGGAGTTTCAAGTGGTAAAAAGGAAAACAGCGACGGAGTTTTCCGGTGAAAAGAACGGCGAAGTGCAAAAGAGATTTGGCAACAAGAAAGCAAGACAGAAAGAAAGCAATAGTAAAGTGAAGAGAGAAAAAAGGAAAATAAAACCAATAAACCTTGAGAACAATTGTGCATTTAATTCCATTTATGGGCACAAGACACGCCTGGCAATGGATGACGTCAGCGCTTTGAAATACGGAAAGGCACCACTAATGCTTGACAGCTGTTCACTTAAGGCCAAAAGTAGAGGAAACAACTCGTTAGCACTTAGCTGCTTCAAAATCAATTGACAATGAATTATGACAAGTCCCAGTCCAGGATGGTCATAATTGGGGCAAGTTGTGTGGATATAATCCCGAAGTGAAGCACTAAAGCTGGAGCCCGAAGTGAAGTACTAAAGCTGGAGCCATGAGCTAAGCCCATGGTTCTAAGACGGGGTCACGTGAGGTCAGTCCTGCTAATGCGATCTGAGGATCAGTTCAGTTCTATCTCTAGACCAATCCATGAGAATATCAGCATTGTGGTATTCTAGTCTCCTGCTTGGTTCAGGACATGTGAAATCCAACCAAACCACGGTTCAACCCTTCAACCACAGTAAACCAACCTTGGTTTGACGATTACAACTGACCTAAGATTAACCACTTAACCACAATCAGTAAACCATGGTCTGACGGTTATTGGGCTAACCTCAGTTAGATTTAGCTCAACCCAAGCGGTTATCATAGCTAGCCAAGGTCAGTCCGTATAGGTGGGTATAAAAGGAACATTCCACAGCCAAATGAGGTATGATGAACAGTACCCTAATCCTACACACATAGATCATATTCTTTGCCTCTTCCTCCTCCTCCTCCATAAATTGCTACTGACTTAAGCTTTGGATAGGGCTTGGCCGTACCCACCTCGGCCTCCCTCTAACCTTGTTTTCCAGCATGTGATTGCAGATCAAACTGGTGGAATTAGCTCCTCTCCTCATTGCAATGTTCGTGGTCCAGATTTAGACCCACACACCATCTATGATGTTACTTTACATATCAGCCTTAGCTAGCAACCCATCTATGCGCTAAGGTCATCCTAACCCCAGTTTACTATGACGCTAGACATGGCCCAAGCTTGGCTCAGAGCAAGATGTGATTGCTAGCAAATATCAGTCTACCCAAGATCGGAGCCACATCGTAGTCACCACATTGCAATGCATACTGTAGGTTTGAAGGAAGATTAAATTATAAATAAATAAAAATAAAAAGAGTGCAACTACTTGACTAGTTCACAATTCTCAAAGTCACCTGCCATTTTTCTGTCCATTACTCAACCTATTATGAAAAAGATCAGCAATGTCAAAAAGGAGGTTCTACAAATTAATCTTGCTCGATAAAAGAAATTATGAGAATTATCTTGAAGGGCAGAACCTAATTAAAAGTCTTGCAACAATTCTCAGATTTTAGTAAGTTTGAGTAGCACAGTGACCCAGGGCCAAAAAGGGAAGGTAATAAGAATATGACGCTTAAATTCTCTAAAAGCAGGATGACAAAGGGGGTCCTCAATAAAGGTCAATATTCACCTTTTAATGTAAAAGTCATTCCAGGATGTACATCAGAGAAGCAGAAAGAAAAGTGCAGAACTCTTGTGTCCTGTATTTCATGCATGCAGCAAATGTAGGAGAACATATTTTCCTTTCACTTCGACACCTACCTAGCTACAGTTCTCAGAGGAGAGAGACCATCTCATATACATAAACAGATACCACTTAGAAAAATATAAACCAGGGAGAAGGAAAGGGACAATACCCTCAACTTTACTGAATTATAAACCTTCTCAGGTTCTGGTGACAGAAATTTAATCCTGTAGGTGAATTCAATTGTCTATTTTTCATTTTACATGTCTTTGATGGGTTTAAAAGTAGTTTCTAGGTTCTGTTGAATTAAAATAATTTATCCATCCTGAACAAACAAGCCATAAAAGTGTTGCGTTGACATTTTTACAGTCAAGTTGGGTGATGACTCCAATGGTCCTATCTTTTGCAATTACCACCTTTCTGTTTTTTAATGACAGCATTCTAAAGGATATGGGTGCATTAAAATGCTATGGAAAACAAGCTGGAATGATAAAATCTGCATAGGATGTCCTGTCTCTATGAATGGGTCCATTCCAGCCGAACTACAACATAGTTTTAATGATACAGAGTACACAGGACACTAATAAAACTTTGCAATTTAACAAGTATGCTAATATTGACAAAAATAAATCAACAAGAAGTGCTAATCATATTAATTTGATGAAGTAGAAGTGCTAATCATATTGTACAGTATAAGCATCACAGAGTCAGATTCACATTGAATGTAATTCTGCACAAGGTTATATCATATGAAGATTCAAAATTTATTTTCCTTTGTTATATAGCTACTTCAAGTTAATTGGACATCTTTTTTTTCTTTTTCTTTTTTTTCTTTTTGATGAAGTAAATATGTATAAATCACAAAAGGGGCAAAGCCCGAGTACATAACATATATACAAGAGCAATCCAAAGAGGCAAAAGCTATAACTTAAGGGAATCTATAAAGTGAGCAAAAGAAGGGTTGCGGTCATTAGAGAGACTACAAGACCACCAAAAAAGACGACAAGGCTATAAGTTAATTGGACATCTTGAAACAACCAATACATAAATTCAACATTATAATTATAATAATAAACGCATACCAGCAAAACAATACTCATAAGAAAATAATATAATATTATTCTTTTGGTAAGATGGTCATGTATGGCTCTAGAAAAAGAAATCAAACAGTACATAAATTGAGAGAAAGAGAGAGAGAGAGAAGGATGCCATGTAGTTGATAAACTTATCTGGCATGACCATATAAATCAGTCCCATAACAACATGGCATGTTATGTTGGTATTTGCAAGATTTTTTATTTTTTATTTTTTATTTTTTGGGTGTGAGGTAGGGAGGGAAGTGACTCTAATTCCAGAAGATACGTGCACTCAACATGCCACTAAAAATCATAATAGTGAATAGAAGCCATTCTTTCTTGAAGTTGCTTGAAAACACTCGTAACAAATATCAAAAGGTAATAGTGACAAACATTGCCCACCCGTCGTGACAGTGATTAGTCCCTTGGTTGTCAGCTTTGGGGATACACTGGGTCAAAGACCAAAAAAAAAAAAAAAGACAAACAAAACATACCAAGCTGAAGTATACTTCATAATTCCAAAAAGTTGGACAAAAGTTACCTTCACTGGTTTGACAAGGCAAACTATTTACTCGAAGTCCTACTTTTGACTAAATGAATAAGATTTCATTAAAACCTAAAAATTGACAAGAAGCATCCTAATAGCGCACATCATATTATGCACCATACAGTCTTAAAGGTCTAAGCAACATCTAAGACATTTAAAATTTTATTTGGATTTTAAGTTTTCGACTCAAAAAACAAATAGAATTTTAAAAGTGAATAAGTTCTACTTATTATCAATCTTAAAATTCAATCTTAAAGGTGAATAAGTTCTACTTGTTTTGAATGAAAACAAAAGGAAGCAAGGAACTCTCCATGTGTGGCAGATTTGTTCAGACTTTGAGTACTTCACGTTTGTCAGGGTTTTTTTTTTTTTTTTTTTTTTTTGGCAACTTTAGGTTAAGGACAAGAACATTGGTTTTTAAATTAGTTCATGAAAATGCAGAAAAAGCATAATAATGTTATTAAAGAGTATAATGGTAAAAGAAAAAAAAATCAACACCATCTATAGAAAAAAAATGAGTTTAACAGATGTCGATATAAACAAGAGATAATGGAAAGGAGCCCCTCAAACTTCTCAACTCAAGTACAAAGTTTATTTACATATATATGTAGAGGTCTAGGACTCTGGTCCTATAAGCACGTGTTGATGTAAGTTACATTAACACATGCTTTGGAGAAACTGTACCACATGCATTGGTGGATCATGTTGTACAACCCTACAATGCACATGTTGATGTAACTTACATCAACATGTCCCTATAGAACCAAATCCTTATATAATATATATGTATATGAAAGTTCCCTTCTTTAACCATATTGTAGCCTTTTCATTAATCCTGGGGCTAACATCAACATGTTCCTATAGAACCAAATCCCTATATAATATGTATGTATATGCAAGTTCCCTTCTTTAACCATATTGTAGCATTTTCATTAATCCTGGGGCTATATTACCTATATGGATTCTTCCGATTGATATAGCCTTTTCAACCCCACAATGCACATGTTTGATGGTAAGATTAGCTTTCACTCATATTTATCTTAATTTATTATTTTATACATACATTTAGGAGGCCAGCGAAAATTCCACCAATGCAATATCATAATTTAAATTCAATCCACATTTGAGAATCATTTTTAGGATCCCAAAATAAAATAATGACATTACTGATATTTGCTATTATAATTTTGTAATGATTTTATTCTAAAAATGAATGTGTGCCTTCATATACTATACATACAAAATGGAGTACATAAAACCACAGCATTAACATGTCCCCCCACCCCCCAAAAAAAATAAATTAATTAAATTAAAACCACGGCATTAACACCCCCTACAAATGGGTATATTCTAGCTGAACCACAAGACAGCAATAATAACAGAGTACATAAATTGTTGACAAAACTCTAAAATTTAAATTGAAAAATTCCCCAACAATCACCCTGTAGAATTAAGGTAAAACTCTGTATATCGACAGAGGCCAAATGCCACAAAAGATGGCATCCAACACCCTGCTGAGATTTCTAATTTTTGAATCTTATGTTGCATGTTGACTTTGTTTCCAAAACATTGGACAGTAGCAAAGGTTTTTGTTTCCTGAATCCAACCCCACCCCAAAACCCAAAAAAAAAAAATATATATATATATATATATTTAAAAATTAATTGTCAATATTTCAATCCCTTGAAGATGCCCCATACAAGGTGGTAAAACGTCACCGGCATGGTATTCGAGGCCTTGTCCTCGTGATAATGCACTAACATCTAATCATTGCTAGCAAAAATAAAAGCAAATATTCTACTTTTCCCCCAAAATTTCCCAGCAACCAAACAGAGAATTTGATTATGTAACTTCATATAATTTCAGTGCAAAAGCAACAGAAACACAATTAGCAAAATCCACGCATGGGTCCACATGTCATATATTCAATTTGTTGTTTGGTTTCTCATAATTTGATTTCATCAAATAACAAAAACTGCAACACATACACTTCGCATATAATATTCAGACGCAAGTGAGCTGACCTTGATGCCGATCTGTTACTGCCAATATATAGGAGTAGAAAAATATCCACAAACCCACTTCGTACTGTGGGGCCCAGCTCCAACATGAACTGTAGAAGTGTTTTTCCTAGGGTTTTTCGAAAGTGATAGATCAGTACGTCCAAGCACTGACCAGTGACCAGTGTGAGGTTGGGGTCTCGGGGATTGTAGAAACCGTACATTTCCTTCCTGATTAGGGTTTTGGGCGAGGATCATGGGTTCAAGACAAACAATGAAGGGGAATCCAGTAGTCTGGTCTATGAATCACCGGTGGTCAATTCGTAGGATGTTGCCAAAGAGCCCTACTCCTGTGGAATGATATTTCCATTCCAACGTTTGGTAAGAGATATGAATAGAGTAGGAAAAGATAGAAAGACCAGAAATAGCCATTCTTTTTTTATTTGAAAAGAAATATCTATTCCCTCAAAGGAATGATTATTTCATTCTTCTGAATTACAAAATATTCAATTTTTTTTTTAATTAATGGAATCATCATTTTATTCTCTTTTCATTCTCTCATAAAAAACATAGTCTTAAAATTGACTAATTTAATAGTTTTTTTTTATTACACGATAGATAAAACTTATCCCTTTATTTTTACCCCTCTCATTATCAACAAATTAGTATCTATGCTTCTTTATAAGTTTGAGTTTAAGATCACTCACTTAACAACTAATGCAAATGTCACTAGATCACCATATCATCGATAATTTTTTATTATTAGATAGTGAAAAGAATCAATATCCTATATTATATTATTTTGGGTTTTGAGATTCTAACTCTCATGCAAAAAAATGCGATGAGTGGTTTATTGGGCTTACACGGTCAAGAACTAAAAGATTTTGGGTGCAAATGCTCCCTCTTTATTTAGGGCAAGCCACTAATTGAACTTATGTTAGACATTAACTGATGTGCAGTGAGTATTTCTGATGCATCAAAAAATTAGTTAGGTTGTAGATTTAGATACCATGTTGACAAAAACACTCGTACCAAAAAATTTTATACTGAAATCAATAAAGACCAAGGGCTTCCTTAGATAGGAGAAATAAAAATCAATTTTTATATAAAAGTGAAAAATAAAAATAAAATGACATGAAAACACTTTTAGCTGTTTTTTTTCTTTCATTTTTTGTTCCTACAATATTTTATTGAAATGGGGCCATTTTTAAGAAACAACACTTTTGGGCTCCCTTTTAGGTTCGAATGGCAACTCAATGGCGCTTGAACTCTACAAAGTCAACAACAAAGGTAGTTCAACCCTTTCCCATGAGGCCATGACCCTCTCTCTTTTCACACTTTTTGCACACGTATCTAGTAGTTCTTAGACCACGGTCTCTCCTGAGGGAACTGCGATGATCAACCATGATTGTTAGAACCGTCGCATACTGATTAATGCGTAGATAACTGGTGCATATGGGTCCTACATTGCTTCTCATGCAAACATCAATCAATACACACGGGTTCACCTATCGTGATTGCAGCTAAGCATAGGATATCTCTCTCTTCATCTTTCCCTTAGAAAAGGAAACCTACCGTCTAAGACGCAGTATCATTGGGATTTTTCCACGGTTCCCCCAAGGGTGTTCATGGTTTTGGTTAAAAATTGAAAATCAAATCAAATCAAAGTGTTCATGGTTTTGGTTAAAATCAAAAATCAAATCGAATCAAACCAAATCGATCGATTTGATTTGGTTTTTTTGTCATTAGATTTGATTTTGGTTTTAATTTTAAAAAACTGAATTGAATTGGTTTGGTTTGGTTTTGGTTTTCTTATTTAAAAAACCAAACCAAACTGAAAAACTGAAAAAACCAAAAAAATATTATATATATATAGATATATAAATATTATATATATATATATATATATATATATATATATATATAATTTTATATATTACATATTAAACTTAGTTTGTAAATTTTCTATTCTAATGAGGGAAGAATAAGTAATAGATTCAAAATAAACCTAGTTTGTAAATTTTCTATTTTAACAAGGACAGAATAGGTAATAAATTCAAAATAGTAGTACACCACTAGAGGAAAAACGTTTGGAATGGGCTTGTTTTTGTAGATTTTAACTTTTTTTATTGTTTTTCCTTTATTAGATTGGCATGTATTAAACTGGTTATTAATGTTGTGTGAGATATTGGTACGTATTAGATTAGAGATTTGAACTTAGATTTGCATAACTCAATACTTTTCCATTTTGATATAATGTTTAATGTTTTTTTTAGTTGTTAATGTAATGATTTTATTAAAAATATTTTTATTTGGAGTTTGACTTGTCATTTTTTCTATTTTCAATTATTTGTTATTACTTGCCCTTGTGGGGTTAGTTGAACAGTTAGGCGTGGGTATGCTCCCCAGAGGTCATCGTTTCAACTCCTCGCAGAAATCGCTGCTTGTGTGGGTATAGGGCATCTCACACAGGCCGTTAAAAAAATAGTTTGAGGCAAAACCTCAACGGGAGTAAGACCTACGATACCCCTAATAGTTAATCAAAATATATATATATATATATATATATATATATATATATATATATATTTGTTACTATTTGATAGGATAAAACTAAAATTGAGCCGAATCCAAACCGAAATTTTATGGTTTGGTTCGATTTGGGTTTTTTTTATAATATGGTTTGGAAAGAAAAAAAAAAAACCAAAATATAATAGTTTGATTTGAAATCTACCGTAAAACCGAATCAAATTGAATCCCAAACACCCTTACTAATTACAAGGAAAAATCCACTTTCCAGGAATTTCAATGCATCATACCTTTCAATTTTCGCCCAAGAACAAGAAAAGTGATGGGTCCGTCTGTTCTCATGTGTTGGGCCCATCTTGTGAGATATTATATTATGAAAAGTTGGGTCAATTTTTGTTGACCCTGGACTCCCCGGAAAGTTGTACGAGGTTTAGAACCTTCACACGGGCAAGTGTTGAACTTTGACACACCCCTCCATTTCCACCCCTATTTACAAGAAAAAATCCACTTTCCTGGAATTTCATGGCATCATAACCTTTCAATTTTCGCCCAAAGAACAAAAAGTGATGGGTCCTTCTGTTCTCATGTGTTGGGCCCATCTTGTGAGATATTATGACAAGTTGGGTCAATTTTTGTTGACCCTTGACCCTGGACTCCCTCGGGTTCTCCATGGGAAACCCAAAAAAAGTCTTGTACGAGGTTTGTAACCTTCACGGGCAAGTGTTGAACTTTAATACACTCCTCCATGTACTCCCAAGTGAGCGTATTGTTATAATATAAATATAATTTATATTAGTTTCAATTAGCATTAGGGTTACATCTCATACATTAGTAAATTATGGGTACTTCATACATTAATATCTCATAGATTAATAATATTGGAGTTATATCTCATGTATTAGTAGGTTACAAGTATATTGGGTCAATGCACGGGAGACAACTCTAATGAATCACGTTGATATAAGTTATATCTACACTTGCTCACTTGACTTGTGATTATATATATTTATATATATATATATGAGACAATATGTGATGGGATAGTGTCTCATCAAATTTTATATGTATACAAAATGATTGGATTATATATTCAATAAGATTATTAAAATAGTTCTCACCACATCGAAGCAATTTTATTTTTTTTTCTCTAATAAAAGTTCAAAAGGGATTAATACAGCAAAACAGTATATAGAGTCCCCTTCTTACAAGATTAACCTAATTTAATTTTAAGTTAGGTCACCTTACGAAACTCAATATCTAATTTTTATTTTTCAAAATCAACCGTTGGATTAGATCTACTTCATGTAAAGGTTATACATACCAAAAATTAAGTTAATCCGAGATTAAGAACTATTTCATTCATAAATGTCCAAAATCAGCGATTGTCATTGTTAAAAAAATGTAATTTTTAGATCGAATAACAATCAGTCTCGAATCAACTTAATTTCTGGTATGCATCACCTACATGATAAAGTTATCTAATTCAACGGTTGATTTCGTAAAATATGAATTACATGTATAGTTTTGGAGGGTGACCTAACGTAAAATTAAGTTACGTTTAACCTTATAAAAAGGAAGACTCACAATATATATATTTGCTTTTATTTTAACAAATGCTAAGGTTATTTGTTTGAGTGAAAAAAAAGAAAAAGAAAAAAGAAGAGGTTTATTTTTAGATGAGACTTTCTAATTCAAAGTTTTGTTCATTATTACTTATATAAAATGTTCTCCACGGCTCAATCTATTAAAAATTTGAAATGTTTGGATTGTTACAAAGACTCACTACTCGTACATGAAACAAAGAAACTAACACTTTTAAATGTAGGCCCTAGAATTTCCTTCGAAATCGAGGAAGAAAAAAATGTAAATTTCCTCAAAAATTAGTCAGATAACATAATGACATTGTGGTTGGAATCAATTTCCTTCTTGAATAATGTATGGCGTGAAGAATGATGAAGTTGAGACTTGAGAAAGTAGACGAAGAAAAGACTCAAGCATATCAAATCATAAAAAATTTATGCTTCAAAGGCACGTCAATAGACTGTTTTCTTTAGAAATTTTAACTTTATTTCTTTTCTTAATTTTTAAAAATTTTCTATATTTCTCCTAAGCTATTTATCAACTAGGTTTATTTTGGGTATTAATCCAAGAAAATAATTGGAGAAGAAGTGTAAATGTCATAAATAAAAAAAAAAAATGTAAGGAGTCAAGCCCAAGACTTTTCCTTTCTTGAGGTATAAATTTCGAAAACCAGGAAAAGCATCTCTTGTTGTTTGATGAGATAGAAAGATTAAAAAAAAGAAAGAAAGATAAGAATAATTCATATATGGTTAAAATATAAAGGTACATTAAATATTAATAAGGGTAAAGTAGGAATTTCAAACCCATAAAAAAAGGGCAAAGTAAGGATAATATAGAAAATTTTGACGGCGTGCACCAAATTGCAACTCAACTAATAATTCGGGTACTGAATTGACGAAATTAAAACTTTGGCCTCTAAAGTATAATTTACCCTTAAAATAACAAAGGTAGTATAAAAAAGTTCAAAAAATTTATTATTTGACTTTTCAAAATGAACAAATACTTTGAAACAAAAAAAAAAAAAAAAAAAAATGGAAAAAGAAAAGGGGGGTAACAAAAATGACATATCTTTATAGGACAGGAGTATAAATATAAGCCTTAGTTTTTCCTTTGAGGTTAATTACACTTAATTGCATATACCATGCCACTATAATTTATACCCCTTTAATGAAACCAGAAATGGTAAAGTTTCGTCTTCCTGCAAGAAGTTTATAATGAATTAGACAGAGAACATAATGACATTGTGTTTGGAAAATTCCACAAGTAATGTATGGCATGCTGAATGATCAAGTCAAGAAAGACGAAGAAAAAGCCAACAAATAATTATTTTTATGCTTCAAGGCATGTCAAGAGATTTTTATTTTTTAAAAAATATTTGAATTTTTTTCTCTTTATTTATTTTTTTCTCTAGTATTATTATTTTTTATTTTTAAAATTTTTTAAAGTGTTAAATGTTAATCGAGGAGTTAGATGTTTGACCTGATTAATTCCACGGACACCGATATGATTGATCCCCTTCTCATTAACATACTCGAAATAAACCCAATTGGTAGTTAACCTAATAGGGAATGAAAAGTCAACTTCAACACCTTTGTTCCTAAGTGCAAATTCCAGGAACCAATAATACATCCCTAGGGTCAATTAGGCGTTAATTTGCTTTTAACATTCAAATAATCCTTTAAGTAATTAAAAGGAAATATTCGGGTTCCAAGGGATTTCAATCTTTTACGTTTTCAAAAAGAAGGTATTTATATCAGATGAAAGGGGCATTTTTGTCCATTGGTCAAAATGTGGACTTGAGGCTTAAGTTTCTTTTTAAGGTGTACTTGAACCCATACAAAAATGCAAAAAAAGACTTATGGCCAAACGTCCCAAGATTATTTTACTTTCCCAATGTGCACCTTCCCATATTTAAAATTACAATTACTCAAACCATAATACAAAATAAAGTAAAAGGATAAAATTATAAAGTTAATATCATTGAGACATATAACAATACATTAAATAGATCACCATAATATGCATGTTTAGTCAAAGTTGCGGGTTAGAAACTAGTGTCTCTATAAACTGCGAGTGGCTCATAATTGGAAAACACATTTATGGTCCCAACCAAATGGAAAATACTTGCCTCCACCCTTGGGTGGAGGAGCTCCTTCCCCCCACCCACTCATATTTTGCTACTTGTTTAAATAAATAAGGAGAATTGATTGTATATATGCATTCCCATGTTTACATAATTGTGAACATATTTTTATAAATCCAAATTTGAGTGTTACATGTTTATGTTAACATGAATGTGTGTCTACGTATCCATATTAACTTATTTATTTATTTATGTTTTAGAATTCATATTTTTCTAAAACATTAATGACACGTGTCAGAAAATAAATGAAGGTGGAGAGGAACTCCTCCACCCTAGGGTGGAGGCAAGTAGTGTCCATTTTGAATGCTGACATTCTCTACTAAGTAGGGCCAAACCTCTCTTATATGCTCTCAGGTAATTAAGGCCCATGAAATTCAAAATAGGGAACGGCTATTGCAACCCCCCATTCCTATAAGCCCACCCCTCATCCTTTAGGTTTTTAAGGTTTTATGCAAAATATAAAAAGTTTTTATGAAAACTGGCTGTTATGTCCACTAGAAAACATCATTTTGAACAACTTTGCAGAAGAAAGTTTTTCCAAAATCTATAGTTTAAATGTACTTTTTAACCATTTATAGCCTTTATTTCATTTTTTGCCAAAAAGTCTACCTAAACGATAAATTTTGGAAAAACTTTCTTCTGCAAAGTTGTTCAAAATGATGTTTTCTAGTGGACATCACGGCCGGTTTTCATAAAAACTTTTTATATTTTGCATAAAACCTTAAAAACCTAAAGATGGGAGGTGGGCTTATAGGAACGGGGGGTTGCAATAGCCGTTCCCTTCAAAATAATTTAGGGAGCCCAATTTAAAGTTTGGGTTCAAAGCTAGGCCTCGCCCATAATATAATAGACCCCAATATCCCATTCCCAAATGTGCAAGAAGCTTGAACGCTTTTACTACTTCAAAAAAAAAACCTTGTATGCTTTTATTAAAAATGGATTCCACAACTTAGCCAAAACAAAATTGGCGAAGTAGAATGCAAATTTATCTTTCAATAGAATTGACGTAACTAATTGACCGAAGAACGTAAGCGTGTTGTAGTTGCAAGCAACTTCTTCGAAAATTTGTAATTTTCGTCAGTCGCTTGATGGATGATGAAGCAAAGGAAATGGATTGACTAAGAAAAGCTTTAAATGCGTCAAAGAATCATTTTCATGCAATCTCAAGGCGCGTCAAGAAAATTTTCTCATTAGGATCTTAATCAGGAGATTGCCTCATTTGGTTTAGTTATAACTTCCAAAATGATTCTTTAGCATGATAATTAGTAGGGTTTTTTGGATGTGGGAAAAGGAAATTGAATGGTAATAATTTTCATGACAAATAATGAGATTTGAAATCATAGCTTGTTCTTGCATTAGTAGATTCTTAAAAAGGACGACTCATGATTCCACCTGCATGGAAATTGCTTTGAGTCAACCTGGCTATGACTTGGAAAATAAAAAATAAAAAATGGAAAAAGAATTCCTACTGGATTTTATTATTCTTATTATTATTATTTATTTGTGTGTGGCTAATAATTCGTAACGTATATCATGGGTTCAGTGAGTGTCACCATGAGTAGTGTAATTGATTGTATAAGAATTTTGGCAATGGCTATTGGCTAACCCAAATTAACATCTTACTCCACTTCAATATCTTCAATGAATTTTGATTTTGGCTCGTGCACCCAATTTTAAAAATATCTTAAATATTTCAAATATCCTGTAAACGAATTTAAATATTTTAAACTTTTACTTCTTCTGCACAAAAGAAACCAGACTAGTGCCTTACCCATTGCCTTCCCAAATGAGAAAGCAGATCCCATGCAATAAATCAAAGGTATACCATATCTCATTTTATGGTGGAACTCAGAATCCGGCAAAGTTATGTGATTTTCAGATATGGGGATGAGACGTGGGTTTTGGTTCAAAAATTGCTGACCCAAAAAGGAAGGAAAATATTGAAGAATATTAAGTATTAATGACAAGTTTGTAACCCAAAACCGCGTTGGTCCCTTGCTAAAATTGTTAAAGAAAAGAAATTACCCGTTAAGAGGGCTTATTTTAATTCACAACCTTTTTGGTTACATTCACACCCCCTCCATGAATTATTTTTACACTCCTTTGCCTATAGAATGGCAAATCCCCTATTTTGAGAATTAAAGTCCATTACTGCCATTTTAAATAGAATAAGGAAAATTTGATCCTCTATTTGGAATTACTTTTATTTTGACCCACATTTGGTCATTCTCTCTCTCTCTCTCTTTTTATTTTTTATTTTATTTTTAATCTCATACTTGAGTCTTGACTATTCTTGATTGGACTTTCTTTGAAATTTTGGTAACAAGCTTGTCACTAGAATTAGTGCCTTTTGGCAAAATCGTAACTGATTCTGTGGAAGGTACAGTGAAATTTCTTAGGTGAAAAAACGCGTAAAGAAACACAATAAAATCACAGATGAGGATTGTTTTGATCACACACTTACTGAGTTTGAACAACTCTCTCTCTCTCTCTTCACAGTTTTCGAGTGTAAACCTCTCTTTCTCCCTCTCCGCGCGCCTTCGTTCAACTTCCGTCTTCCGTGATCATCTCTATGCCTCTGCAGTCTCGTAAACCTGGTGATCCTGCCATGTTTGTTCCTGAAAATTGCTCCACCCCAAAATCCCACCAGCGAAGGTGGCGGTTGGCTTTCACCGCCATCTACTGCACCAGGGTCCTTGTTTCTTTGTCCAAGAAAGTTCTTGAATCGAACGCCCAAGTCTTCACCCGAGTCTTGCGCTCCCCTTCTTATTTAGCCATAGATATACAAGCCATCAACGAAGAAGAAGATGACCCACGTGAAGATCACCTTCCCTTGTTCAATATTGATCCCAAGACGCTCACTGATATGGTAAGAGAGAAAAACCTAGAATGCGTCCATCAGCTTGGAGGAGTTAAAGCACTGGCTGCGATTCTCGAAACCAACGATAGGGATGGTATCAAGGGAACCAACGCTGATGTTACGCACCGAACTGATGTTTTTGGTTGCAACAAGTACAAGAAGCCCCCTGCCAAAAGCTTTATAAGCTTTGTGATTGAAGCCTTGAAAGATACCACCATGATCATTCTTCTGGTCTGTGCAACCCTCTCTCTTGGGTTTGGAATCAAACAACATGGTGCAAAAGAAGGGTGGTACGATGGCGGGAGTATTGTGGTTGCAGTCTTTCTTGTTGTTGCTGTCTCTGCTGTTAGCAACTTTAAGCAATCCAGGCAATTCGAGAAGCTTTCGAGTGAAAGCAGTGACATAAAAGTGGAAGTATTGAGAGGTGGGCAGAGGCAACATATATCGATTTTCGATGTTGTAGTGGGAGACATCGTGTGGCTAAAGATTGGTGACCAGATTCCGGCTGATGGGTTGTTTTTGGGTGGTCACTCCTTGAAGGTGGATGAGTCAAGCATGACTGGCGAAAGTGACCACGTTGACATCAATGACAGAAATCCCTTCTTGTTGTCGGGTACCAAGGTGACAGATGGCTATGGCTGCATGCTTGTCACTTCTGTTGGCATGAAAACAGCATGGGGCGAGATGATGAGCTCGATAAGCAGAGACTTGGATGAGCAGACACCATTACAGGCTCGGCTCAACAAGCTGACTTCTTACATAGGGAAGGTTGGATTGTCGGTGGCTGTTCTTGTGCTTGCAGTTCTGATGATCCGCTACTTCACAGGAAACACTGAAGATGAAAATGGGAACAGGGAATTCAATGGCAGCAAAACAAGCACCACCAACATCATGAATTCTGTTGTGCGCATTTTTTCTGCAGCAGTTACCATTGTGGTGGTAGCAATTCCAGAGGGTTTGCCTTTGGCTGTTACTCTTACTCTGGCCTATTCCATGAAGCGAATGATGGCGGATCATGCCATGGTTCGAAAGCTCTCTGCCTGTGAGACAATGGGTTCAGCCACAACCATATGCACAGACAAAACTGGCACCCTTACCTTAAACAAGATGAAGGTCACAGAGTTTTGGCTTGGAAAAGAAGTAATGAAGGACAATGCAGCCTCACATATAGCCCCCAATGTTCTAGAATTGCTGCAACAAGGAGTTGCTTTAAACACAACTGGTAGCGTTTGTAAACCACTTTCTGCATCGGTTCCCAAGATTTCTGGTAGCCCAACAGAAATGGCTATCCTCTCTTGGGCTGTATTTGATTTGGGCATGGATATGCATGAACTGAGGCAGACTTGCGAAATTCTGCATGTAGAAGCCTTCAATTCAGAGAAAAAGAGAAGTGGGGTTTCAATGAGGAAAAACATGGAAAAGACAGTTCACACACATTGGAAGGGAGCAGCTGAAATGGTACTGGCAATGTGTTCGGATTACTATGTCAAAAGTGGGGTTATTAAAGCTTTGGATGACGAAGAAAAAAGTCAATTTGGGAAGATTATTGAAGATATGGCAGGTAAAAGCCTGCGTTGCATTGCTTTTGCTCACAAAAAGACTCTGGAAGAAAATGGACAGGTTAATGAAAAGCTCGAAGAAACCAGACTGACCTTATTGGGGCTAGTAGGTTTGAAGGACCCCTGTCGGCCAGAACTCAGGACAGCAGTACAGTCATGCCAAGATGCCGGAGTTAACATCAAAATGATCACAGGGGACAACATGTTCACTGCAAAAGCTATAGCCATTGAATGTGGGATTCTTAAACCTACAGAGGATTTGAGCAATGAATCAATAGTGGAAGGTGAAAAATTTAGGAATTACTCGCATGAAGAGAGGATGGCAAAGATTGATGCTATCCGTGTAATGGCTAGATCATCTCCATTTGACAAGCTCCTGATGGTACAGTGCCTGAAGCAGAAAGGCCATGTGGTGGCAGTCACAGGCGATGGTACAAATGATGCACCTGCACTAAAAGAAGCAGATATTGGGCTTTCCATGGGAATTCAAGGCACTGAAGTGGCAAAGGAGAGCTCAGATATTGTAATCTTGGATGATAACTTCACCTCTGTGGTGACAGTTTTGAAGTGGGGAAGGTGTGTATACAACAACATTCAAAAATTCATTCAGTTTCAACTCACAGTGAATGTTGCTGCCCTCACCATCAACTTAGTAGCAGCAGTTTCTTCCGGTGAAGTCCCACTTACTGCAGTCCAATTACTGTGGGTGAACCTAATAATGGATACCTTGGGAGCTTTAGCCCTGGCCACGGAGAAACCCACCAACGATCTCATGACAAAGCCACCAGTTGGTCGATCCAAGCCTCTTATAACCAATGTAATGTGGAGGAACCTTATTGCTCAGGCCTTGTATCAAATAATTGTCTTACTGACCCTACAGTTTAAGGGAGGAGATATCTTTGGAGTGGACGAGAAGGTCAAGGACACACTCATTTTTAATAGTTTTGTCCTCTGCCAAGTCTTCAATGAGTTTAATGCAAGGAAGCTGGAGAAGAAGAACATCTTCCAGGGAATACACAAGAACAGATTGTTCATGGCAATCATTGGAATCACCATAGTTCTTCAAGTGGTAATGGTGGAGTTTCTCAAGAGGTTGGCCAATACTGAGAGACTAAATTTGGTGCAGTGGGGTGCCTGTATCGGAATTGCAGCACTGTCTTGGCCAATTGGTTGGCTTGTGAAGTGTATTCCAGTTTCCAGCTAATGGTTTTGTCATCTTTCTGAAGCATAGAGCCTCTGCCACCTGAAAGAGGAATAGCAATCAGTTCTCACAAGATGATCAAACTTTTTTCATGGTAGAATTTACTATATGGTCTTTTTTTTTAGTAAAATTTACAATATGGCCTTTTTGAATTTGGGTTCTTGAAAATATTGACTGGACTTAATTACTGTACTGAGATTAAAGTTCCTATATAAAATATAAAGTTTCTATTATTTTATTGCTTCAGTTTTATTGCATGTTCCATGCAAATAGTTCATTACACAATGTGCTTAAGACCACTCTTAACGTGATTCTCCAAAAGTACAAGCATAACCTGCCTCCAGGAAGAAGCTGAAATGGTCCACCACCCCGGTAAGGAGGGGAAAAAAAAGGTCCTTTGTAACCCATATGTAATTGATATAGAAGGATTAAATATAAGCATAGAGCAAGCATAATCATTTTTGTTGGAAAATTCCACATCCCATATCGATTAAATATAAAATTTCACATGACTTCATACACATGTTTGAGCCCTCTACTTAATAGCTTAGTATTTTAGGTTAGAAACTTAACAATTATAATGTTATCATTTAAGCGTACAAATTCACCAAGAAGCAACTTAATAGCAGAACCACATGATTCTTGAAAGAAGTAAAGCAACAAAGATGGACATTCAAAACCCCGTTTAAATTTTGTCTTCAATGCATGTAGGAAATTATCTCTTTCTTTGATCTTCAATTAAGAAAGAAAACAGGAATGGAAAAAGCAGGAGTTGTTTTCTTTTTGGGGGGGTGGGGGGAGAATACCAGAGACCAAGCATTTTAGCATGCGTATGTTAAAGCTGTTTTCATTTATTCTCTTGTAACATCAGATTAGTTGATCTTTCTAATAAGTATGCTCATGGAAATAGAATCTACATTATGATTAAACTCAAGAATTATGGCCCTTGTTATTTCTTTCAAGGTTTGACAATTTGATTTGGGCTTTCTCAAAATTTTAAGCTTATGGGAGCTTAAGAACAGATCAGGTCTTTCTCAATTCTGTTGAAAATAAGAAGCTGTACATAAGCGTATGGTAGACTGTAACAGGTATCTCTCCTTTACTGTTGAATGGAAAGAAGGGCAAGATTTTTCCATTTTCTATTCTATCTTTTTCCAAGTACCATTGGCATGGATACAAAGGACAAGGCTGTACATTTCAAATCAGAAATGGTTGTCTAACCACCTCCAATACCACGCCTTTCTCTGGTTATGGTGGGACCCACGTGGTCCCGCTGCACGAGTGTGGGTCTCACCCCATGTTAGAGAGGTTATAAGTGGAGGCAGTGGATGAGATCAGTCTAGCACTGCCCTTTCAAATCATGTACCTACCTGCTGCTCTCCTATAGTAGGGCCATGTCAAACAAATCAGAGCATGATGATCAGATAAAAGCACTTGAAGAATAAATAAACAAAAATTTGTATGCATTTCTAAGGTACCTCTAAGGAGAATTATCTACTGTTATACTAAGCTTACAAACTATATGAATATGACAAGAAGGAATACACTTCACACCTATTTCAAGCTCGTGTGTATATGTTGACCCCTACTGGATTCAACTAAAAAAAAACTTCTTCATTCATAACCTGACCATTTAATCATCACATAGTTTTTGACAAACGACCCCCGAATATGAATTCTATCAGTGGAAGATGAGACCAATTAACTTCCTTCAACCAGAGCTCTCCTAGAACAGTAATCCATCTATGCCATCTATGATATTACTTTACATATCAGCCTTAGCTAGCAACCCATCTATGCCCTAAGGTCATCCTAACCCCAGTTTACTATGACGCCAGACATGGCCCAAGCTTGGCTCAGAGCGAGATGTGATTGCAGCAAATATCAGTCTACCCAAGATCGGAGCCACATCGTAGTCACCACATTGCAATGCATACTGTACGTTTGAAGGAAAATTAAATTATAAATAAATTAAAAATAAAAAGAGTGCAACTACTTGACTAGTTCACAATTCTCAAAGTCACCTGCCATTTTTCTGTCCATTACTCAACTATTATGAAAAAGATCAACAATGTCAAAAAGGAGGTTCTATAAATTAATCTTGCTTCAATAAAAGAAATTATGAGAATTATCTTGAAGGGCAGAACCTAATAAAAAGTCTTGCAACAATTCTCAGATTTTAGTACGTTTAAGTAGCACAGTGACCCAGGGCCAACAAGGGAAGGTGTTAAGAATATGACGCTTAAATTCTCTAAAAGCAGGATGACAAAAGGGGTCCTCAATCAAGGTCAATATTCACCTTTTAATGTAAAAGGCATTCCAGGATGTACATCAGAAAAGAAGCAGAAAGAAAAGTGCAGAACTCTTTCGTCCTATATTTCATTCATGCAGCAAATGCAGAGAACATATTTTCTTTTCACTTCGAAACCTACCTAGCTACAGTACTCAGAGGAGAGAGACCAGCTCATATACATAAATAGATACCACCTAGAAAAATATAAACCAGGGAGAAGGAAAGGGACAATACCCTCAACTTTACTGAATTATAAACCCTTTTCAGGTTCTGGTGACAGAAATTTAATCCAGTAGGTGAATTCAATTGTCTATTTTTCATTTTACAAGTCTTTGATGTGTTTAAAAGTAGTTTCTAGGTTCCGTTGAATTAAAATAATTTATTTTGTGTTTCCCATAGCATTTGAAATTAGCCCATTTGGTTTGCCATTGCATTAACGGCACGTTTGTTTGGCCAAAATCAGGGAGGAATTGGAATGGAATGGAATGAGATTTCAATAGTGATCAACTGCGCTCACCATTGAAAGCCTATTCCATTCTGATTCCCCCCAATTCCATCCAAACAAACAAGCCATAAAAGTGTTGCATTGACATTTTTACAATCAAGTTGGGTGATGATTCCAATGGTCCTATCTTTTGCAATTACCACCTTTCTGTTTTTTAATGACAGCATTCTAAAGGATATGGGTGCATTAAAAAGCTATGGAAAACAAGCCGGAATGATTAAATCTCCATAGGATGTCCAGCCTCTATGAATGGGTCCATTCCAGCCAAACTACAACATAGTTTTAATGATACAGAGTACACAGGACCCTATTAAAACTTTGCAATTTAACGAGTATGCTAATATTGACAAATATAAATCAACAAGAAGTGCTAATCATATTTTTTTGACGAAGTAGAAGTGCTAATCATATTGTTCTCTTATAAGCATCGCGGAGTCAGATTCACATTGAACGTAATTCTGCGCAAGGTTATATCATATGAAGATTCAAAATTTATTTTCCTTTGCTATATAGCTACTTCAAGTTAATTGGACATCTTTTTTTTTTCCTTTTTTCTTTTTTTGATGAAGTAAATACATATTAATCACAAAAGGGGCAAAGCCCAAGTACATAAGATATATACAAGAGCAAGCCAAAGAGGCAAAAGCTATAACTTAAGGGAATCAATAAAGTGAGCAAAAGAGGGGTTCCAGTCTTTAGAGAGACTACAATACCACCAAAAAAGACTACAAGGCTACAAGTTAATTGGACATCTTGAAACAACCAATACATATATTCGACATTATTAGAATAATAATAATAATAAACACATACCAGCAAAACAATACTCATAAGAAAATAATATAATATTGTTCTTTTGATAAGATGGTCATGTATCGCTCTAGAAGAAGAAATCAAACAGTACATAAATTTTGAGAGAGAGAGAGAGAGGATGCTATGTAGTTGCTAAACCTATCTGGCATGACCATATAAAAAGAATTAATCAGTCCCATAATAACATGGCATTTTATGTTGGTATTTGCAAGATTTTTTATTTTTTATATTTTTTGGGTGTGGGGTAGGGAGGGAAGTGACTGTAATTCCAGAAGATACGTGCCCTCAAAATGCCACTAAAAATCATAATAGTGAATAGAATCCATTCTTTCTTGAAGTTGCTTGCAAACACTCGTAACAAATATCAAAAGGTAATAGTGACAAACAAAACATACCAAGCTGAAGTATACTTCATAATTCCAAAAAGTTGGACAAAAGTTACCTTCACTGGTTTGACAAGGCAAACTATTTACTCGAAGTCCTACTTTTGACTAAATGAATAAGATTTCATTAAAACCTAAAAATTGACAAGAAGCATCCTAATAGCGCACACCATATTATGCACCATACAGTCTTAAAGGTCTAAGCAACATCTAATACATTTAAAATTTTATTTGAGTTTTAAGTTTTCGACTCAAAAAACAAATAGAATTTTAAAAGTGAATAAGTTCTACTTATTATCAATCTTAAAATTCAATCTTAAAGGTGAACAAGTTCTACTTGTTTTGAATGAAAACAATAGGAAGCAAAGAACTCTCCCTGTGTAGCAGATTTGTTCAGACTTTGAGTACTTTTTGTTTGTTACGGTTTTTTTTTTCCCTTTTTTTTTTTTTTTTGGTTACTTTAGGGAAAGGACAAGAACATTGGATTTTAAATTAGTTCATGAAAATGCAGAAAAAGCATAATAATGTTATTAAGGAGTATAATGGTAAAAGAAGAAATCAACACCATCTATAAAAAAAACGAGTTTAACAGATGTCAATATAAACAAGAGATAATGGAAAGGAGCCCCTCGAACTTCCCTACTCAAGTACAAAGTTTATTTACATATATATGTAGAGGTCTAGGACTCTAGTCCTATAAGCATGTGTTGATGTAAGTTACATCAACACGTGCATTGGGGAAATTGTACCACATGCATTGGTGGATAATAGATATGTATATGCAGATCCCTATATAATAGATATGTATATGCAAGTTCCCTTCTTTAACCATATTGCAGCCTTTTCATTAATCTTGGGGCTAACATCAACATGTCCCTACAGAACCACATCCCTATATAATTTATATGTATATGCAAGTTCCCTTCTTTAACCATATTGTAGCATTTTCATTAATCCTGGGGCTATATTACCTATATGGATTCTTCCGATTGATATAGCCTTTTCAACCCCACAATGCACATGTTTGATGGTAAGATTAGCTTTCACTCATATTTATCTTAATTTATTATTTTATACATACATTTAGGAGGCCAGTGAAAATTCCACCCATGCAATATCATAATTTAAATTCAATCCACATTTGAGAATCGCTTTTAGGATCCCAAAATAAAAATAATGACATTACTGATATTTGCTATTATAATTTTGTAATGATTTTATTCTAAAAATGAATGTGTGCCTTCATATACTATACATACAAAATGGAGTAATTTTGTTTCCATGAGACCTCTGCCCCCCACCCCCCCCCCCCCCCCAAAAAAAATTAATTAATTAATTTAATTTAATTTAATTAAAACCATGGCATTAACACGCCCTACAAATGGATATATTCTAGCTGAAGCACAAGACAGAGTGCATAAATTGTTGACAAAACTCTATAATTTAAATTGAAAAATTCCCCAACAATCACCCTGTAGAATTAAGGTAAAACTGTGTATATCCATGACAGAAGCCAAATGCCACAAAAGATGGCATCCAACACCCTGCTGAGATTTCTAATTTTTGAATCTTATGTTGTATGTTGACTTTGTTTCCAAAACATTGGACAGTAGCAAAGGTTTTTGTTTCCTGTATCCCAACCAACCACCCCCCCCCCCTCCCCCCCACCCCAAAACCCAAAAAAAAAAAAAATTAATAGTCAATTTTTCAATCCCTTGAAGATGCCCCATACTAGGTGGTAAAGCGTCACCGGCATGGTATTCGAGGCCCTGTCCTCGTGATAATGCACTAACATCTAATCATTGCTAGCAAAAATAAAAGCAAATTTTCCACTTTTCCCCCAAAATTTCCCAGCAACCAAACAGAGAATTTGATTATGTAACTCCTTTTCATATAATTTCAGTGCAAAAGCAACAGAAACACAATTAGCAAAATCCACGCATGGGTCCACATGAAGATTTAGAAGTCATATATTCAATTTGTTGTTTGGTTTCTCATAATTTGATTTCATCAAATAACAAACACTGCAACACATTCACTTCGCATATAATATTCAGAAGCAAGTGGGCTGACCTTGATGCCGAGCTGTTACTGCCAATATATAGGAGTAGAAAAATATCCACAAACCCACTTCGTACTGTGGGGCCCAGCTCCAACATGAACTGTAGAAGTGTTTTTCCTAGGGTTTTTCGAAAGTGATAGATCAGTACGTCCAAGCACTGACCAGTGACCAATGTGAGGTTGGGGTCTTGGGGATTGTAGAAACCGTACATTTCCTCCCTGATTAGGGTTTTAGGCGAGGATCATGGGTTCAAGACAAACAATGAAGGGGAATCCAGTAGTCCGGTCCATGAATCACCGGTGGTCGATTCGCAGGATGTTTGCCAAAGAGGCCCTACTCCTGTGGAATGCTCTTTCCATTATAATGTTTGGTAAGAGATATGAATGGAATAAGAAAAAATGGGAAGACCGGAAATACCCATCCTTTTTTATTTGAAAAGGAATATTTATTTCCTCAAAAAAAATGATCATTCCATTCTTTTGGATTAGTAAACATTCACATCTTTTTTGAAGTAATAGAATCATCATTTTATTCCTTTCCTCATTTTCTCATAACAAACACAGGCTTAGAATTGACCAATATAGTATTTTTTTTATTTATTACACGATGGATAAAACTTATCCCTTTATTTTTACCTCTCTCATTATTAATAAATTAGTATCTATACTTCTTTATGAGTTTGAGTCTAAGATCACTCATTTAACAACTGATGCAAATGTCATTAGGTCACCATATCATCCATAATTTTCTATTATTAGACAGTGAAAAGAATCAATATCCTATATTATATTATTTTGGGTTTTGATATTCTAACTCATGCAAAAAAATGCGATGAATGGTTTATTGGGCTTACGCATCAAGAACTAAAAGATTTTGGGTGCAAATGCTCACTCTTTATTTAGGCAAGCTTCTAATTGAACTTATGTTAGACATTAATTGATGTGCAGTGAGTATTTCTGATGCGTCAAAAAATTAATTAGGTAGCAAATTTAGATATCTTGTCGACAAAAACACTTATACCAAAAAATTTTAAATTGAAATCAATAAAGACCAAGGGCTCCTTAGATAGGAGAAATAAAAATCAATTTTTATATAAAAGTGAAAAATAAAAATAAAAATGACATGAAAACACTTTTAGCTGTTTTTTTTCTTCTTTTTTTTTTTTCCTACAATATTTTATTGAAATGGGGCCATTTTTAAGAAACACTTTTGGGCACCCTTTTAGGTTCAAATGAGAACTCAATGGCGCTTGAATTCTACAAGCAGTCAACAACAAAGGTGGCTCAACCCTTTCCCACGAGGTCCCGAAAAAATACCGGGACGGAACGGTCCGGTTCTCGGTATTTATCAGTTTGTTTTCCCTAATTAAAAATTAAAAATAACTACTTCCAATTAAAAAATTGTTAACCTGATTAGCCACAAAATGAGTTAAATATACCTGCTTTCCACAAAATAGGCTACATAAAATCAGAAATACATAATCATTATTATAATTCATTCATTCATAGTTGGTGACTAGTGATAGCACAATAAACTAATAAGTCCACTTGTCCATTAGCATTATTTTACAACCAAACATAATTATACATTTATAACTTAAAGAAGTCATAATTCAAAACAAAATATTAGTAATATATAATTATATATTATATAGTATATATTATATATATAAAAAATATATATATAATAATTATATTTAATCGGTACTCGGTCCGGGATTCGGTACGGGACGGTACTGAACACCCCTAAACCGAGTCCCGTCCCGAAAAAATTCGGTTTTTAAAATTTGTCCCGAGTCCCGTCCCGGACACTGTTTGTCCCGTCCCATCCCGGACCGAATTGCTCGGAACGGTCCGGTCCCCGGAATTCCCGAACCAAGTTGCACCCCTAGATAACACGTGCATATGGGTCCTACATTGCTTCTCATGCAAACATCAATCAATGCACACTGGTTCACGTATCGTGATTGCAGGCTGCATAGGATATCTCTCTCTTCCAAATCTTTCCCTTAGAAAAGAAAACCTACCATCTAAGATGCAGTCTCATACTCTCATTGGCATTTTTCCACGGTTCCACCCCTATTTACAAGGAAAAATCCACTTTCCAGGAATTTCATTGCGTCATAACCTTTCAATTTTCGCCCAAGAAGAAGAAAAGTGATGGGTCCTTCTGCTCTCATGTGTTGGGCCCATCTTGTGAGACATTTTGAAAAGTTTGGTCAATTTTTGTTGACCCTTGACCCTGGACTCCCCCGGGTTCTCCATGGGAAACCGAAAAAAAGTCTTGTACGAGGGTTATAACCTTCACGGGGAAGTGTTGAACTTTAATACACTCCTCCATACACTCCCAAGGGAGCGCGTTTTGATATAATATAAATATAATTTATATTAGTCTCAATTAGTATTGGGGTTACACCTCATGCATTAGTAGGTTATAGGTACTTCATACATTAATATCTCATAGATTAATAATATTAGAGTTATACCTCATACATTAGTAGGTTAATTATAAGTATATTAGGTTAATGTACGGGAGATAACTCCTAATGAATCACGCTGATATAAGTTATATCTACACATGCTCACTCGACTTGAGACTATATATATATATATATATATATCTTATATCAGCGTGATTCATTAGGAGTTATCTCCCGTACATTAACCTAATATACTTATAATTAACCTACTAATGTATGAATACGAGACAATATGTGATGGGATAGTGTCTCATCAAATTTTATATGTATACAAAATGATTGGATTATATATTTAATAAGATTATTAAAATAGTTCCCACCACATCAAAGCAATTTTTTTTTTTTTTTTTTTTTTTTTTTTTTTTTTTTTTTTAAGTTTAGAAGGATTAATAAAGCAAAACAATATATAGAGTTTCATTCTTATGAGATTAACCTAATTTAATCTTAGATTAGGTCACCTTCCAAAACTCTATTTTTGGTTTTTATTTTTCAAAACTAACCAGTTGGATTAGATCTACTTCATGTAAAGGTCATACATACCAAAAATTAAGTTGATTTGAAATTAAGAACTATTTCATTCATAAATGTCCAAAATGAGCGATTGTCATTGCTAAAAAAAATGTAATTTTTTGATCGAATAACAATCAGTCTCGGATTAACTTAATTTTTGGTATGCATCACCTACATGATAAGGTTATCTAATTCAATGGTTGGTTTCGTAAAATATGAATCATATGTATAGTTTTGGAGGGTGACTTAATGTAAAGTTAAATTATGTTAACCTTATAAGAAGGGGATTCACAATATATATATATATATTTGCTTTTATTTGAACAAATGCTAAGGTTATTTGTTTGAGTGAACAAAAAAAAAAAAAACAAAAAAAAAAAGAGGTTTATCTTTTAGATGAGACTTTCTAATTCAAAATTTTCTTCATTATTACTTGTATAAAATGTTCTCCACGGCTCAATCTATTAAAAATTTGAAATGTTTGGATTGTTACATAGACTCACTAAACTAACCCTTTTAAATGTAGGCCCTAGAATTTCCTTTGAAACCGAGGAAGAAAAAGAATGTAAATTTCCTCAAAAATTAGTCAGAGAACATAATGACATTGTGGTTGGATTCAATTTCCTTGAATAATGTATGGCGTGAAGAATGATGAAGTTGAGACTTGAGAAAGTAGACGAAGAAAAGACTCAAGCATATCAAATCATAAAAAAATTTATGCTTCAAAGGCACGTCAATAGATTGTTTTCTTTAGAAATTTTTACTTTATTTCTTTTCTTAATTTTTAAAAATTTTATATATTTCTCCTACACTAATTATCAACTAGGATCTATTTTGGGTATTAATCCAAGAAAATAATTGGACAAGAAGTGTAAATATTAAATAAAAAGAAAAAAAAATAATATAAGGAGTCAAGACCAAGACTTTTCCTTTCTTGAGGTATAAATTTTCGAAAACCAGAAAAAGCATCTCTTGTGGTTTGATGAGATAGAGAGATTAAAAAAAAAGAAAAAAAAAAAGAGTAATTCAGATTTGGTCAAAATATAAAGGTACATTAAATATTAATAAGGGTAAAGTAGGGATTTCAAACCCATAAAGAGGGACAAAATAAGGATAATATAGAAAATTCTGACGGCATACACCAATTGTAACTCAACTAATAATTCGGATACTGAATTGACGAAATTAAAATTTTGAACTCTAAAGTGCAATTTACCCTTAAAATAACAAAGGTAGTGTAGGAAAGTTCAAAAAAATTATGATTTGATTTTTCAAAATGAACAAATATTTTGAAACAAAAAAAAGAAATAAAAATGACATATTTTTATAGGACGGGAGTATAATATATAAGCCTTAGTTTTTCCTTTGAGGTTGATTACACTTAACTGCATATACCATGCCACTATAATTTATACCCCTTTAATGAAACCAGAAATGGAAAAAGTTTTGTCTTCCTACAAGAAGTTAATAATGAATTAGACAGAGAACGTAATGACATTGTGTTTGGAAAATTCCTCAAATAATGTATGGCCTGCTGAATGATGAAGTCAAGAAAGACGAAGAAAAAGCCAAACAAATAATTATTTTTATGCTTCAAGGCATGTCAAGAGATTTTTATTTTTTAAAAAATATTTGGATTTTTTTTCTTTATTTATTTTTTTCTCTAGTATTATTATTTATTATTTTAATTTTTTTTAAGTGTTAAATGTTAATTGAGGAGTTAGATGTTTGACCCGATTAATTCCACAGACACCGGTAAGATTGATCCTCTTCTCATTAATATACTCAAAATAAACCCAATAGATAGTTAACCTAATAGGGAGTGAGAAGTCAACTTTAAGACCTTTCGCTCCTATGTATAAATTTCAGGAACCAATAATACATCCCTAGGGTCAATTAGGAGTTAATTTACTTTTAACATCCAAATGATCCTTTAAGTAATTAAAAATGAAATGACTTAATTTTTTGAATGGTTTACATTTTGTGTTTTTTTTTTCTTGACAAATGATGGTTCATTTAACAAGTAAGGAAAATGTCACCAGATTATCATATCATCAACAATATGGTTTACATTTCAAATAAGTTAAATTGGAGAGGAAAAAAATAAATGAATCCATACCCAAAAAAAAAAAAAAAATCTAAATTTATTGATTGATCCTGATCGGACAACTAGCAATTATCAAAATTAAAATATGAAAATCATGAAATAAGGACTGATTACATCATTGTTCCAAAGTCATCAATATGATTCAAAGCACAAAAAGGACCCAAGTGAACTCTTTAGCAAGTTCGTGGCAAAAGGAATAAAACAATGAAGTGTCCCCTCCTTCATTTTAATTTTCTATTTTAAATCTTGGCTTATAAGCCAAGTGATTTTATTCCATGTTTCCAACAATTAGCATGAACATCTCCCTCTTTGCGAGAGGGAAGGCCTATGCGTCGGTTACACTCAATAATTTCTTGGAAGCTATAGTGAAGTTTTTTATTTAGGTAACAATCAAAGTCTAGGGTTTGTCCGACGGTTTTCTTGACATAAAGAAATAGATATAAAAAAAAAAAAAAAAGAAATACCAAAAAACTAACTTTGGTAAATTACATTGCACAACAAACTACTCAAAAGGAAAGGGAAGCTACAGCGAAGTTTCTTGGGAATTGAATTCAGTGCTGAGTTGATAAAATTTAACATCATGCTAAGGTAATTCACATCTTTAAATGAGAGATTAGATGGCTTAGATTAAAAGTTAAAAAAGTTGTCCAACGAGGTTATTTTGATAATTTTAGTAGTATCCATTTAAATTTTAATCCAAGCCATTCAATCTCTCATTCAAAGGTGCAAATTACATTACCATGATGCTGAATTTTATCAATTCAGCACTGAATTCAATCCCAGTTTCTTGCGGGGTAAAAAAACAAGCGCGTGAAAATCCCCTATAAAATTTAACCGCAGCCCACATCATCAATGTCTCTTCTTCTCTGCCGTACGTTTCAACAGGCTTGAGCAGACACGAGACTCTCTCTTCTTTTTTTCTGTGGTTTTGTTCAACAACTTCCGTGATCGTCTTCATGCTTTTGCGGTCTCGAAAATCCGGTGATACCACCATGCTTATTCCTGAAGATTGCTTCACCGCCAAACCCCACCGGCGAAGGTGGCGGTTGGCTTTCACAGCCATCTACTGCACCAGAGTACTAGTTTCTCTCTCCAAGAAAGCACTTGAAACCAACGCCCGAGTCCTTGCCGGAGTCTTGCGCTCCCCTTCTTACTTGGCAATCGATATACAACCCGTCAACGAAGAGGATGACCCACGTGAAGATCACTGTCCCTTATTCAATATTGATCCCAAGACGCTCACTGCTATGGTAAAAGAGAAAAACTTTGACTATGTTGATCAGGTTGGAGGAGTTAAAGAACTGGCTGCGATTCTTGAAACCAATGAGAAGGATGGTATCATTGGAAGCGAGGCCGATGTTATTCACAGAACTAATGTTTTTGGTTGCAACACGTACAAGAAGCCGCCTGCGAAAAGCTTTGTAAGTTTTCTTGTTGAAGCTTTGAAAGACACCACTATTATTATTCTTCTGGTCTGTGCAACCCTCTCTCTTGGGTTTGGAATCAAACAACATGGGGTGAAAGAAGGGTGGTATGATGGCGGGAGTATTGTTTTTGCAGTCCTTCTTGTTGTTGCCGTCTCTGCTTTTAGCAACTTTAATCAATCCAGGCAGTTTGAGAAGCTTTCGAGTGAGAGCAATGATATTAAAGTGGAAGTATTGAGAGGTGGGCAGAGGCAACATATATCGATTTTCGATGTCGTTGTGGGAGACATTATTTGGCTGAAGATTGGGGATCAGATTCCAGCGGACGGGTTGTTTTTGGATGGTCACTCCTTAAAGGTGGATGAGTCTAGCATGACAGGTGAAAGCGACCATGTTGACATCAACGGTGGGAATCCCTTCTTGTTGTCGGGAACAAAGGTGACTGATGGCTACGGACGCATGCTTGTCACTTCTGTTGGCATGAACACCGCATGGGGTGAGATGATGAGCTCGATAAGCCGTGACTTGGATGAGCAGACACCATTACAGGCTCGGCTTAATAAGCTGACTTCTTATATAGGGAAGATTGGATTGGCAGTGGCTGTTGTTGTTCTGGCGGTTCTGATGATCCGATACTTTACGGGAAACACTGAGGACGAAAGGGGGAACAGGGCATTCAGAGGAAGCAAGACAAACATAACTGATGTGATGAATGCAATTGTGGGGATTTTTGCTGCAGCAATTACCATCATTGTTGTGGCAATTCCAGAGGGTTTACCTCTGGCTGTTACTCTCACTTTGGCCTATTCTATGAAGAGAATGATGGCAGACCATGCCATGGTTCGGAAGCTCTCTGCTTGTGAGACAATGGGTTCAGCCACGACTATATGCACAGACAAAACTGGCACCCTTACCTTAAACGAGATGAAGGTCACAGAATTTTGGCTTGGAAAAGAAGCAATAAAGGACAACCCATCTTCAGAAATAGCCCCCAACATTCTTGAATTGCTGCAACAAGGAGTTGCTTTAAACACAACTGGTAGCATTTGCAAACCAGTTTCTGTATCAGTTCCAAAGATTTCTGGTAGCCCAACTGAAATGGCTATCCTCTCTTGGGCTGTGTTTGATTTGGGTATGGATATGGATGAACAGAGGCAAACTTGTGAAATTCTCCATGTAGAAGCCTTCAATTCACAGAAAAAGCGAAGCGGGGTTTCAATGAAGAAGAATGGAGAGAATGCTATTCACACACATTGGAAGGGAGCTGCTGAAATGGTACTGGCAATGTGTTCCTATTATTATATCAGAAGTGGAGTGATTAAATCATTGGACAGTGAAGAAAGAAAGCAATTTGGGAAAACTATCGAAGATATGGCATCTAAAAGCCTGCGATGCATTGCCTTTGCCCACAAAAAGATTGCCGAGGAAAATGGAGAGGTTAATGAAAAGATTGAAGAAACTGGACTGACCTTATTGGGGCTTGTAGGTTTGAAGGACCCATGTCGGCCAGGCGTCAGAACAGCAGTAGAGTTGTGCAGAGATGCTGGAGTCAACATTAAAATGATCACAGGGGACAATGTGTTCACTGCAAAAGCTATATCTATTGAATGTGGGATTCTTAAACCTATTGAGGATTTGAACAATGAAGCAATAGTGGAAGGTGTAAAATTCAGAAATTACTCACATGAAGAGAGGATGGCAAAGATTGATACAATCCGTGTAATGGCAAGATCATCTCCATTTGACAAGCTCCTGATGGTACAGTGCTTGAAGCAGAAAGGGCATGTGGTGGCAGTCACAGGAGATGGCACAAACGATGCACCTGCACTAAAAGAAGCAGATATTGGGCTTTCCATGGGGATTCAAGGCACTGAAGTGGCAAAGGAGAGTTCTGATATTGTAATCTTGGATGATAACTTTACCTCTGTCGTGACACTTTTGAGGTGGGGAAGGTGCGTATACAACAACATTCAAAAATTCATCCAGTTTCAACTCACAGTGAATGTTGCTGCCCTCGTTATCAACTTAGTAGCGGCAATTTCTTCTGGTAAAGTCCCATTAACTGCAGTCCAGCTTCTGTGGGTGAACCTAATAATGGATACCTTGGGAGCTTTAGCCTTGGCCACGGAGCAACCCACTGACGATCTCATGACAAAACCACCCGTGGGTCGATCTGAGCCTCTAGTAACCCTCGTCATGTGGAGGAACCTCATTGCTCAGGCCCTTTATCAGATTACTGTCTTATTGACCCTACAGTTTAAGGGAGGAGATATCTTTGGCGTGGATGAGAAGGTCAAGGACACACTAATTTTTAATAGTTTTGTCCTCTGTCAAGTCTTCAATGAGTTTAATGCAAGGAAGCTGGAGAAGAAGAACATCTTCAAGGGGATACACAAGAACAGATTGTTCATGGCAATCATTGGGATCACCATAGCTCTTCAAGTGGTGATGGTGGAGTTTCTCAAGAACTTTGCCAACACTGAGAGGCTAAATTTGGTGCAGTGGGGTGCTTGTATTGGAATTGCAGCTCTGTCTTGGCCACTTGCTTGGCTTGTTAAGTGTATTCCAGTGTCCAGACATGGTTTCGTCATCTTTCCCATGCATAGAGCCACTGCCACCTGAAACAGGAACCACAATCAGTTGTCAAAAGAGAATCAATTTTTTTTTTTTTTTTTTCATTTTTTGCTTTATATGGTACAATTTACAAGATGGTCATTTGGAATTTATGTTCTGCTAAATATCGACTTGACTTAGTAGACTTTAATGGAAGTTTATATATAATATATACAGTTTCTTTTATTTTCTTGCTTCAGTTTTTTTTTTTTTTTCTTTTTTTCCTGGTAACATGGATCAGGTATTCATTATATCAACGTATAACTATCCTAAGACTAAAACCTAAAACTGCCTCCATAATCCATATAGTGGGGAGAAGTGCCACTAAGCTACAAGGCCATTGGCTTCTTCAGTCTATTGAAGTGCAGAGTATGACATTAAAACACAAGCATCACTTGCCTTCAGGCAGAAATTGAAATGGCCCATCACAGAGGTTCCAACATAAATCACACCCGCTGTGCAGGTGGGGGAGGAAGGTTTCCTTTGCAATCAATTGTAACTGATATAGACAGATTAACCATCCGAAAGTGTGGAACAACCATCATTTGCCTGACAGCTTGGGCCAAATTTTTGGTACGTGTGTCCAATTTGAAGCAATTAGAGACTACCAGCAAACCCTATAATAATGTGCAATCATTTCAACCTCCAAATTCAATCTCTTTTTTATTTATTATTTTTTTTGGGGTGGGGGTGGGTGGGTTAAAGCAACAGGTAGCTTAACAATGTAAATCATACAACAATGCTTGAAAGAAACTAGGCAACAAAGATGGACATTCTAAACCTAATTTAAATTGCGTCCTATACATATTTAGATATTAAGCAAGCATTTCTGCATATGGGTGAGATATGTTTAGATATTAAGCCCCTTTCATTGAAATAGATATCTTGGTAAGATGTCTTTAATTTGTGGACAGTGTCACAAGTGTCAAGTGTCCTGTCAAAAGAGTGCCTGACACAACACACCCCTAAAATCAAGATTTAGGGCCCTTTTTATTTCCTTTGAGGTGGACGAATGGGTCTCTGTAGAAACAACTTCATTTAATTAGAGCTATCCTAAAAAGCTAATCCAAAATTGATGTCAGTTTAGACATCAGCCTTAGCTAGCAACCTATTTATGCCCTGAGGTCATCCTAAACCCAATTTACTATGACGCCAGAATAATCCAGATGTATCCCAAGCTTAGCTCAGACCAAGATGTGATTGTGATCAACATCAACCAACCTGAGATCAGAACCACATTGAAGTCACCGGATTGTATTAATGCCTACAACAGGTCTGGATAAAATAATTTAGGATACTATTAGTTACTTGTTCATGCCTAAGTATCAAAGTTACCTGCCCCTTCACTGTCCATTAATCAACTAATAACAAAAAGATCAACAATTGCCAAAAAGGTGGTTCAATAAACTAATCTTGCTTCAAGAGAAGATACTATAAGAATTCTTTTAAAGCGCCAAAATTTTCCTATACGTATAAAGTCTTGTAAAAATTCTCATATTATTATATTTTTACTTAGAACAAAATGATTAGGTCCCTTAAATGCTATAAAAATAAATAAATAAATAAACAAAAAGAAAAGTTGGAATAATCAAATGTCCATGGGATGTCTCGTCTCTACAAATGGGCCTCTTGCAGCTGAACTTCATAATATTGATAGAACTTTGCAATTTACTAAGTTTGCTTTCATTGACAAAAAGAAATCAACAAGAAGCACTAATGTTCTTTTCTAATCATCATGGAGTCAGTATAAAATAGAGCATGCAAGACAGTAGTTAATGCTTCCAAGGATGGCATTCAGAACCCTGCTTAGAGCCTCAGACAACTACATTTTTCTACCGTTAGATAGGAGAACACTTTCAAAAATTTATCAAAGGCTATGACGATTTCAAAGTCATTTTCATTTGTCGTATTTTTTGTTCAATTTAACTGAACATCCTGATGAGTTCATTCAATGAAACAACAAACACATAACATTCAACATAATTAGAAATAATAATAATAATAAGCAATATACACCAACCTGAAGTATGCTTGGTAATTCCAGAGTTTTGACAGAAATAACCTTCTCTGGTTTGACAAGGCAGAAAATCCTAGTTTCAAGTCAATGAATTAGATTTCATTAAAACCTAAAATTTGACAATAAGCATCTTATTAGCGCACATCACGTTACACGTCACAGTCTTTAAGATAGAAGTTAATTTCTATTTCTGGATATTTAAAATTTTTACGTCTTCAGCCACGACAATTAGCTCTTTCACTAGTTTTCAGTGAAAAGCAACAGGAAACAATGGTCTCTGCTTATGAGGCAGATTTGTTCAGACTTCGAGTCATTTTTGTTTGTAGTTTTATAACTTCAAAATAGTTGGAATTTCTAATAAGTCCTTCCAGAGAAAATAAAAGAACATTGAAATGTACATTACTTAATGAAAATTCAGATCAGCATATAATGCTATTAAGAAGATTATAATAAATATCAGTCTAAATAATATATACTGGAAAGGAGCCCCTGAATCTCTCTGCTCAAACAAAAAGTTTATGGATAATGACATACATCTCACGCGGAGGTTGACCCACGATTTGGCATGTTCCAGTCAGAAAACCTGCTTGATTAGAAACAAATAATTCCATGACTGGATGATCTTGATCACAAGAGGATTTAGTGTAAGATCAACAATTGTGTGGCACAATAGAGGTCAAACAAAAATCCAAATGATTCTAGTTCTAACTTGAGGCACATCTATATGTAAGGCCACAAAATTATCCTAAGAGAAACATGTGAAGGTTTCTGATGAGGAATGTAAATTGATTTATTAATATAGTAAACAGGAAAAGCACACAAGATATGCATCATACATAGCTAAGTTTATCAATTATACAAGCCTGATATGCTAATTGAATCCTGACCCATGCAAATTCGAGAGGAGGGACCCCTGAAAATATGTACTCTCTTGAACCAATTACTTGGATTAAATAATAATTCTGCTCTTTTTGTGTGATAATTTTACGTACCACTAAAGAGGCAGCATGCACTACTGTCTCTGAATTCATTACACATATAAAAGTATATGTATCTTCATATGAGTATGCATATATGTATATAGATAACCCTATATATATACATATGTATATTTATACGCCAGCTCCCTTATTTAACCATATTGTAGTCTAATTATTAATCTCAGGGCTATATTACCTATACGGATTCTACTGATTGATGTAAGCCTAGAGTTGTTTGGAAAATTAGCTTTATCTCATAATTATCTTGATTTTTTGTTTCTTACATACATTTAGGAGGCCTATGAAAGTTCCACCAATACAATATCATAATTTAATTTTAATCCACATTTGAGAATCATTTTTAGCATATTTAAAAAAGGCTACTACAATTTTGTTATGACTTGGTTCTAAAGGATGCATGCGTGTCTTCATATGCTATGACAAACAAAACAGAGTAATTTCATTTCCATGAGAGAACACTGAATACCCACAGGGAAAACTTACACCACGTCATTAACAGGCCCAACAAATTGGTCTATTATAGCTGAACTACAAGCATCAATAATGACTATAGAATTTAATGGGTTTCCTTTTTATTGAAATATTTTAACAGAAATCACCCATAGTTCTCTTGAACTTTACCATGTAAGATTGAGGTATATCCATGGTAGAAGCTAAATGCTGAGAAGAGGATGGCATTCAAAACCCTGCTGAGATTTCCAATATGATGTTCTTTTTCTATTTTTCATTTTTGGCCCAAAATATTTGAAAAGATTAGACACCATTGTTTCTGTTACGTGGCAAGGACAATCACAGTGAATGAAAACGCAAACAAAACACACAGAGAAAAACATTAGCTCTATGTGATTCAGCAAGGTGCCTATGTCCATGGCGTAGAGAGATCAAATCCACTATCAACAATAAGGATTCAGTACAAGTTATCAACCTTGCTTCATTCACAGTTGAAACTCCACAGAGCAAAGAACTACACAAAACCCTACCTAAATACAAGACACCTCACAACATTTTTATTAACACTCCCAAGAAAGGGAAATTTTTAAGATTCAAAATTTCAATTTCTTGAAAATGCCCCTATAGGTGATAAATCCTCCCATCTGTTGTTTCTTGCTAACCCACTAAAATCTAACCATTTTCTCAGCAAAAAGAATATATAAAATAAATAAAAAATTAAACTTCTTATCTTTTCCCTCATTTTCTTGGCAACCAAACAGAGAATTTGACTATGCAACTCTTTTTCATATAATTACAGTGAGAAGCAACAGAAACACAATTAGTAAAATCTGTGCATGGGTCCAGTATCTGAAGATTTAAAAACTCCTTATCAATTTTATTGTCTCATAACTTCAAATTAAGTTAATTGGTTCCTCATAATTTGATTTCCTGATACAACACAGTCCCAGCACACAAAAAATGGAATTTGAAGTTGGAAGTGGGCTGACCTTGATGTCGGTAACGCATATGCCATTGTGCCCATATTAAAAAATGTCCAACCCCACTGATTACTGGGGGACCCAGATCCTGGTGCAACAGTGAAAGCGTTTCTGTTTTTCTTGTTTTTGTTTTTCTAGGGTTCTCTTTCAAAGGGCTAGATCTGTGAACACTGGGCGCCAAGGACGACTGTGGGGTTCAGGATTGTACAAGCCTTCAATCCGTGCATTTGGAGTTCGGGGCTGGATCTTGGGTTCGAGTCCAACAATCAAGGGGCGGGCTCTAGACCCGCTCGTGAAGTTCTTGGTGGACCGAACCCCATATTGAATAGGTAATCATGGAAGCATCACTATGCAGTTTGCACTGCCATATTGCCCATGAACCAATTGAATAATTAATGTCATCTTTCTGCCATTATCTTAGTTGCCATTAATACTACTTGTCCTCGGTGAAAGGTTTCTTACCTTGGTTGTTAGCATTACCTTTCTTCTTCTTTTTTTTCTTTTTCATTTTATTTATTCGTACTTGATTAGGGTTAGGGTTTTGATAGGAAGTTGGGGATGGGGGAATTTTTGGTATTATTCAGGGTTTAAAGAGTGAAAATGAGATAGGATTGTGCAGTGAAATATGAAAAGAAAGTCTAGACCCAAAGGAATTAGTCCAATTGGTAGGAGGAGAGCCATTCTACTCTATCAACCTGTGTTCGATTTTTCTAGGGAGCACTTTAGGAATTAATTTTTGAATGCACTAGGCCGATGTGGTAGAGTGTACTCTTAAAATTGTCCGGGGAGAGATTTAGTCAAGGTGCGTGCAAGTTGACCCGGACATATCCACCGTTAAACCAAAACAAAAAAAAAAAAAAAAAAAAAAAAAAAAAGAGGAAGTCTTGAGGTGCCAATAGAAATCCCAATAGGACAACCCAAATAAAAATTGCCCCAGCCTGAGCCTAAATTGGGCTGGACTAGCCTAGCCCAATATGATGCCGAAGATTCAATATTGTATGCTAGTAGGCCTCATCAAAAGCCCAAGACCCATGGGCAACCCGAAGCCTAAAATAAAAAAGCCCGGTCCAAGCCCAAAAAGGCCAGAGCCCAAACCCAGTCCGAGTACCCTTGGGCTAGGCCTGGGCCTTTAGTTGAAGCTCGAAGCCCGACACTATAGCATTATATATAATTTTGAATATTTTCCAATTTTTTAAAGAAGTATCTTTTAGTGATCACTTCTCAAATTAATACCAAAAAAAGAGTGTTTCCTGTTACCTTACAACAAATGGATAATCAACTTAATACAAAGTGACTACTAATATTCCCTGTGTTGGTATTATGATGAGAAATGGTCACCAAAAAGTAACGTTTCACTTTTTTTCTTTTATTACAACACTACTAGTAAGTTAATTTTGCTTAGGCCCAAGGCCCGAAGCCCGAGACCCAGAAATGCCCGAGCCCATGGGTTGGGTTTGGGCTTCATAATTTCAATGAATAGTGTAAGCCCAAGGAGCCCGGCCCAGTTTGATAAAAAGGCCCAAATCCGACCCAATGACGAGGCCTATGTGCTACCCAGACTAGCCCTTTGACTTTAGCTTTGCCAAGTTATTAAAGTTAACAAATTATCTAAGGTGGGTCATCTAATGGGAAAGGATTCAGTGTTGAGTTTGAAAAACTCACCACAGTGCCAAAGTAAAATGGGTCTTTGGATTCATTTTTGGACAGTTTGGATTTAAAGATCAAAAAGTCATCATTGAGGTTATTTTGGTCATTTCAGTAGTTACTTTTTATCTTTAAATCCAAACTGTCCAAAAGTAAATCCACAAGCCCATTTTACCTCGGCATTATGCTGAGTTTTACAAACTCTGCACTGAATCCTTTCTTGTGACCTAAGGGAGTTAGTCTAGTTGGTAAGAGGAGAACTCCTTTATTCTATCAATTTGGGTTCGATTCCTTTGGGCGTACTCCAAGAATTAATTCCTGAATGCACTACGCCGATGTGAGGGAGTACGTCCTTAAAATCGCCCGAGGAAAGATTTAGTTGAGATGCACGTAAGTTAGCTTGGACACCCTGACCGTCAAACCAAAAAAAAAAAAAAAAAAGAATCCTTTCCCGTGATGTCTTGGACTTTACTACATGATGAGGAGCCATAGATATAATGACTGCAAGCTACTTAACTAAGGGGAGGAGATTTTCTCCATTTAATGGACGGTCCAATAAACTTTAGACCGTTCATAGCACGTGAAATCCATATCGTATGAATGTTCCAAATTTTGTTGGATTATCTATTGCAATGGAGAGGATCCTTACTCCTATTTAAGATTAGTTACATAACTTATATTTGTAAAGAAAGAAATAAGGCAGCTGATTGCTTAAATAATTAATTTAAGGCACATTATAAAAGATAATAGAATTGGCATGATCATTTCCTGAGGGATTTGTTGAACATCTGAGGGAGCATATTATTGATAGTGTCCAGCCTAGGTGGTGTTAATTATTAATTATCCTCAGCAGAAAGAAGAAAGAAATGAAAAATAAAATATACAAAGACAATACAGAAAACTTCACGAGTCATGGCATCCCCAAGGTCACAGCTAAAATGGGTATTTCAGTAACTTCGGCTCAGCATGAAATGGCTATTTTGTTTTGTGAGTGGGTATGAAATGACTAGCTAGTTACCCCTTGATAAGCATGTAAACCACCAGTTGGACCATTGCCTAAATCTCATGAACCTGAGAGGATTTTATTCGCAGCAGCATGTACAATTTACAAAAGGAAAATGCTTGGAGTCCAAATTTTTTATTCCAACTATGCTTGCTCTCTGGACATGGCAATTGATGTAGTAGTTCTATAATTAATAAAATTTTTATTGGTTGACATAACTGTCAATGTCAACTTTCACATTAATTGGACAAATAAATTTAAATAATTAAATTGAATAATATATGTATCACTCATTGGAAAAAAAAAATATTGAAAAAAAAAATTTTCTTAGAAGAAAAATCTCCTGCCCTTGAAGAAAAGAAGCCTGTAGGTTCTTAAACCTAACCTTAATGAAAACCACCTCTCCAAAATAAGATACTTTCAACATCACCCTTTCAAAACCCTTAATGGCATTGGCCCTATAATGCCAAGCTAACAAAGATGCTTTCTAGTGCTACTATACTTCATAGAAAAGTCCCATTAATGGTTTGTAACAAACCGTGGTAAGTAGCCCCACAACCATGTGTTCTTCTTGAAGAATTAGGACAAATAAAAACCCTGGCCTAGAAGAGTTCGTGAGCATCAATAAGGGACATTTTTGGTTACGTTGGCTACTCCAAGATCTATAAAGATTTTATGGAGTCTAGCCAAATGGAGCTTCCCAACAAAAGGAGATGACAAAACTCCAACAACCAAGTTAAAGGGAAAACAATCCAACTTTATGTTGTACTTCAATGCAGTCCAACCCACAAACACTATCTAACATCCAACTTACATTGTTGTTGGAGAGAGAGAGAGAGAGAGCGAGAGAGAGAGTCAAGTCCAAGAAGAAAGGTTGTAGAAATTAGGCAGTGCAGTGGCGTATTATCTGCGGCGTAGAAATTAGACTATGTCCCTACTTGTGAGTATTCTTCCTTCATCAGTCAATAATTAGAACTCAAATGAAGAAAATTATCACATACGGAGTATTTGTTATATTACACCAAGAAAACAGGCCTAAGATGGATGTGAGAGAGACCTGAACTTGAAAAACAAGGCCCAAACTAATGTTTTTCTCTAGCGTGACCTTGCAAAATACAGATGGGTTAACAAGACTATTCTTCAAAATTGTTCTCATCTGCCAGAGACTTTGAAAAAATAATACAACTTGGTTTAGTACATAATGTCAAAATTAGTTAAATTTACATTAGAAGTTTGTTGAAATGTTTGGCCATTTTAGGTCTATAGCTCAACGTTGAGACTACACAATCAAATGAAGTGTGCTTTGTAGGCTATTTCAAAGAAACCAAAAAAGTAGCCAAACACAGTACATAGGGCTTCTAGATTATTGAAAGAACAAAAGGGATATACAGGCTATTTTCCAGAAAGCCAAAGCCGTTTGATTTGCTTAACTGAGAGACTACAAGTGGTTGCATATAAACCATGACTCACAGCCTTCAGAATTACCAAAGACAATTGTCCATTTTCCTTCTACATTGAGGGAACACAAACTGACCCTTTTTCCCCAATAAACATGGGAAATTTTTGTTTGCCTCTGATGCTTCAATTTCTCATATTGTAATGGAGATGAAACAAACTAGTGATAAAGGTCTCTTATTCTCCACCAGATCTGCAGCTTTATTCATGACTTATTCACTTCAAATGGGACAAAGTACTCCTGCTGTAATGGTTATAGTATAGTCATATTCTCTGTACTTCAATCATGCACTTGCTCTACCATGCCATTGCATGGTACTATCATGACTTCAATATTGAAACATAAATATTACCACAATATCCAAGAACTCAATATTCAAAAACCCATCTCAATTTGATAAACTCTCAAACAATCTTTAAAAAATTAAGATTGGGTATCGATGTATATACTAGAAATATAAAAGAAGGGGGGGGTGCAATTTTTTTAAAAATTAATCTCATTTGATTATCAATAATTTTGGAGAGAGAGAGAGAGAGAGAGAGATGTACAAATAAATTTCAGTTAATCTCCCTAATTTTGTACTTCTTTGTGATGGATCAATGAGTGAGGATTTGATTCCAATTAATGCAAAAATTTATAAATAAATAAAAAAAAGAAGTTATATATATGAATAGATCAATACAAAGGAATGCATAAACAACATAAATGGACATGAACAGTACATGAAGGAATATAATAGCTCTATCCCCAAAGCACGAGGGAGGGATCTCAAAAGCACCAACCAACCCACGCGTACAAAGACAGAGAAATTCTGTCACTCAAAACCCTAACAACATCTCACATCTGCTAATAAGATTCTGCACAAAACTTGACACATAAAAGAAGAACACAACAATCAGAAAACATCATAAAAAATACTATAAAAAGAACCATCTAAACGTACAAGGGTAGAGAGAGAGAGAGAGAGAGAGAGTAAAAATCATGGAATACCCAGATAAGCCAAAATCACAAAGAAGAAGATCACAAACCTTTTCCATGAAAACAGAAACCCTAATGGGTTGTTGAAAGTGGATCAAAAGATGGAATTAGGGTTTACGATGATTAGTTTTTTTTTTGCCTTTTTTCCTTTTTTTTTCATACTACCATCAACAGGTGAAGCTGCCACATGATCTAGTCTTTCCTGGATAAGGGAAGAGAAAGCCCAGATCATGCTGGCAGCTTCAACTGCTAGTGGTGCACGATACGACGATATGCACCCTTCTTGTATTGCAGCGTAGAGCCCCTCTAATCCTCTTCTTCTAGTTGTTGAAGGGTTCATGGATAAGCTAGAGGGGATGAGAGGATATAAATAGAGAGGAATTAAAGAGGAGTTTCATTTCTACTTCTTGCAGATATACTTTTTCTCTTTCCAGTCACTTTATTTTTTGTCTTATGTGTTTAAGATCGGCATAGATTGTCATTGGAGGGGTGGCACAAGCAATCTGTATTCTCCTTATCTCATTTGTTCTTTCTACCCCCGTAGTCATGACTAATGAATATCGATCGATGATGGAGATCAAATTGGAAAACCCTCATGATAGTCCATCACTTCAAAAGTAATGATGGACAAAGACAAATGAAAGAGGATTTATCACTACAAAAGTAAATGGAAGACATGTATTAGACATTTGTTATCTACGTGTCCGCCATTGCTATATATTTAGATAAATTCTATAGAATTTTATCATGTTAGATGATTGGATGGGATGACAAAATTTGATTTAATTTAAATTACTACTTTTAATATCTTCTACTAAAGGGGAAAAAAAAAGTATAGGGAGAGTTGTACAAGGTGAAAACAATGTTTCAAGTTTACGAGGAGACTCCAACCAAAATAGTAACTATAACCTTACCAAGATGAGTTCTTTTTTTTTTAAAAGTATTATTTAATTTTAATTTTTTTCTCTAAAATTGTAACTGTAATACATCAACACATGATTTTTTATTTTATTTTATTTTTTTTGTGTTTTTTCCAAATGGGAGCGGCTATATATTGTCACCCCACAACTTCCTTTTCACGCCCCATTTATTTTTAACAAAGACTATAAATTAAATTCTTTTCACGCCCCATTTATTTTTAACAAAGACTATAAATTGAATTGCCAAAAAATTTACTTATATAATAGATTTAAAAAAAACTTTCTTTTACAAAATTATTCAAAATAACATTTCCTAATAGTTAACATTGCTAGTTTTCATAGAAATCTTTTATATTTTTAATAAAATCTTAAGAAATTTAAAATAAGTGGAGATAGCAAAGAAAATTGAGGATCTTTTTAAATGGATGCTATATCTGTAATCAAATCATTAGAAAAAAATTAGGGATCAATGTATCCTTTTTTTTGGGATGTGTGGGGGCAAGTTAAAAATTCAAATTACAATATTTTTGTTATTGGAAGACCGCCTTTTGAGTTTAATTTTGGCACAACGATAGATTTTGTACCCGCGACCTTTTACTCTAGGCCTCTATGGAATCCAAGTACCACTTGAGCTACAAGGCCCCTAGTGGTGGTACTAGTTGTCAACTTCAAAGCATTTTAAATGTTCATATATGAAAAAGCAGGTTTCAAGGGAATAGCAAAAATGCGTAATCGAACTGGAGTTGCATTAGAAGTCATTTTGGTAAATTTATCATTACATTAAGGACTGGAAACTGAAAAGCCTTTAGAAGAAGGAAAAAAGAGACAATGATAAAGACGCAGAGTGGTCCCAAAGGAAGCAAATTGAATATTGTCACACCCACGCCACCACATGCAGACAGGTTTGTGAGAGTTTCTAAAATTTCCTAAGACCCCCTTTAGTAACTTTAGTTCCAATAGCCTCTCATGCCTGCCGGCCTCTGTCTCTCTAGCTCTCTAATCTCTATCTCTTTCTTTCTCTCTCTCTCTCTTTCTCTCTCACACACATGTACTGTAAACATCAACCAGGAACCAAAAGAGAGTTAACACAAGGACCTCTACGTGGGGACCATTTTGCATGGCTAGCTTCATAGGAGTTCATAAGATTCACAAAAAAGGGGGCAAAAAATAAAAAATAAAAAATAAAAAATAAAAAATAAAATAAAATAAAGGAAAAGATCATCTCAGCCTATCACAAGTCTCTCTCTCTATAGGATGGCGGTATAATAGAGATATGTTGATAGTAGATATCAGCACTCACATTGAGGTTAGATTTGTATTTTGTGCATTAGTAGGTTATGAGTATATTAGGGTAATGTATAAGGTACAACCCCTAATGATGCTGATATTACTTATATCAGCACGTCTTTATCTAACCAAGACTATATATATATAGGGCTGATCATGTGGCAAATATCTCTGATTATCCTATTCGATCACGGCCGTCCATGAATGATACGTACACATTCACGTGCGTGCGCGTGTTGTTCACGGATAGCTGTGATCGTATCCGGAATATCCCACACATGATCAAAGATATATATATATATATATATATATATATATATATATATATATATATATATATATATATATTTGGGGTATATATATATATATATTATAAGTGCTTTTATTTGTTAGGTGATGGTAACAATTTCCCCCCCCTTTTTTAAACGAGGGGTAGCCATTTGTTGAGTGCTTGCTGGACCTGCATCTCATTGGTGCCAGTAATACATCAACAGCAAGTATCAAAGACAATACCACCGATTAGGTAACATTTGGAACATTAGTCTGTAAAGTGATCCATCTAACTTTGGCAATTAGGAAAATGATAAAAAAATTTATAAAGGCAGTTGTGATTTGGACTTTCTGCTTCCTTTCGATCATTAAATTTGTTTTAATATTAGGTTGTGTAGATGGATGAACCAAAGGAAGCAAATGGTGGGGAAGCCGTCATATCTCCACACCAAGTATGCCAATGATTCTTTTCAACCCAAAACTAATCACATGACTTGCAAACGACGTAATTCACTTAATTTAACTAATTATCTGATGCGGCAAAGAGTGGCTCACTTATTGTGTACATTAGATACCTTCCACCACCAAATGTGGGCTCAATCTTGATATGCAATCACCCGTCGTAAAAATATTCATGAAATAGAAAATATTTTTTTAGCTTTATAATCTAGGTGGTATTTGACTCCCTTATTGGGGTGGGGTGGGGTCGGGTGGGATGGGACCTAATCTCGGTTTTTGGATCGGATGGGTTTGGTACCAAAAATAAAAAATAAAAATCTGATTTTGCTTCTCTTGAGTATCCCCTCTCCAATAATATTAAGTTTGCAACTTACAAACCTAAACTTATAAGTAGAGGTCCCAAACAGGTATATAAAATTGTATTAAACTTAATATTTGGGCAATGTAAAATGTGATATATTTCAAACATATTAATATCTCAATAAGGTGCCACTTGATTTCCCATCATCACAGGGAGGCTGTGATTTTCTTTTTCTTCCCCCCCCCCCCCCCCCTCTCTCTCTCTCTCTCTCTCTCTCTCTCTAATACTCTTGGCAAGTTCGGCGTAAACATCCTCTTCCACTATCTTCATAAAATCCCTAAGAAAATGACTACTCCACATACTCAATCGATCTTTTAATAAAATGTCGAATCTTAGTGAGATAGCCCGTTGCTTTATTTCCTTATCAATAAGTATAGTTGATCCCTATATTTTTGTCTCTCCTATGATGTTTTTTCTGTTAAAAATTTTAATTTTATTTTGTAGGAAGATATTTAAATTTCAAATATTCCAAGGTACGTATACCTTTTCTACCTGGTAAACCATCATCCATAATCTTGGCATCTCGATCATTTGACATGAATTTTTCTTATATTACTTTCTTTTGCCATTACTAAGTCGATCGTTAAAGCTAAAGCTTCCATTTGAGGGACAATTTGATCATGATTTGTCCAAGCTCACTTGCTTAATTAACCAACGCTTAATAGTAAAAGAATTGTACCATTTGTCGATTGGTGTATGTCATCCTTGTGCAAGGACTAGAGTAATCTTATTTGTATCATTCCTATTTCATCAAATATCTCTAATTAAAGGTTTTATTTGATTAGTTGAACTTAAGCCAAAGGGAACAAATGAGCAGTAATCATAGAGGAAAAAGGTATTTTCTTATATAATACATACTGTTTTATTTGGTAAGTCTCATGAAATCTACATTTATCTTTCTAAGGTATTGCTGGTTTCACAATAATTTCTTTTCAAAAACTTATAGAGTGAGGCTATTGCCACTACATAAAATACTCAAAGCCCTCCATTAGTTTACACTTTTTGAGGTTTTTTGAAAAATATAAAAGGTCTTTACGAAAATTAATAGCATTGTTCACTTAGAAAACATCATTCTAAACAACTTTGTAAGAGAAATTTTTTCCAAAATCTATCATTTAAGTAGACTTTTTGGCCATTTACAATCTCCATTTCATTTTTCATGAAAAATTGATAAAAAATCTACTTAAATGATAGATTTTGGAAAAACTTTCTTCTACAAAGTTGTCCGGAATGATGTTTTCTAGTAAACTATGTGATTTGTTTTCATAATTTTTTTTTATATTTTTCATAAAACCTTAAAAATGTAAATTAAATGGGGAGTTTAGAGTATTTTATGTAGTGGCAATAACCTAGCCCAAACTTAAATTGCCCCTTATTTATGAATGTAAAATCAAGAAAGTTACATATAGATGTTGATGGATAATCCTAATATCTTTACTATATATATATATATATATAAATGAAAATTGTGGGTGGGCTTTGCAGCCTCTTAAAATGTTTCCCCTTCATACATGTAATGAAAAAAGAGGGGGTGGAAAAAAAACTCTTTGAGAGAAAAGGGGAAAGTTCTTAAAGGCCCATGTTTTTAGTTAATGGTATGTCATTATCATATATTGAATATATATAGAAATCATGAATATTTAATTTTCTTAATGGTATGTCATTATCATATATTGAATATATATATATATTAATCATGAATATTTAATTTTCTCCATGAAGTTTTCCCAACCAGCTTGTTTGTCTCATCAGTTTTCTCTCCAATTTCTTCCCAACAAAATATCAATTTTCTTTGGTCCCAAGCATGGGTGAGCTTCTAGTGCTTGCACGTAGTCCTCCAAAGTGTCCAATTCCTCTCAAATACCCCCCTTCTCTCCCCCTCGATGTCTTCTCTAACCTCCCCTTTTTCTCTATCAACATCCAGTGGGCGACCAGCCAACCACATTGAACCACATCTCAGTACTAAACAACCCTAGCTTTCCAAGCTGTTTACTTCTAAGACTAGATTCTACAACTATCATTTTTCACTAGCATATACCTTTCAACACATGGGCTCCCAATTTCTTAATAGAGACAAAGAAAGAACCCATTTGTTTAAGCTAGAGGTTTATCTTTTTGCTTAACCCTTTTGGTGTCCACTAACTCTGGTTTATTCATCTTCAAATTAAATGATTGCAGGCCAAACTTCACTTTAAATATCTATACAAATATACATTGTAATTGAAATGACTACTAATTATACACAAAGAATTAATTACTACTCCGTCTAAACTTAAATATAAAATCAAAAACCAATGGGTGCTTAAACAGAGAGTGGTAAGGCAAGGAGGGCACCCCTTAGAAAGCTTTTTCTCCCTCCCCCAACCACCAACCCCCTTTCTTTTTTTCTTTTTTTTCACATCAGTTGTGAACGATGCCTAAGATAGACTTATAAAACGACACTAGACACCCTTTAAGAGAGGCGTCTTTTGGGCATAGGGCTTGTAAGAACAAATCCGTGAGGCCGGCTTGTAGGTTGAGCCAAAGCGGATAATACCTCAAGGGCCAAAGCGGACAATATTTCAAGGTGAAGGTTGGACCGCACATTGAACAATAGTGTCAAAGCCAACGGTCGTGCCAGCACCAAGATAGGAATGTTAGTGTCCCATATCGGTTGTGGACGATACCTAAGATAAGTTTATAAGACGGCGCTGGACATTCCTCTAAGAGAGGCACCTTTTGAGCATAAGGTCCATAAGAACAAATCCGTGAGACCGGCTTGTAGGCTAAACCAAGGTGGACAATACCTCAAGGTAAGGCTTGGATCGCGTTTCTAACATTTACAAAGCAAGAAACTCAATCACATACTTATACGTTCATATTCTCTTCGATAATGGTCTGTTGACCAAGTGTCACTTCTCCCCCTCTTGAAAGGCAAGGTCTTCATTTTAACTTTTAAGTCATATTAGAATTAGTAAGAAATTAATTTATGTTCTTAATTTCTTATTTCTTACAAGAACCAAAAAAAGACATATTTTCTTCTTCCCACAAATGTACCTGGAGAACAACGTAGAAGCAAGGCCCTGCACACCGTGATGTGGAGCTTTGTGATATGTCCTAGGCTGACCAAAGGGGCCTATATGTCTAAAGTCTGTTTGCTTCACTGCTTAATTAAGCCTAGTTTGAGCTTAACCATGAGGCTGGCAAGCTACTATGCTCAAGACTCAAAGCCCTGTAATTGATGAAATCACATGAAAATGGTCGAGCTTGTGTTGGATCACCCATGTAAATAATGTAATCACACCAACTTGTCAAGTTTGACTTTCATAGTGATACTAGAAACTTGTGTGACGTACAAGATAATGTTCTTCTTCGCCCATTTTTCTAACTCTGATTCTGGCCTCATTATCTGACTCATTTGATTGCGATTGTTTCGTACTATGAAGAGAAATTATGGAGAAAAACAAATTAAGGAAAGTCGAAATCATGCCAATCAATTTGGAGAAAGACAGAAAACTTGCTTTAGTTATACCTAATACCTTTATTTGACTCCTGTTATAAAATTGGAAAGTGTCAAAAACACGAGAGATGACCACCCATCCAATGGCCTAATGGTACCCGTTGCCATCAAGGGATGTTGAGGAATCCAGACCCTACCACCATAGCATATTAGCATCATAAGAGGGTTTGGGCAGCCTTAGCCTCTCTATTTGTTTTCTTTTTATTATTATTTATTTATTTATTTCGCATGCTTGCTCAACATGGGTATCCTCATTTTTCTAGGATTAGAGACCAATCCTCCCGTCCCACACGTGTTGGGTAATATTGAGTCACCCAAATTCTAAGCTATGTTTGGTATGCCGGATAGATCGGATAGGATAAATATATTATTTTTATGTGTTTGGTATTCTTTTCAAATAAAGAATATATTATCCATAAGATAATTATATCCTCCGCATGTGAGACATAATTAACCCTCGAGAAATGTGGTATATTTTTATTTTAGGATACTATCTCATTTAAAAGAAATAAGGGAATAGAAAATTATCCAAGAAACTATCTTTCCCATTTCAAACAAAACAACAAAAGATTTTTTCTTCATTTATTAATTCTATCATATCTAACCTTTTTAATCCGGTATACCTAACGTTTCCTGAGGGTAGCTCTAGGGAGGTCAAGTGGGGAAGTCTTAACCTCTTTGGTTACTTAATTATGTTACCCAATAGCCAATATCTATGACAAAATTATATATTGCCTTTTCTTTTCCTTTTTTTTTCTTTTTCTTATTTATTTTCCTTTTTCGATTCTTTGAATGATATCAGTTAAGTTTCGAACTCCAAACCTTCCCCTCATAAGTTGGGATCGAATAAATATGACTTAAAATGACAAAACTGGTTGTTCTTGCCATGTCAATTGGACGAAAGGATTAGATTCGTAGGTGAGTTTAAATACTAATGGAAGTTCCTTAAGAAATCCAGGTAATGCAGGGGTTGGAGGTCTAATCCGTAACTCAATGAGTGTTCGGATTAAAGGATTTTATCGTCATATTGGGCAGACAACTAGTGTATGTGTTGAGCTATGGACCATTCGGAATGGTTTACAGCTTGCATGGACAATAGGCTACCGACAAGTTTTACCTCAATTGAATGCTCAAATTGTAATATCTCTTTTGACACAACAGATGGCTCCAACCCCTTGGCATTTAACCCTTGTTACTGATTGCAAGTCCCTATTACAGCGTAATTGGCAAGTTCAAACCAAACACGTGTACAGGGAAGCAAATAAATATGCAAACTTTTTGGCAAAATATGGTGCTTCTTAAGTTATAAATTTTGTTGTACTCAATGAATCTTCCAGTGATCTTGTAACTATTTTGTTATGGGATGCCCTTCGTACGGCTACCCCACGTCTATGTAATTTGCACTAAATTAATAAAGCTTCCCTTTTCTACGAAAAAAAAAGAAGAAAAAAAAAGAAGAAAAACTTATAAATGCTATCTCATCACAAGTGCAATACTTTTGAGTGAAGACTGAATTGCATGTACCAAACATTAAAAAAAAAAAACGAAGACTGAAGTGCATGCACCCAATTCACAGCAACTTGCAAGCTCCATTTTATGGTTGTCAACTAAGGGCCCGTTCGGCTTAGATTTTGGGCAGCCAAACCATGCTTTTGGAGGCCCAACAGGTTTTGATAGCTAGTTTGGGTGGAGCATGAAAGAGCAATTAGATTGGGGGAACGGCTATTCCACCCCCACCCCCCCCCCCCCCCCCCCCCAAAAAAAAAATTTGATTAGCCCCACATGTTTTAGGTTTTTAATATTTTATGTAAAATATAAAAGGTTTTTAGGAAAATCAGGTACGATGTTCACTAAAAAAAATATCATTTTTAACAACTTTGTAGAATAAAGTTTTTTTCAAAATCTATCGTTTAAGTAAACTTTTAACCATTTATAGTTTCTATTTCATTTTTTGCCAAAAAACCTACATAAACAATAGATTTTGAAAAAAAAAATTCTTTTACAAAGTTGTTCAAATTAATATTTTCTAATGATTAGTGTAGCCGGTTTTTATAAAAACCTTTTATATTTTGCATAAAATTTTAAAAACCTAAACTAGAGGCTGATCAAAATGGGGGGCAATAGTGGGGCCCTTCCATAGCCCATATGTTCATTTGGGCCGAAGCAGCATCCCTGACTCTTTTTGAGGAAGCTGTTTTCAGAGCAGAACTTAAATGGGCTAGTCCACTATTCACTAGTGATCTCAAAATCTCCTTAAATCTCTCGGTAAAAGTCTTTGGTAGACTGTAATCCTATCTAGCGTTGAAGTCTTCTCCTTAACTCGAACACCTTCAGCCTCTCAGGCCTGTTTGGACGTCTAAATAGAAATTAAACAATTTTAGTATATTCTCTATTGTATTGAAGGCATAAGAAAAAATTTAAGAGAATGATGGAGTGCAAATCCAAAGTAGTGGCATTTCATGAATTTTTAAAAATTGATCTTGTAGCATCAACCATAATGACAACTAACTTTTTGAAATAGCCTCATTCAATATGATGGAGTTGTGCCTTTAGTATTATGTAAAATGCATTACAATTGTTTCATTTTCATTTGGACAACCAAATGGGCCCTCAGTGTTTTTTCTTCGTCTTTTTTAGTTCTTTTTTTTTTTCTGCCTTTTAAATCCTCACTTTGTCTTGCTAACCTAAGGGGGCCTCTATTGGCACCCCAAGAGTTGCTTTTCATCTCTCACTTGTTTTACACTTCAAGATTTTATTAAAAATATAAGAGGTTTGTATAAATATTGATCACATTGTCCACTAAAAAACGTCATTTTGAACGATTTTCTAGAACAAGGTTTTTCCAAAATTTGTCATTTAAGTAAGTTTTTTTTTTTTAAAAAATATAATTTTTACTATATCTGTTCATAAATGGTTAAAAAGTTCACTTAAACGATAGATTTTAGAAAAACTTTTTTCTACTAACTGTTCAAAATGATGTTTTTTAGTAAACTATATTATCAGTTTTCATGAAAACTTTTAATATTTTTTATAAAACTTTAAAATACAAAATAAATAGGGGATTAAAAGCAAGGAGGCCTCTATTGGTACCCAAAGACTTACTCTTCATCCCCCACTTATTTTACATTTTAAGGTCTTATGAAAAATATAGAAAGTTTTCATAAAAAATGATCACATATTCTATTAGAAAAAGTCGTTTTGAACAACTTTTTAGAAAAGAGTTTTTCCAAAATCTATCGTTTAAGCATACTTTTTTGTCATTTATAGTATTTGCTTCATAAATGATTAAAAAGTCTACTTAAATTATAGATTTTGAAAAAACTTTCTTCTAAAAAGTTATTCAAAATGATGTTTTCTAATAGATAGCGCAATCAGTTTTTATGAAACTCTTATATATTTTTTCTAAAATCTTAAAGTATAAAATAAGTGGGGGAATGAAAAATAAGTTTTTGAGTACCAATAGAGGCTTTCAAAAAGCAAGTTTTACATGCCGATAGAGGCCCTTAACCTAATCGTGGCACAAATGCTAGGCCCAACACTTGCACAGCCCAATCCAAGTGCTCACGTTTGATCGGACCACCTTCTTTTATGGCTTAATGGCAAAAGAGTGAAATTGGGGTGTGTTCAGTACAGGAATCGAAAGCTTTTCTTTGTGGTTTACCTTTTTCTACACTTTCGATCTTGATATTGTGCAAATAAATAATTAAAGAAGAATAATTCTAGAAAACCTTATGCTAGGCCAGTTGGCCTTTGCACAGTCCAAACTCCAAAGTCCAAATAAAAGAAAAAAATGTGATGATAAATGTGCATGATATAAAATGATTTTCTTTAAAATAGCTGACCTAAGAGCTTACGCCCATACATATCTATAAGCAAAGATATCAAGCAGCCTGTGTATTTTAAATTCTTTAAACCCTTTTTTTATGCTTGCTTCGACTTTTGAAAGCGGATTATTCAGATCAAGTCCAATTTATTTTTATTATTATTTTTTTTTATTGGGATAAAGCATTGAGTTAAAATCTTGTAGCAGTTTTGTTTTCTGTCCCTTGCTCACAAGTAACTCAACTAAATGATATCATGTGGCAACAAAGTCATTGAAAAATGGCATTTTTTTCATTTTTGATTACAAGAGAAGATTTAGGATTAAGAGAGACTTCCTTTGTATTTGTTGGATGATCTAATGAAAGTTAAACCTAAGATCCACTAATTCAAATGAAATCTATTAAATATTAATGATCTTGACTCCCCATCCATAAATAGGACATACAACATCCACCAAATTAAAACCAAAAAAAAAAAAAACAAAAAAATCATGATTAGATGACAGCTTAGGACAACATCAGGTAGTACAGAAGAGGGTATTGTTAGGTGACGTGTCGTGGTCCAATTGGGCTGTCAAACAGCTTATACCACTCTCATTTCGATTCTCAGTTGCAAGTTTTGCAGTCTCACTTCGATCATCAGTCCTATATATGCACTTCCTAAAAGTGAAAACGAAGAGCAACAAGAGGAAAACCAAAGACAAAATCAAGCGTGAGGGCGAAACGATATGGCTGGATTACAAATGCCTAGAGTCAAGCTGGGGAGTTGGGGTCTTGAGGTAAAACCCATCTTATTTCTTTTACTCTTTTATATTTATGTACTTTTTTTTCCTTTTTATTTATCAAACTGTCCCTTATTTTTGTATCTTTTATTTTGATAACATATATGTGAGTCAAGGACCCATAACCCACTCACCATTCAATATCTCCCTCTCTTTATCTCCAGTTTCCAGTTAGTTTTCTCTCATGACCAAATTTTCTGAACTTTAATCATTATTATTATTTGAAAGAAAACCCAGCCCTTATATTAGAAAAAAAAAAAATTTTAAATTTCTTACACTTTTAAATCTTATGAAATTCAGGGGAAAAATTCCTTATACATAGCTAGAGTGATCTTTCATGTAAATCTTACTTTTAGATTTAGTGGGTACATGGCCTGGAAGAAAAAAAAAAAGGATAAATGGATAAAGAAGAAGAAGACATAGTTCTGAGATCAATCATTTGGATTAAATGGGTATATGACCCCCTATAAAATAGAAGGAGAAAAGGGTAAAGGAGGAGGAGGAGGAGGAAGAGGAGCTAGGGAGTACCAGCAGCAACGGCGGCAGTGGAACGGTGTACCAACAGGATAGAATCATTAGAGAATACTAATGGAATGGGTTTTGGGTTTCTCATAATCCGAACCACATCTATAACCCAACTTATACCTTTAATCAAACTAAAATATCCCAAAAAATAAGGGACCGTCGGATTTAAAAGGATAAAAGGCTACAAAATGATTCAACTCTTACAGTAGATGGTATAGTCCTTCTAATATCATGCGACTAGTATTTTGCAAAATCAATTGTTGAATTAAAAAATCAAGTTGATCCGTAATTAAGAGTTGTTTTGTCCATAAATGTCGATAAATGAGCGATTGATATTGATTAAAAAATGTAAGTTTTGAATTGAATAGCAATCATTCTTGGATCAACTTGATTTTTGGCATGTATTGCCTACATGAGAAGGCTATTGAATCCAATCTAGAAAATTTTTAGGTGAGGTTAATCTGATGTAAGTTTCGTAAGGTCATGGATTGTATGGTTGTACCCCATATATGAATCGATGGTACTATACAGCCCACCAATGCATGACCTTACGCAGTTTTAAATCAAGTTAACTAATAAGAAAATGACTGATATACCATTATAAAGACATGAGTGAATTTCCTATTCAAACACAAAATGCCATCACTCTTGTCATTTCATATCCTACTATACCATTATTTTCTATTATTAGTTACAAAAAAAAATACCTGCCATATTAGTTTGGTTTTAAACCCCAAGAGATGGATTAATAGTTATTCAGACTCGCACCATTTTGGTTATTTTTCATTTTTTTATTTCGGTCAATTAAACTATCAAGCTTAAAAAATATCATTACCAATTTTGTCCGAGTGTTTCTTATACTTCTCTCTTGCAAGCGTGTCACTTTTTTTATTTTGGTCTCATAGGTCTCGCAGTTGGGGTTTGGATGTATGGGGCTCAATGGAGGATACAATGCCCCAGTCCCTGAAGAGGTTGGCATTTCGATCATCAAGCATGCTTTTGATAAAGGAGTTACATTCTTCGACACTGCAAATGGTTATGGAGCCAATCATGCTAATGAATATCTGGTTGGAAAGGTACATTCATCTTAATTGACTTGTGTCTCATGAAGATTGTAAGTTTATCTTTGAAAGCTTGGAACATTTTCCACATTGATGTGAACACCACTCCCTTATGTTTAGAAATGTTCTTCAATATGTTAAGAATGATTGAAATAGTTGTGTACACATGTGAATTATCAACCCCGAGGGGTAGCTTAGTTGGTTTTAGTACCTACATTTCAGAAAGTGGAAAGTTACTCATTTCAACTCCTCGTACTCCCAAGGGCCCACCGGCTTACCCACCCACGTTTTACCGACTGATTATGCACTCAACTGGGCGATGGTCTTGCTTGAGACTGAGGAGTAGTCGGGCCAAAGCTTCAAACACCTTGAGGCAATAGCCAAAATGAAAAAATGTATGCATTTAATTATAATGATTCTCTCATTTACCCGCAATGCACTCTTTCATTGCTTCCCAAGTTTAAAGCTTTTAGCTTCCCTGGTATAATGGTATTTCCCAGTTCAATACAAATTTTTGTAACTTTTTTCCCCTACCTATGGTGCTCTACTCTCCCTCCCCACTTTGAACCAATGGGCTAAATTAAGGGGACTGGTTTTATACCTCTAATACTATGTAAAACTACACTAAAATTGTTTAATTTCCATTTGGATGCCCAAATGTCCGAAATATATTTGCTTAAGCATGCAATTTTAGCAGAATGCTTGTGTTTCTTACAAATTAAAAACTACAAATCTTGTAGGCATTAAAGCAGTTGCCTCGAGAAAAGATCCAACTAGCCACAAAATTTGGTGTTTTCAAAGGTGATGGTCCCAACCTTTCAGCAAAGGGTTCTCCTGAATATGCCCGTGAATGTTGTGAGGGTAGCCTAAAGCGTCTTGGCGTGGACTACATTGATCTCTACTATCAACACCGGATTGATACTACAATACCTATCGAAGTAACTGTAAGTGTTCTTCTTTCTTTTTTGTCTTTTTACACTTCGAATTCATGGTTTCTTTTTTCAATTTTAAACTACTACTTGAACTTTCCTTAACCCCCTCCGCCCTTTCTCTGGTTATTTAACTATGTACAGAGGCATCATTTTGCTAATGGTAGTTGAAATTATTTTTGTGTGGGTAGATGGGAGAACTTAAGAAGTTGGTGGAAGAGGGGAAAATTAAGTACATTGGGTTATCTGAAGCCAGCCCAGACACTATAAGGAGGGCACATAAAGTCCATCCCATTACTGCCATACAAATGGAGTGGTCCCTCTGGACTCGTGACATCGAGGAAGAAATAGTACCGCTTTGCAGGTTTCCCTCTAAAATCATGAAAGATTCCATCCTAAGCTGAAGATTGTCTATAAGAAGTTTTTTTTTGTTTTGTATTTTTGTTTTTGTTTTTTTTTTTTTCAATTTACATGTACCATCCATATATGTTATGCCCCAAGTTAACAATTTATGTGTTCTTTGTACTTGGGGTCCTAGAAAGTCAGGCTACATATGCGCATTTTTGTCCTTTCTAATGTTGTCATGATCTAATATAGGTGCACTATTTCTATGTTAAAACATGCAGGGAACTTGGAATTGGGATAGTTCCATACAGTCCCCTGGGCCGTGGGTTTTTCGCTGGCAAGGCAATTGTGGAAAGTATACCCTCAGATAGCAGGCTGGTATGTAACTGGATTCATGTCTATTCTATTCCCTGTGTATATTGCTAGGGTTATTTTTTTATTTTTTTATTTTTTGGAGATAGTTCCATGTAACAAATGCATTTTATGGGTCTTTTGGATGCCGGGAAAAATTTTGAAGGAAGAAAATGAATTTTATAACAAGTTCGCTGCACTCAAAGCACTTTATGGTTTGGCTCCATTTGTTGTCTGCCCCCCACCCCAATTTTTCCTACAAATTCTGTAAAACCAAATGGAGAAATGGTTTACGGCAAAAGGCACCTCTATGGTTCAATAGTGCATTTTGATACCTTTCCCTCTTTGGGTTATATTAATTAGCTTGTTGAGGAGTTGATTGTGATCTTTAATTCTTTCTTTCTCTAGGTAACACATCCTAGGCTCAAAGCAGAGAATATTGACAAGAACAAGGTCTTCTATAGTCGAATCCTGAAGTTGGCCGAAAAGCATGGATGCACCCCTGGTCAACTAGCTCTTGCATGGGTTATGCATCAAGGAGATGATGTGGTACCTATCCCAGGTGGGTAGCTTTCTCTGTTTCTTCCTCCTTACTCTTATTAACAAATCGTCTAATCCTAGATGCGCTTTTCACACATACATATATACTAACACACGTTTGTGTGATCAGTGTATGGTCAATTGGTCATTGATCATAAATACGAAATTAAAATGACTTATTTATGGCTCGAAGGGTATGTACTCAGGCTACATGCCTACATCTGAAGTTTGTAAACTGTAGAAGTTTCCCTTGTTTCCATCAATTGTCTCATTCTGTGGTTGTCAAGAAAATAATCTTATAAACCACATCCCTGGTTGAACTTGTTTTCCCTAGACTTGTTCTCAAATTATTTCTAAATAAGGTATTCATGACAATATTAATAATTTTTCTAGTTTTTGTCCTCTTGCCAACACTTATTCTTGGTTATAACCCCAGACATCTTTTATTTGATCTGCAAATTCATCACTATGTGGCTACGCCATTAGTATAGGCAAAAAGCATACTAAATTCAATTCAATTTCCATTTAAAAGATACTGAATTAATGATTTTATTTCTCTCAAGGTATCCAAAGTCCAAACACCCCCAAAGGAAATACTTGTTTAGTGTGCCATTACTTATACTAAGAATTCATTATTTTCTTGATTATATGGTAGTTTTTCCTACCCAAATTTTCCACACAAAAAGTAAAAAATAAAAAATAAATCCAAGTTGATTTGTCATGTTCTATTACTTTCCTCGGGTTTTTGCAGGGACGACTAAGATAAAAAATCTAGATGAAAATATCGGTTCAGTAGGAGTTAAGCTCACAAAGGAAGATTTAGAAGAGATTTCTGATGCGGTGCCCATCCACGAGGTGGCTGGGGATAGAACGTTTGACTTCATAGCTGGATTAAATTGGCAATATTCAAACACACCACCACTCGAGGATTACAACATCTCAACTTAGGATGCCTATGTGCACACTGGAAGTTCATGAGACACTGGTGAGGGTTGCGCGGATTTCAGCTTTGATGTCTATGCATGGCTGCAACCTGTTAATAATGGTACATGTTTTTATGTAATGAATATTGTGAACACTTTGTGTACCAAAAATTATTGTATATAGTGTATTGGTGAACTAATAAATCGCATTATGCATAAGATCTATAATGCAAGTAATGGGATTTGAAAGATAAAAGGACCACGCCATAGGAACTGGAGAATTTGAGTCTTACTTTTTGTCCCCACTGTCAGGTGCATGGGTTTGCAGGTGGATTGTATATTGTGGACTAGTGTCGGTTCTAACCTCGGTGAGAGTAGATTTGGGATATCAACGTTTGGCATACAAAAATAAAAAAATAAAAAATAGGTGTGGAATGGTTGTTGTAGAAATAGAAGGATTTGATTAATTTGGCATGAATAGAGGCTGGTGTTGGAGAGTGGTACTCAGGCAGGAGAGGCAGTCTTCAAATGTACTAATCAGAAATTGAATATCATGTGTGAAATTAATGGTTTTTGATTTGTGAGGATATATAGCGCAGATCCTGTCTAAGAAGAGACGACTCTGTTTGTTGTGTGAGAAAATGAAGGCTTAGAAATGATTGTATTGATGCCAAATTTTTTACTGTGTATGTTTTGTTACCCACACGGCCACACCCCTCCATAGATGAATTAGATGTGATAATAAGTAACAATAAACCATGGAAGAATGTGGATTCACTAAAATAAGGGTGCGGAAATAGGCTGTCTCTTCTTTAAAAAAATATATACTAGCTAATAGTTCTTTTAATATCTTGCATGTGCATTCTAAAATTTCTATTCACCACTAGTTTTGTGCGAAATCAACCGTTGCATTAAATCTGATTCATATGTAGGTCATACATGTCAAAAGTTAAGATAATCCGAGATTAAGAACGATTTCATCTATAAATGTTCATCAATGAGCGATAGTTATTGATTATGAAATAATAGCAATCATTTTCAAATCAACTTGATTTGTGATATGGATTGCCTATATGAAAATGCTATCTAATTTAATGCTTGATTGTGTAAAATACAAGTTAGATTAAGAGTTCTTAAATTCAGATGATGCAAACTCTATGTCATATGCACATGATATTAAAAGGTCTATATATATAAACTAAGAACAGTACTTCGCTACTCCACCCGAAGGAGTAGCGGCTCCTCCAAGGTGACGTGGTATTGCTCATTTACTGACAAGTGTCTATGAGCACATGCTGTTCATGTGACTTCTATTAATTTTTTTTTTGCTTTCTAAAAAACCCTACACAAAGGCTGACTTCTTCGCTTCTTCAGTGATGTTTAGTGCCGTTCATTTTTTGCCCTATGCTTCACCTTCCAGCATATAGAGAGAAAGAGAAATAATTTTCTTAAAATAATCACCCATCCCCCAGCATCCATGACAAACCACCGTCGCCAGCAACTCTATTTCATCAAAATTAGATCAAATCGTACAATATTTTACCAAATTAAACTATATCAAAACGCCCTTTTCCAACACGTTGCAATTCTTTCGATTTGAAAAACAAATATGCAGGAAATCATGGTGGCGTAAGGTGATGTTGTCGGCGTATTGCACCTGACGATATTCTTTATTAGAGAAGAGAAAGGGATGGGTGATCGATTGGAGAGGGATCCGTTTATCTGTTGGATCTAAAAAAAAAAGAAAAAAAAAAAATTTGTAAATGTCAATAGAAGTCACATGAGCAGCATGTGCTCACAGACACGTGTCACTATGAAACCAACACCACGTCACCTAGCAGAGCCACTGCTCCAACGGGTGCAGTAGCAAAGTACTGTTCATAAACTAATATAATAAGCAGCTCGTGTAACCATGGTAGGTCAATCAATTGTTAATTTAAAATTCCTCTTTACGATGGCATCTACTTTTATTTGTTTATTTTTGGATAAGATTGGTAAAGCAGATTCTTCAATCGAATCAAGATCCTCTGACCCTATTTTCTGTCCCAATTCCCTATTTCCCCACCAATTAAATGGTGTCACGTGGTAACAAACTCTCGCAACAAAAACCGGCGTCGTTTTCGTTTGATCACAGAATTACGACATAAATAATTGCTTAGGTCACAGCTTACGAAAAAATGGTGTCACGTGGGCATTTAGTAGGCGACGTGTCGTGGTGCAATTGGGCTCTCAAACGGCTTATTACCGTTTCTCTAACGTTTTTCACTGCTGCATTCTTGCCGACTCGAGTCCTATATATAGAAGTGAAAACAAAGACAAACTTCACCAACAAACGGAAAGGAAGAAAACGAAGACAAAACCAAAAGCGTGAAGGCGGAAACAAACATGGCTGGATTACAAATGCCTAGAGTCAAACTGGGGACTCAGGGTTTTGAGGTAAAACCCTTTTTGTTTCTCTTACATTTTTATATATTCACCTACAGTTGTTATGTTATAGGTTATTCCAAATATCTTGTACGATTACGATCGTTTATGAACAGAGGTGAAATCATAGTGTTAGCAAGTGGGGCGTTTGCCCCACCTGAAAATTTCAACCAAAAAAAAAAAATTCTTAGTAGTTTTCTCTTTTTATGATCATTATCCAAATTAATACCAAATAAACTACATTGATAGTCATTTTGAAGTAAATATACAGTTAATTTGTAATAAGTTGACAAATAATATCCTTTATTTGGTATTAAGTTGAAAAGTGATCATTAAAACGTAATATGTTGCCTCACCTGAGGTGGTTTCCTTGCTTCGGCCTGTCTATGAATTTATGCTCCATCATCGTATTTATATATTTTTGTAGTTTTTATATCTAAGGGTCCTTATCTTTGGATCTTTTATTTTGATTACATATGTGGGTCATAAACCTCTAACCATTTAGTCTCTCCCTCTCTCTATCTCTCGTGGTTTGCAGTTTATTGTTTCTGATGAGCAAATTTTCTTAATTTTGTCTTGGGAAAGAAAACCTAGCCCTAATCTTAGCAAATCTAAATCCATGTAGATATGTTTTTTTTTTATTTTTTTTTTTTTTTTATATTATAAATAAAATCTAGCCCTTATCTTAAAAAAATTTGTTACACATTTAAAGCTTATGAGTATATGATCAAAAAGGAAAAGAAAAAGAAAATGATTAATGGGTGAATGAGAAGGGAGACTCATAGATCTCAGATTTGAGATTTAGAAGAAAAAAAAATCATCATACATAGTCAGAGCAATCTTACATATCAGATCTGACTTTTGGATTTAATGGGTATGATGGCCTGAAAAAAAAAAAAGAAAAGAAAAGAGGATCAATGGGTAAAGAAGAAAAAGACAGAGAACTGACATCAATCATTTAGATTAAATGGGGGTGGTGGCGGAACAGTGTAACAACTAGATAGAATCATTAGAGAGTGCTAATGAAAGTGGCTTATAACCCCCCTCATATCTTTAATCAAAATAAAAGATCCCAAAAAATGAGGGTCCATCGGATTTAAAAGTATCAAAGGCTACAAAAGGGTGTAAGAGTTCAACTCTTAGTAAACGGATCCCTCCGTTTATATATCATCTAGAAATTTTTAGGCAAGGTTAATCTAATGTAAGTTGCGTAAGGTCATGCGTTATGGTTGTTCCCGATACATGGATCAATTGTACTCTCCAATACACCAATGCATGACCTTACGCAATTTTAAATCAAGTTAACTTATGAAGAAAATGACTACTATACCATCATAAAAACAAGTGAATTTCTTTATTAAAAAAAATAAAAAAATAAAGACATGAGTGAATTTTCTATTCAAAAAAGAAATCCCATCACTCTTGTCATTTCATATCCTACTATTCCATTAATTTTATTATTATTTACACAAACGCCATGTTAGTTTGGTTTTAAACTCCGAGAGACGGATCAAAAGTTATTTAGACTTACACCATTTTGGTTATTTTTCACTTTCTATTTCGGTCTATTTAATTATCAATATTAGAAAATCTCATTACCATTCTGTCCAAGTGTGTCTTATGCTTCTCTCTTGCAAGCATGTTACATTTTTATTTCGGTCTTATAGGTCTCGAAGCTGGGGTTTGGATGTATGGGGCTAAGTGGAGGATACAATGCCCCAATCCCTGAAGAGGTTGGCATTTCAATCATCAAGCATGCTTTCAGTAAAGGAATTACATTCTTCGACACAGCGAATGGTTATGGAGCCAACCATGCTAATGAATATCTAGTTGGAAAGGTACATGCATCTTAATTGACTTGTGTCTCATGAAGGTTAATAATTTACTTGTAACTTTGAAAGATTGGAACATTTTTCTCATTGATGTGAACACCACCCTTCTGTTTAGAAATATTCTTCTTGTTAGTAATTTTCATATGTTAGGGAATGATTGAAATAGTTGTGTATGCATGTTAATTATTAATCCCGAGGGGTAGCTTAGTTGGTTCTAGTACGTACGTCTCAGAAAACGGAAGATATCCATTTCAACTCGTCCTCCCTAAGGCCACTGACCCACCCAAAAAAGTGTATGCATGTAATTAAAATGATTTTCTCAGTTACCCGCGGCGTTGCATTCTTTTATTGCCTTCCAAATCAAAAGCTTTTAGCTTCCCTGGTACAGTGGTAATTCCCAATTCCTTAAAACAAATTTTGGTAACTTTTTTTCCCTGCTGTGCTGCTCTACTCTCCCTCCCCCTCTGAACCAATAGGCCAAATTAAGGGGATGATAGATGTGTACGTTTAATACTATGTAAAAAAATTACATTAAAATTGTTTAATTTCCATTTGGATGCCCAAACGGACCAAAAATGTGTTGCTTAAGCATGCAATTTTTTTTTTGGGTGAATTTAAGCATGCAATTTTAATAGAATGCTTATGTTTCTTACAAATTAAAAACTACAAATATTGTAGGCGTTAAAGGAGTTGCCTCGAGAAAAGATCCAAATAGCCACAAAATTTGGTGTTGTCAAAGGTGATACTCAACTTTCAGCAAATGGTTCTCCTGAATATGCCCGTGAGTGTTGTGAGGGTAGCCTACAACGTCTTGGTGTGGACTACATTGATCTCTACTATCAGCACCGGATCGACACTTCAATACCCATTGAAGTAACTGTAAGTGTTCTTCTTTCTTCTCTCTCTCTTTTCACTCTGAATTCATGGTTTCTCTTTTCAATTTTAAACTACTAAAAATTTTCTTAACCCCCCTCCCCCCTTTCTTTCCTTGTGTAACTATGTACAGAGGCTTCATTTTGCTAATCGTAGTTGAAATTTTGTGTGGGTAGATGGGAGAACTTAAGAAGTTGGTGGAAGAGGGGAAAATTAGGTACATTGGGCTATCTGAAGCCAGCCCAGACACTATAAGGAGGGCACATAAAGTCCATCCCATTACTGCCATACAAATGGAGTGGTCCCTCTGGACTCGTGACATCGAGGAAGAAATAGTGCCGCTTTGCAGGTGTCTTCTTATTTCTTCTAAAATCATTATGAGAAATTCCGTCCTAAGCTGAAGAATGTCCATAAGAATTTAATCTGTTTTGTTTTGTTTTTGTTTTTGTTTTTTGTCTATTATCAATTTACATGTTATCCATCCATATTTGTTATGCATCAAGTTAACCATCCAAGAGTACTTGAGGTCCTAGAAATTCAGGCTGCTAATGTGCGTTTTTGTCCCTTTTAATGTTGTCATGCTCTAATATAGATGCACGATATGTATGTTAAAACATGCAGGGAACTTGGAATTGGGATAGTTCCATACAGTCCCCTTGGTCGTGGATTTTTTGCTGGCAAGGCAATTGTGGAAAGTATACCCTCAGATAGCGTGCTGGTATGTAACTGGATTTATGTCTATTCTTTCCCGTGTAATATGCTTAGTTTTTTTTGTTTTTGTTGGGATAGTTCCATGTAACAAATGCATTTGATGGGTCTTTTGGATGCTGGGAAATAGTTAAAGGAAAAAAATGAATTTTTTATAACAAGTTTGATCGATTTGCACTTGCTGTTAAGCACTTTATGGTTCGAAATCATTTGTTTGTTGTTTTCCCTAATTTTCCTACAAATTCTGGAAAACCAAATGGAGAACTGGTTTACGGCAATCGGCACCTCTATGGTTCAATAGCGCATTTTGATACCTTTCCCCTTTTTGGTTATGTTAGTTAGCTTGTTGATGAGTTGATGGTGATCTTTTTTTCTTTTTCCAGGCAACACATCCTCGGTTCAAAGCAGAGAATTTCGACAAGAACAAGGTCTTCTATAGTCGAATAGAGAAGTTGGCTGAAAAGCATGGATGCACCCCTGGTCAACTAGCTCTTTCATGGGTTATGCACCAAGGAGATGGTGTGGTACCTATCCCAGGTGGGTATGCCATTTTGTTAAGATGTCCAAAGTCCAAACATCCCCAAAGGAAATACTTGTTTAATGTGCCACTACAGCACTACTTATAGACCCAGTGAACTCACGAAAAATCAAATTTGCCTTGTCACATTCTAATCCCTTATTTCTTTGGATTTTTACAGGGACGACTAAGATAAAAAATCTAGATGACAATCTCGGCGCGATAAGAGTCAAGCTCAGCGAGGAAGATTTAGAGGAGATTTCTGATGCTGTGCCCGTCCACGAGGTGGCAGGGGCCAGAACTTTTGATTTTGTAGCTGGATTAAATTGGCAACATACAAACACACTACCACTCGAGGATTACAACATCTCAACGTAAGATGCCTGTGGGTGCATTGAAGTTCATGAGACACTGGTGAAAGATTGCGCAATTTCAGCTTTAGATGTCTATACATGGCTGCAACCTATTAATGGGGTTCATGTTTGTTTTCCATAATAAATATTGTACTCTCCCCCCCATCCCCACTCCGTACTGCTGGAAATTTTTATTTATAGAGTATTGGTGAACCAATAAATCAGCTTTGCTATCACTTTGCCCAAATTGTGCATTAGATAGATTTTTTTTTTTTTTCCCTCACACTGAGGACTAATCAAATGGATTAAACTAGTCAAATCCACTTTAGTCAATTTGCTAAAATGATAATCCCAGGTGGGTAAATTCCTCTATTTCACTCTTAGTAATTAAAAAAAGCATAATAAATTCATTTTGATTTCCTTTTAAAAGAAAGTGAATAGGTATTCCAGCTTGTGCTGTTTGAGAAATGAAGTCCGCTCACTTTCTTTTAAAAGGAAATCAAAATGAATTTATTATGCTTTTTTTAATTACTAAGAGTGAAATAGAGGAATTTACCCACCTGGGATAGGGACCACATCATTTCCTTGATGTAAAACCCATGCAAGAGCTAGTTGAGCAGCAGGGGTGCATCCTTGCTTTTCGGCCAACTTCTCTATTCGACTATAGAAGACCTTGTTCTTGTCCACACTCTCCTATGAACCTAAGATGTGCTGCCTGAAGAAAAAAAAATACCATCAACTCATCAACATAACCAAAAGGAGGAAAGTGATAAGTACAACATTTTAAAATATTTTAGTTCAAAGTGATAGATTTATGCCTTTAACCTTATATAAAATTTTTTGAATTATTTAATTTCGAATTGCATAGAGAAGTTAAAGATATTAATGTTGTTACGCACAAGCCAACTACTTGAGGACAAACTTTCCACAATTGCTTTGCCGGCGAAAAAGCTACGGCCAAGGGGACTGCCGGACTGTATGGAACTACCCCAATTCCAAGGTCCCTGCATGTTTTAACCTACCCAAAATGACTTCAGAGGGATTATGAAGAAAACCTGCAAAGTGGGACTATCTCTTCCTCGATGTCACGGGTCCAAAGGGACCACTCGATTTGTACAGCGGTAATGGGATGGACTTTATGCGCCCTCCTTATGGTGTCTGGACTGGTTTCAGATAAACCAATTTACTTAATTTTTCCCTCTTCAACTAACTTCTTAAGTTCTCCCATCTACCCAAGCAAAAATAGGAGAAGGGGGGTTTAAGGAAAATTGGAGAAGTGGTTTAAAATTGACGAAACCGTTATACCTCCTTTTAAAGTTTTTATTTTTATTTTTAATTTTTTAATTTTTTAAAATTAGATAAAATAAAAATAAAATAAAAAAAGAAACCATGAATTCAAAGAGAAAAATGAGACCGAAGAAAGTAGAGTACTTACAGTTTCTTCAATAGGTATTGGATTGTCAATCCAGTGTCGATAATAGAGATCAATGTAGTCCACACCAAGACGTTTTAAGCAAGCCTCACAACATGCGCGAGCATATTCAGGGGAACCATTTACTACAACATCACTCATATCAAATTTGACAATGCCAAATTTTGTGGCTAATTGGACATTTTCTCGAGGCAACTGCTTCATCGCCTATAAGATTTGTAGTTTCAAATTCATGAGAATTAAACACGAGCAGTCTCCTAAAAGTGGATGCTTAAGCAATATATTTTATGTTTTCTGATTTCATAAATTTGGATTGGAAGTGATTTATTTCTTAATTTTGATTTAAATTTTTTGTCTTCATTTTTCAAAGGCATGCACAACTAAATAAATTGCTACCTTAATGAGATATAAGTGAAAATTTGTGTACCTTTCTGATGCAGACTGCACTGCGTGTTTGGCCATAGAGTTCTTGGAGGAAATGGATTGTTGAGACGTCAAGCGTAGGGGCTATTTTTCGCGTTTTGACAACCCACCGGACTGCCAGGCGTATGCATAAATTTTTATGCGTACGCGTGCTTTTGTGAGCGTACGCATTATTTGAATATGCGTACGCATGCTCGATTGAGCGTATACATGTTAGATCATATATGCGTATGCACCACATGGCGTTGGGGTTTTGCTGCTGCTGTTATTTTTAGGATTTTGGTTATTTAGCTTATTTTTCTATTTTAAGGCTTTATTTATTTCGTTGTTATTTGTTGCTTTAATTTAATTAGTTTCATAGGAAGTTTATTTTAGCTTGTTCTAGTAGAATTAGGATTTCTTATTTCTTAGTGTTGACACCCAATTTTGTATCGCCTAACATTTTGGACCACCTTTAAGCCCAATGATGAAGGGCAACAGCAGATAAACTACCACAAGCGAGCCCGAAGGACCCGTGCAGGCACAACACAACTTTTTGATACCTTTTGATACCCCATGATCGTATGAGCATGGTTCATGTACGTACGTGCATCTTCCATGCATGTATGATCATGCCCTTTATTTTCCAACACAGCTTTTGATACCCATGATCGTATAAGCATGGTTCATGCACGTACGTGCATCTTCCATGCACGTACGATCATGCCCTTCGAATTTCAAATTTCCAGCATTTCCCCCTAAATCGTTTCTTACCTTATGAAGCCCTTGTGCTTATAGCTGCTTGATGGCGGCTAGGAAACCCTAATGGACTTCGAAATAAACCCTAATCACCATCTATAAATACCCTGCTTTCATTCAAGAAAGGGGACCGATTTTTCTTAAGCTCACACCCCCCAAATTTAGGATCCCAACTTTTGCACCCAGCCTCCACCCCGAAAGATCCGAAAAACTCATAGTTGTGACTGCAAGAGGTCCGGAAGGCAAGCTCGTGGAGAAATTGCTATTGCCCATACCTGAGGGATTCTGTTTGTTCTGTGACGACTCTGTTTGTTCTGTGAGAAAATGAAGGCTTAGAAATGATTGTATTGATGCCAAATTTTTTACTCTCTATGTTTTGTTACCCACACGGCCACACCTCTACGTAAGATGAAATGGGTGTGATAATAAGTCACAATAAACCATGGAAGAATGTGGATTCACTAAGAAGGGGTTGGGAAATAGGCTATCTCTTCTTAAAAAAACAAAAAAAAAAAAGAAAAAAAAAAGCTAATAGTTCTTTTAAAATCTTGCATGTGCATTCTAAAATTTTTATTCACGGCTCGTTTTGTGTGAAAGCAACCGTTGCATTAAATTTGATTCATACGTAGGTCATACATGTCAAAAGTTAAGATAATCCGAGATTAAGAACGATTTCATCTATAAATGTTCATCAATGAGCGATTGTTATTGATTACGAAATAATAGCAATCATTTTTAAATCAACTTGATTTGTGATATGGATTGCCTACATGAAAATGCTATCTAATTCAATGCTTGATTGTGCAAAATACAAGTTAGATTAATAGTTCTTAAATTTAGATGATGCAAACTCTATGTCATATGCACATGATATTAAAAGGTATATATATATATATATATAAACCAAGAACAGTACTTCGCTACTCCACCCATAGGAGCAGCAGCTCCTCCAAGGTGACGTGGTATTGCTCAATTATTGACAAGTGTTTGTGAGCACATGCTGTTCATGTGACTTTTACTAATTTTTTTTTTTCCTTTCTAAAAAACCCAACACAAAGGCTGACTTCTTTTCTTCTCTGGTGATGTTTAGTGCTGTCCATTTTTCGCACCATGCTTCACCTTCCAGCATATAGAGATAAATAGAGATAATTTTCTTAAAATAATCACCCATCCCATTAGCATCCATGACAAACCACCGTTGCCATCGACTCTATTTCACCAAAATCAGATCAAATTGCCTAATATTTTACCAAATTAAACTATATCAAAATGCCCTCCTTCGATGCGTTGCAATTCCTTTGATTTGAAAAACGAATGTACAGGAGATCATGGTGGCGTAAGATGGTATTGTCAGCGTATTGCACCCCGATAACATTCTTTGTTGGAGAAGAGAAAAGGATGAGTAATCGGTTAAAGAGGGATCTGTTCATCTGTTAAATCTTTAAAATAGAAAAATAAGAAAAAAGAAAAAAAAAAAGTGTTTATAGAAGTCCTCATATGCTCACATACACGTGTCACTGTGAAACCAACACCACGTCACCTAATAGAGCCGCTGCTCCTACGGGTGGAGTAGCGAAGTACTGCTCATAAACTAACACAATAAGCAGCTCGTGTAATCATGGTAGTCAATCAATTGTTAATTTTAAATGCCTCTTTACGATGGCATCTACTTTTATTTGTTTGTTTGTTTATTTTTTATCACAGAATTACGACATAAATAATTGCTTAGGTCACAGCTTACGAAAAAATGGTGTCACATGGGCATTTTGGTAGGCGACGTGTCGTGGTGCAATTGGGCTCTCAAACGGCTTATGACCGTTTCTCTAACGTTTTTCGCTGCTGCATTCTTGCCTGCTCGAGTCCTATATATAGCAGTGAAAGCAAAGACAAACTTCACCAACAAACGGAAAGGAAAAACCGAAGACAAAACCAAAAGCGTGAGGGCGGAAACAAACATGGCTGAATTACAAATGCCTAGAGTCAAATTGGGGGCTCAGGGTTTTGAGGTAAAACCTTTTTTATTTCTCTTACATTTTTATATATTCACCTTCGTTATTCGTTATGTTATGGGATATTCTGAATATCTTATATGGTCACCATCGTTTATGAATAGAGGCGAAGCCACAATGTTAGCAGGTGGGACGTTTGCCCCACCTGAAATTTTCCAAAAAAAAAAAAAAAAAATCTTAGTAGTTTTCTCTTTTGATAATCATGTCCAAATTAATACCAAATAAAGTAAATTGATAGTCATTTTGAAGTAAACATACAGTTAATTTGTAATAAATTGACAAATAATATCCTTTATATGGTATTAAGTTGAAAAGTGATAATTAAAACGTAATATGTTGCCTCACCTGAGGTGGTTTCCTTGCTTCGCCCTGTCTATGAATCTATGCTCCATCATTGTATTTATATATTTTTGTAGTTTTTATATCTAAGGGTACTTATCTTTGGATCTTTTATTTTGATTACATATGGGTCATAAACCTCTAACCATTCAGTCTCTCCCTCTCTCTATCTCCCGTGGTTTGCAGTTTATTGTCTCTACTGAGCAAATTTTCTGAATCTTCTCTTGGGAAAGAAAACCTAGCCCTAATCTTAGCAAATCTAAATGCATGCAGATATGTTTTTTTTATTTTATTTTATTTTTTTTTATAAATAAAATCTAGCCCTTATCTTAAAAAAATTTGTTACACATTTAAAGCTTATGAGTATATGATCAAAAAGAAAAAGAAAATGATTAATGGGTAAATGAGAAGGAGACTCATAGATCTCAGATTTGAGATTTAGAAGAAAAAAAAATCATCATACATAGTCAGAGCAATCTTTCATATCAGATCTGACTTTTAGATTTAATGGGTATGATGGCCTGAAAAAAAAAAAAAAAAAAAAAAAAAAAAAAAAAAGGAAAGAAAGAAAGAAAGAAAGAGAAGAAGAAAAGAAAGAAAAGGAAAGAAAAGAATATCAATGGGTAAAGAAGTAAAAGACAGAGAACCGATATCGATCATTTAGATTAAATGGCGGTGGTGGCGGAACAGTGTAACAACTAGATAGAATCATTAGAGAGTGCTAATGAAAGCGGTTTATAACCCAGTTCATATCTTTAATCAAAATAAAAGATCCCAACAAATGAGGGTCCATAGGATTTGAAAGTATCAAAGGCTACAAAAGGATGTAAGAGTTCAACTCTTAGTAAATGGATCCCTCCACTTATCTATTATCTAGAAATTTTTAGTCAAGGTTAATCTGATGTACGTTGCATAAGGTCATGCGTTATGGTTGTTCTTGGTATATGGATCAATTGTACTCTCCAATAAGCCAATGCATGACCTTACGATTTTAAATCAAGTTAACTTATAAAGAAAATGACTAATATACCGTCATAAAAACAAGTGAATTTATTTATTAAAAAAAATAAAAAAATAGAGACATAAGTGGATTTTCTATTCAAAAAAGAAATCCCATCGCTCTTGTCATTTCATATCCTACTATTCCATTAATTTTATTATTATTTACACAAACGCCATATTAGTTTGGTTTTAAACTCCGAGAGACGGATCAATAGTTATTTAGACTTACACCATTTTGGTTATTTTTCACTTTCTATTTCGGTCGATTTAATTATCAATATTAGAAAATCTCATTACCATTCTGTCCAAGTGTCTTATGCTTCTCTCTTGCAAGCATGTCACATTTTTATTTCGGTCTTATAGGTCTCGAAGCTGGGGTTTGGATGTGTGGGGCTAAGTGGAGGATACAATGCCCCAATCCCTGAAGAGGTTGGCATTTCAATCATCAAGCATGCTTTCAGTAAAGGAATTACATTCTTCGACACAGCGAATGTTTATGGAGCCAACCATGCTAATGAATATCTAGTTGGAAAGGTACATGCATCTTAATTGACTTGTGTCTCAAGAAGGTTAATAATTTACTTGTAACTTTGAAAGATTGGAACATTTTTCTCATTGATGTGAGCACTACCCTTCTGTTTAGAAATATTCTTCTTGTTAGTATTTTTCATATGTTAGGGAATGATTGAAATAGTTGTGTATGCATGTTAATTATTAATCCCGAGAGGTGGCTTAGTTGGTTCTAGTACTTACGTCTCAGAAAACGGAAGGTATCCATTTCAACTCGTCCTCCCTAAGGCCACTGACCCACCCAAAAAAGTGTATGCATGTAATTAAAATGATTTTCTCAGTTACCCGCGGCGATGCATTCTTTTATGGGTAAATTGTACTTAAAGGTCCAAAGTTTGGATCAAGTTCCACTTTAAGATCCAAAGTTTAAATTGCGTCAATTCAGTACCCAAATTATCAGTTGAGTTGCAATTTGGGATCTGCCTTCAGAATTTTCTGTATTATCCATACTTTGCCCTTTTATGGGTTTGAAAACCCTATTTTACCCCTATCAACATTTAATAAATCTTTATATTTTAACCAGATCTGAATCACTCTATCGTCAAATTTGTATTTTGTAAATGGAAAATATAAAAGTTTATTAGAAGTTGATAGAGGTAATAGAAAAAGAGAAAGAAGATAAGACTAATTTAGATATGGTTAAAATAGAAAAATTTATTAGTTGTTGATAGGGGTAAAATAGGGTTTTCAAACTCATAAAAGGGGCAAAGTAGGGGATAATACAGAAAATTTTGACAACAAGCCCCAATTTGCAACTCAACTAATAATTCAGGTACTAAATTGATGCGATTTAAACTTTAGGACCCTAAAGTGGAACTTGACCCAAATTTTGGACCCTTACGTGCAATTTACCCTTCTTTTATTGCCTTCCAAATCAAAAGCTTTTAGCTTCCCTGGTACAGTGCTAATTCCCAATTCCTTAAAACAAATTTTGGTAAACTTTTTTTCCCTACTGTGCTGCTCTACTCCCCCTCCCCCTCTGAACCAATAGGCCAAATTAAGGGGATGATAGACGTGTACCTTTAATACCATGTAAAAAAATTACATTAAAATTGTTTAATTTCCATTTGGATGCCCAAACGGACCAAAAATGCGTTGCTTAAGCATGCAATTTTAATAGAATGCTTATGTTTCTTACAAATTAAAAACTACAAATCTTGTAGGCGTTAAAGGAATTGCCTCGAGAAAAGATCCAAATAGCCACAAAATTTGGTGTTGTCAAAGGTGATACTCAACTTTCAGCAAATGGCTCTCCTGAATATGCCCGTGAGTGTTGTGAGGGTAGCCTACAACGTCTTAGCGTGGACTACATTGATCTCTACTATCAACACCGGATTGACACTTCAATACCCATCGAAGTAACTGTAAGTGTTCTTCTTTCTTCTCTCTCTTTTCACTCTGAATTCATGGTTTCTCTTTTCAATTTTAAACTATTAAAATTTTTCTTAACCACCCTCCCCCTTTCCTTCCTTGTGTAACTATATACAGAGGCATCATTTTGCTAATCGTAGTTGAAATTTTGTGTGGGTAGATGGGAGAACTTAAGAAGTTGGTGGAAGAGGGGAAAATTAGGTACATTGGGCTATCTGAAGCGAGCCCAGACACTATAAGGAGGGCACATAAAGTCCATCCCATTACTGCCATACAAATGGAGTGGTCCCTCTGGACTCGTGACATCGAGGAAGAAATAGTGCCGCTTTGCAGGTGTCTTCTTATTTCTTCTAAAATCATTATGAGAAATTCCGTCCTAAGCTGAAGAATTTCCACAAGAATTTAATCTGTTTTGTTTTGTTTTTGTTTGTGTTTTTTTCTATTATCAATTTACATGTTATCCATCCATATTTGTTATGCATCAAGCTAACTATACATTTCTTCTTGTACTTGAGGTCCTAGTAATTCAGGCTGCGAATGTGCATTTTTGTCCCTTTTAATGTTGTCGTGCTCTAATATAGGTTCACAATATGTATGTTAAAACATGCAGGGAGCTTGGAATTGGGATAGTTCCATACAGTCCCCTTGGTCGTGGCTTTTTTGCTGGCAAGGCAATTGTGGAAAGTATACCCTCAGACAGCGTGCTGGTATGTAACGATTTGCACTCGCTGTAAAGCACTTTATGCTTCGAAATCATTTGTTTGTTTGTTTGTTTGTTTGTTTTCCCTGGTTTTCCTACAAATTCTGGAAAACCAAATGGAGAACTGGTTTACGGCAAACGGCAGCTCCATGGTTCAATAGCTCATTTTGATACCTTTCCCCTTTTTGGTTATGTTAGTTAGCTTGTTGATAAGTTGATGGTGATCTTTTTTTCTTTTTCCAGGCAACACATCCTAGGTTCAAAGCAGAGAATTTCGACAAGAACAAGGTCTTCTATAGTCGAATAGAGAAGTTGGCTGAAAAGCATGGATGCACCCCTGGTCAACTAGCTCTTTCATGGGTTATGCACCAAGGAGATCGTGTGGTACCTATCCCAGGTGGGTATGTCATTTTGTTAAGGTGTCCAAAGTCCAAACATCCCTAATGGAAATACTTGTTTAGTGTGCCACTACAGCACTACTTATACTAAGAATTCATTATTTTCTTGATTATAAGTTAGTTTTTCCTTACTCAAATTAGACCCAGTGAACTCACGGAAAATAAAATTTGACTTGTCATATTCTAATCCTTTATTTCTTTGGATTTTTACAGGGACGACTAAGATAAAAAATCTAGATGACAATCTCGGCGCGATAAGAGTTAAGCTCACCAAGGAAGATTTAGAGGAGATTTCTGATGCTGTGCCCGTCCACGAGGTGGCAGGGACCAGAGCTTTTGATTTTGTGGCTGGATTAAATTGGCAACATACAAACACACTACCACTCAAGGATTACAACATCCCAACCTAAGATGCCTGTGGGTGCATTGGAAGTTCATGAGACACTGGTGAAAGATTGCGCAATTTCAGCTTTAGATGTCTATACATGGCTGCAACCTATTAATGGTTCATGTTTGTTTTCCATAATAAATATTGTACTCTCCCACCATCCCCACTCCGTACTGCTGGAAATTATTATTTATAGAGTATTGGTGAACCAATAAATCAGTTTTGCTATCACTTTGCCCAAATTGTGCATTAGATTTTTTTTTTTTTGTTTTTCTCGCACTAATGACTAATCAAATGGATTAAACATTTAAACTAATCAAATTCACTTTAGTCAATTTACTAAAATGATAATCTTAAAGTATGTGTGTATCGTTGTGCGTGTAGCCAAGGGGAAAGCCACATAAAGGTTAATTGGGTAGGCAGCTGCCAACTTCCTTACCATATGCAACTTTGTATCAGGTGTATTTCAACTCTTACTTGTGACATTTGTGAAATCAATCATTAGATTAAATAATTTTCTTATATATATATGTAAGTGACTAATGCCAAAAATAAAGTTAATCTAAGACTAATTGAAGTGATCGCTCTTCCATAAAATATTTTTTTTATCAATAACAATTGCTCATAAACAATATAAAACTTAATTTTTTTTCATTAATCTATAACAACTGCATCATGACCTGTACATGAATCAGATTTAATCCTAATAGTTGATTTAGAGTGGGTAAGAGTTTAGGAGTGCACCTAATATTAAAAGGACTATACATACTAGCTCAAGGAGGGCCTAAGCCCAAAAAATAAAAATAAATTCATGGGGTGAAATATTTTATATGTTATTACACAATACAAGTATGCACCATTGATAGGTTGCAGCTATAGACATCTAAAGTTACGCCAGTGTTTCATGAACTTCCAATGTACCCATAGACATCTTACATTGAGATCTAATAATCCTTAACTGGAGTGTTTGCAAAATTCCATGACAATTCACCTCCAATGCCAAAACTTCTAGCCCCTGCTACCTCATGGACAGGGACAGCATCAGAAATCTCTTCTAAATGTTCCTTTGTGAGCTTGACATCCTATCGAACCGATATTGTCATCTAGATTTTTTATCTTAGTCGCCCCTGTAAAAATCCAAAGAAATGAAGGATTAGAATGTGACAATTCAATTGGATTTTTGTTGTGAGTTCATTGTGATTAAAGCCCATGCGAATAATGAATTCTTAGTATAAGTAATGACCCACTGAACAGGTATTCCAGCTTGGGCTGTTTGAGAAATGAAGTCCGTTCACTTTCTTTTAAAAGGAAATCAAAATGAATTTATTATGCATTTTTTAATCACTGAGGGTGAAATAGAGGAATTTACCCACCTGGGATAGGGACCACATCATTTCCTTGATGTAAAACCCATGCAAGAGCTAGTTGAGCAGGGGTGCATCCTTGCTTTTCGGCCAACTTCTCTATTCGACTATAGGAGACCTTGTTCATGTCCACATTCTCTCCTGTGACCCTAAGATGTGCTGCCTGAAAAACAAAAAAAAAATACCATCAACTCATCAACATAACCAAAAGGAGGAAAGTGACAAGTACAACATTTTAAAATATTTTAATTCAAGGTGATAGATTTGTACTTTCAATCTTATATAAAATTTCTTAAATTTTTTAATTTCGAATTGCTTAGAGAAAATAAAGATATTAATGTTGTTACATACAAGCCAACTACTTGAGGACAAACTTTCCACAATTGCTTTGCCGGCGAAAAAGCCACGACCAAGGAGACTGTATGGAACTACCCCAATTCCAAGGTCCCTGCATGTTTTAACATACCCAAAATGACTTCAGAGGGATTATGAAGAAAACCTGCAGAGTGGGACTATCTCTTCCTCGATGTCACGAGTCCAAAGGGACCATTCGATTTGTACAGCGGTAATGGGATGGACTTTATGTGCCCTCCTTATGGTGTCTGGACTGGCTTCAGATAAACCAATGTACTTAATTTTTCCCTCTTCCACTAACTTCTTAAGTTCTCCCATCTACCCAAGCAAAAATAGGTGAAGGGGGGTTTAAGGAAAATTGGAGAAGTGGTTTAAAATTGACGAAACTACTATACATCCTCTTAAAGTATTTTATTTATTTTTTATTTTTTAAAATTTAAAAAAAAAAAAGAAAAAAAAAAAAAAAAAAAGAGAAGAAACCATGAATTCAAAGTGAAAAATGAGATAGAAGAAAGTAGAGTACTTACAGTTTCTTCGATAGGTATTGGAGTGTCAATCCGGTGTTGATAGTAGAGATCAATGTAGTCCACACTAAGACGTTTTAAGTTAGCCTCATAACATGTGCGAGCATATTCAAGGGAACCATTTACTACAACATCACTCATATCAAATTTGACAACACCAAATTTTGTGGCTAATTGGACATTTTCTCGAGGCAACTGCTTCAATGCCTATAAGATTTGTAGTTTCAAATTTATGAGAAACACGAGCAGTCTCCTAAAGGTGGATGCTTAAGCAATATATTTTATGTTTTCTGATTTCATAAATTTGGATTGGAAGTGATTTATTTCTTAATTTTGATTTTAATTTTTGATCTTCATTTTGCAAAGGCATGCACAACTAAATAATTGCTACCTTAATGAGAAACAAGTGAAATTTTGTGTACCTTTCCAATCAGAATTTCATTAGCAGTGTTGGGTCCATAAAAATCTGGAGTGTCAAAGAATGTAATTCCTATCTCGAAAGCATGCTTGATGATTGAAATGCCAATCTCTTCAGAAATTGGGGCATTGTATGCTCCACTTAGCCCCAGACATCCAAACCCCAGCTTTGAGACCTATAAGACCATAGACATTATTAATTATTATGAGTAAATGCTCGCGAAAACAAATTTAGAACATTTAATTTCAAGATAGAAGTCACTAAAATTTTCGTCATCATCCCCTTTGCCAACACAAAATTTTAATTTAAGAAGCTGTTTTTAAAGCCGAAATTACTTAGTTTTACAAATGAGAAGATTGTCACTAAGTTATTATGCCTTCCGGGATTTAATTTTAAAAATATAAAAACTCCTGTGCCACAATTTTGAACCTATATGTAATTATGTATATATGTATGAAGGAAATTTGAATGGGGTTTACCTCAAGACCCTGACTCCCCAATTTCACTTTTTAGGAATTTGCACTCTTAGGTCCTTGGCCATGTTGTTTGCCCTCTCAATTTGAATGGGGTTTTCTCCCTCACACTGTCTTAAATATCACTAATGCATATATAGGACTCCTCGTAGCATGATGTCAATGCTGCATCAATTGTACGAATTAAATAGAAGGATTTGAATTAGAAGAAAATATCAAATTGGTGAGATAATGGCCTCAGAGAGTCTCAGCCAACCCATATGGAAGAAGAGCCAAGTAAAGTGAAATCGTGGGGTCAAAAAGTATTCTGACAATCTTACTTTGTTTGGCTTTTATTGACCCATAACACCACATGACATGTATCACAGTTGCATGGAAGTTTTTCTCACCCATTTTGTGTAAAGGTAAGCACATAAGTCGGCACTTGCCACTTTTATTGCTTTAGGAAAAAAAAAAAAATAGATACCTTACCTTATATTTTGTGATAAGTGATAAAAAGTAACCTTAATTCACATTTGTGATAGGACAAAACTTGGCTCTTTATTAGGAGGAGCAGCTGCTCTGCACATTGACGTGGCTCTTCTGCAAGTTGACACATGTTCAATCTCACGTGAAAACCACATGATCCAATCATTAGCCCATACAGACCTAGTTGCTAAAAATGAGAACTGAACAAAAGAGAACCCATTATGCTGCTGGGTTCTTCTCCTCTTCTTCCTTCTCCTACGCCTCTTCTAACACCATCAAATCGCGCCAGAAATGGTTGATATTAGACAACCCTCTTCTATACTACTCGAGATGGATGTTAATGGGGCTAACCTTGATTTGCGCTTTTGGCCTTTGGATGAAGAAGATCTGGTCATTTTCCTTAATTGTTGTTATAGTAATGATCTAAATCCCAAAATAGATGCACCAATTGGAAGGGCAAGCACAACCAGAGCCCTAGGTTCCGTTTCTTATGAAAAGTATAAATGGCATGTAATTCTGAAATTTCATAGAAGAAGACGATAATAATAATGGTGGTGTTCCCCTATTTTTTTAATAGATATTTTTCCCTCTCTCTTAAACACTTATCAGCTTCTCAAATGGGATTATGAGAATAATATACACTCAAAAGGAAGGCAGTCTTGTGAACGCCCACAAGGTATTTGATAAAATGACTGAAAAAACACTTATGCTAAAGAAGCTTTAAATGTTTGGACTTGTTTTATGGCAGATGCCGGCGGTGGGACTGGCCGGAGAAGGCGATGCATCTTGGAGACGAAGGGCAAGGGTGGGACGAGCTTTGTGAAAATCGGTTCGACCAGTGCTGTGTGAGAAAGAACTGGTTTAGAAATACTATGCAATTGGATTTAAAAATCACGTGATTTCCACGTGAGATTGTACACATGTCGACTTAGAGGAATGCCACATCAATGTGCAGGAGCGACTGCTCCTCCAATGTAAGTAGCCAAATTCTGTCCTTTGTGATAATCTGAATTATATGAGATTCATAACCACTTTGCGCCTAAAAGGAGGAGGCGATATGCGCAAGACACTGTATGAGGAACAGAGCTGACATAGGTGCTTACGTTCACATAAGCAGCGTGTGTGGTGAAAACATATTAGATATTAATGCTGACAAAAGGTGCTTACGTTCGATCACCTCGAGTCATATATATTATATATATATATATATACCAGTGAAGACGAAGATAAACATAATCAGCCCAAAAAGGAAAAAAGAGACAAACTTTACCATCAAACGCAGGGGAAAACGAAGACAAAGCAAGAGTGAGGGCGAAACAACATGGCTGAAGAGCTCAGATTACAAATTCCTAGAGTCAAACTGGGGAGTCAAGGTTTTGAGGTGAAACCCATTTTATTTCTTGTACTTCTTTTTTATGTTTTTAGGCAATCTTTGTTCGGTCTAATGGGAATAAAGGCCCCTTATCTTTGGATTTTTAATTTTTAATTTTTATGTTTAGCTTTTCATGGTATCTTTTATATAGTATTGGACCTACAAATTGTCGCATAGAATAACAAAATTCAATTTTAAAAGTAGATCTCATAGCAATACAATTAGGTAAGGTACGTTAAGATTATCGGACACAATCTTTATACATTTTTTTTTTTTTTGATGGAAATTTTGGGACGATTTTTAAACCATGGGATCCTGCGAGATCCACCCAAACCCCCTAAACACCAAATAAATAAATAACCTACCGAGGGAGGGAGAGAGAAGATATGTCGAATTTTGGGTGCTGTAATATGGGCTATGAGGAACGGCCTCCATTTCGCCTAATATCTCAACATAAGGACCCACATCCTTTTCGGGCTGAGATCCGTTTGATTAGAAGATATCAACTTTCTTCCCAGTAGGGCTTCCATTGCAGAATCTTGAATTCCAAATGCCTCTCCTATCCAATTATCATATATCCATCGTCCATGGAGGAAAATTCCGATGTAGATTGCCTTACTAAAATGGGATCAAGCGATAGTTCAGCTCCAACTGTGTGGGACAGCCCCCTTAGGCTGCATTTGGTTTGAGGGAATGGAATGGAATGGGAATGGGAATGAAACGAGAATGAACATTCTATCCTAATGTTTGGTAAGGGATGAGAATGGAATGAAAAAGTTTAAGTAGGATCAAATTTTAGTGATTTTTACTCCTTGAAAGATAGGAATAGCCATTCCTTTTGGTTTTGGAAGGAATTAAGAGAATAGCCTCCAACAAGGGAATAGTCATTCCATTCCATTGTACAACCAAATACTCACTTTTTTTTTTTGGGGGGAATGGAATCATTATTCCATTTCCTCCGTCATTCCCTCAAAGAGAATGAGGGAGTCTTGTTCCTTTCGTTGTACCCTTTTTCCCTCCGGTTTCACATTGATTGTCCAATTTGAAAAGATATATTTTTTTTATGAATCCCTCTAGGTCCCCTTGAATGTTTTTAGTATTTTACAGCCACATTTTTATTTTAACATTTCAATTTTGCTTGAAGTGTATTACAAATCATTAATTGGGTGTGTTTTGTTCGGTTTATATCATGTAATTAATATTATAAATAAGAATATTTTGGGAAATTTATTAAAATGAAATTATTGACTTTCTGTTAGACTAAAAGATACCAACCAATAGTTCTTCAGACCATGCACCAGTTATGGTTAAATTATTATTATTATTATTTTTTTTGTTTTTTTGTTTTGTTATTTCGGTCAACGTATATATCAAGATTAAAAAATTACATTACTATTCTGTCTGAGTGTCTCTTACACTTCTCTCCTGCAAGCATGTCACATTTTTATTTGGGTCTTAGTAGGTCTCAAAGCTGGGGTTTGGATGCATGGGCCTATCTGGAGCATTGAATGCCCCAGTCTCTGAAGAGGTTGGCATTTCAATCATCAAGCACGCTTTTGATAAAGGAATTACATTCTTCGACACTGCGGATGCCTATGGAGCTAACAATGCTAATGAAATTCTAGTTGGAAAGGTACCTATTTATGCATCTTAATTGACTTGTGTCTCATCAAGGTAGCAATTTACTTGTAATGTTCCAAGTTAATTTTCCAAACTTGGAACATTTCTCTCATTGATGTGAGCACCACTCTTCTTTCTAGAAGTATATCCTTCCTGTTAGTATTTTGCTTATGTTGGGGAATGATTGAAATAGTTGTGTGTGCTTGTAATTAATCATGAGGAGTAGCTTGGTTGGTTCTGGTACCAATACCTTATGAAGGGGAAGGTACTTGTTTCGACTCCTCAAACTTCTAAGGGACCATGCCATCCACTCACGTTTTTCCGATTGATATCCACTCAACTGGGTGGTGGCCTTGCTTGACACTGAAGAATAGTCAACCCAAAGGTTCGAATACCTTGAGGCAATAGCCAAAAAGAAAAAGTGTATTGATTTTCTCATTTACCTGCGATGCGTTCTTTTATAGCCTTCCAAATAAAATGGAAAGCTTTTAGCTTCCCTATTACAGCGGTATTTTCCAATTCGATACAAATTTCAGTAATTTTTTTCCCCCTACTGTGGTGCTTTACTCTCCCTCCCCCCTTGGAACCAATATACCCAAGGGGAATGGATTAGTGCCTTTAATACTATCTAAAAATAAATGAAAAAATTGTTTACTTTTCCATTCGGAATGCCCTAAACTGGCCAAAATATATTGCTTAAGCATGCAATTTTAGTAGAATACTTGTGTTTCTTACAAATTAAACTACAAATCTTGTAGGCATTGAAACAGTTACCTCGAGAAAAGATCCAAATAGCCACAAAATTTGGTGTTGGCAATGCTAAGTCAAGTTGTTGTAAATGGTTCTCCCGAATATGCCCGCGCGTGTTGTGAGGCTAGCCTAAAGCGTCTTTGCGTGGACTACATTGACCTCTACTATCAACACCGGATTGACACTTCAATACCTATTGAAGAAACTGTAAGTATTCTACTTTATTCTCTCTTTTTTCCCTTCGAATTCATAGTTTTTCAATTTTAAATTACTTCTCAAATTTTTCTTAAACAACACCCCCCCCTCCCCCTCTTTCTGCCACCCTTTCTCTGCTTATTTAACAATGTATAGATGCATGATTTTGCTAATGGTAGTTGAAATTATTTTTGTGTGAGTAGATGGGAGAACTAAAGAAGTTGGTGGAAGAAGGAAAAATTAAGTACATTGGGTTATCTGAAGCCAGCCCAGACACAATAAGGAGGGCACATAAAGTCCATCCCATTACCGCTGTACAAATGGAGTGGTCCCTCTGGACACGTGACATTGAGGAAGAAATAGTACCACTTTGCAGGTTTCTTCATATTCCCTCTAAAATCATTATGAAAAATTCCATCCTACGCTGAAGATCGTCTATACAAATTTGTTTTGTTTTGCTTTTTGTTTTTTTAATCAGTTTAGATGTTACCATCCATACCATCCATATATGTTATGGCCCAAGTTTAGCTATCTATTTCCTCTTGTGCTGGGGTCCGAGCAAGTTAGGCTGCACGTGTTTTTGTCCCTATTAATGTGGTCATGCTCTAATATAGGTGCACTATTTGTATGTTAAAACATGCAGGGAGCTTGGAATTGGGATAGTTCCATACGGTCCCCTTGGTCATGGGTTTTTTGCTGGCAAGGCAACTGTGGAAAGTATACCTTCAGGTAGCAGGCTGGTATGTAACTGGATTCATGTCTATTCTATTCCCTGTGTAATTTGCTAAGTTTTTTTTTCCTTTTTTTTTTTTTTTTTTTTTTTTGGGGGGGGGGGGGGGGGGTGTGTTTTGGGAAATAGTTCAATGTACCAGATGCATATTATGGTTCCTTTTAATGATGGTGATCATTTTTTTTTTCTCCAGACAACACATCCTAGGTTCACAGGAGAGAATTTTGACAAGAACAAGGTCTTCTATAGTCGAACAGAGAAGTCGGCCGAACAGCATGGATGCACCCCTGGTCAACTAGCTCTTGCATGGGTTTTGCATCAAGGAAATGATGTGGCACCTATCCCAGGTGGGTAACTTAATTTCTCTACTTTTCCGTCTTATTAATTAATTCCAAACACCTCCAAAGGAAATACTTGTTTAGTGTGCCATTACCTATACTAAGAATTCATAATTTTCTTGATTATAAGTTTGTTTTCTCTACTCAAATTAACCACAGTGAACTCACCAAAAATCCAATTTGTGTTGTCATATTCTAATCCTTTCCTCGGGTTTTTACAGGGACGACTAAGATAAAAAATCTAGATGACAATATCGGTTCAATAGGAGTTAAGCTCACAAAGGAAGATTTAGAAGAGATTTCTGATGCCCTGCCCGTCCACGAGGTAGCAGGGGGTAGAAATTTTGAAGCTGTGGCTGGATTAAATTGGAATTTTGCAAACACACCACCAGTTAAGGATCACAACATCTCAACTTAGAGAGATTATTCAGTATAAGATGTGTATGGGTACATTGGAGGTCTCTTGTAGCTTTATGTTTCTAGCCCTTAGGGTGTGGGTTTGGTGTGGTTATTTATTGGGTCCTTCATTAGTTGGGGGAGTCTTCTCGTCATATTTTGGTATTGGTTGGGATGCCTGTTTCTAGGGTGTATTCTCATTTCAATTTAATAAAATATCTTTTTTGCTGATGAAGAGAGGGGACAAAAAAAAAATAATAATACTAATCAATCTTCTTGACAATGGCCTTCCAAAGGGAATACCAAAGCCGCCTTTCCCCTATTTAAAAGTTTCACAATGTATTACCCTTTTATACCTATTCGATCTGAGATCTCTTATTAAATTGCTCATTCAATGAGCATTCTCAATGACTAGCATGTATGGAATCATCTTTAACATATTTCTTTGTTGAATTTTTACATGCAGGACTGTCTTAACATGATGAATTTGATGACATGGTGTTAATCTTGAAATGCTTAAATAACTAAAAAATTTAGAAGAGAACATGACAAGAGCAGGAGGGCAATTTCTTAGAAGCCTTACTCAGTTGTGAATTAATGCTTATCCGAATCCCTTAACCAAAAAAAGAAAAAAAGAAAGAAAAAGATTAAAAAGAAAAATTAAAAAAAGAAGGAATCTATTATATATATACTAAAACGGAGGAAAGGTCCTCCTGTAGCTCTGCCACGCGTTAGTTCTGTTTTTTTTTTTTTTTTTTTTTTTTTAAATCACATGCTCAACAGCGAATTTTTTTGAAAAATTATCTTTTGGTGATCCTTTTATAACTTAATACCAATAAAGGATATCAGCTGTCAACTTGCTACAAATTAACTATATACATACGTGAAATGACTACTAATTTCTTTTTTTTCGTATTACATTGAAAGCTGATCACTAAAACGTAATTTTCCAAAAAGTTACTTTTAATGACTTTTGAGGAAATTGCTTTTTTAGTAACCGCTTTCCATTTTAATACCAAACAAAAATAATTTTCTGTCAATTTGCTACAAATTGACTATATACGTGTTTCAAAATGATTACTACCTTACTTTGTCTGGTATTAAGTTAAGAAGCGGTCATCAAAAAGTAATTTCCCCAACTTTTTTTTGTTGTTCACTGCTCTTTTTCATGCAAGTAAATTGTCGCTTGGTATTCACCACATATCTCTTTGTTTTCATGTGAGATAATCGAAAAACCTGCACTATAAAATGTTTATCCCAAACTTTGTAAACTACCATATTTATTCGTTTCTTTATACTTATTCATCTTCTCTCCCAAAAATTGAACGTAAAAAATTATAAATTGTTATAATAAGAAAGAGATATAGTTAGAGGAAAAAATTATTTTAAAAAAAATGACACATCGAAATCTTCAAATTCTCCATATCTGTATTCGGCGAAAAAAAATATTATTTTAATCAAAATTCTTCAGATGGTTTATTACCAAAAATTGAAAAGATTTATATGTTATTTTATCTTCTTCTCTTTCCCTCTTTGCTCCACCCATTCTCTCTCTCTCTAAACTTTTCTTTCTCTTTCTCTCACTTCCCAACCTAATAGCAAACAAATAAAATTGGTAGTCATTTTAAAACATGGATACAATCAATTTTTAGCAAGTTGATTGATAAGATCCTTAATATGTGCCCTTAAGCTGCAATTAAGGAGATCATTCTTATATGGAAACGGTGAAAATGCATAGAGAATGGTACAAATTACTTATAAAACTATAAAAATGCTTAAAAAATTGTGCAAATATAGTTTTACCAAACAAGGGGTATCTCAAACTGTTAGGCCCAAACTAATCCCTCATGATGCATAAACTATTCGCAAATCTATGCATCCGATAATGAGGGAGCAAAAACACGATTTCGAGACTTGATTCCTAAGCCGTGGTTCCTTGCCATATAAGCTACCATTGCGAGTGTGTATTATATATATATATATATATATATATATATATATATATATATATAAGATGATGATCGGGTAAGTATGTGCTGATATAAATCATATCAACACCTGTATTAGAGATTGTACCTTATGCTTTAATGGGTTAAGGGATACATTGCGTTAATATAAGAGGTGCAACCCCCAATGCATGATATTGATATAACTTATATCAACACGTACTGACCTGATCAGTACTTTATATATATAAACATAATTTTTTCAAAAAGTTACTTTTAGTAACTTTTGAGGAAATTGATTTTTCAGTAATCACTTTTTATTTTAATACCAAACAAAAGTTTTTTGAGGAAAAACTTTTTTTTGGTGTTCACTACTCTTTTTTCATGCAAGTAAATTGTCGTTTGGTATTCATCATATATCTCTTTGTTTTTATGTGAGAGAATTGAAAAACCTATACTATATAATATTCATCCCAAACTTTGTAAACTATCATATTTATTCGTTTTCTTTATACCTATTCATCTTCTTTCCAAAAAATTGAATGTATAAAATTATAAATAGTCATAATAAGAAAGAGAGATAGTTAGAGGAAAAAATTATTAAAAAAAAAGAAAAAGACGACATGTTGAAATCTTAAATTCTCCCGATCTATCTTCGACGAAAAAAAAATTATTTTAATCAAATTCTTCAGATGGTTTATTACCTAAAATTAAAAAGATCTATATGTTCTCTTATCTTCTTTTCATTCCATCTTTGCTCCACCCATTCTCTCTCTCTCTCTCTAAACTTTTCTTTTTCCCTCTCTCACTTCCCAACTAAATAGCAAACAAAGGAAATTGATAATCATTTTAAAACATGTATACAAATTTGTAGCAAGTTGATTGATAATATCCTTAACATGTGCCCTTAAGTTATAATTAAGAAGAGAATCATTATATGGAAACGGTGAAAATACACAGAAAATGGCACAAATTACTTACAAAACTATAAAAGTGCTTAAAAAAATTGTTCAAATACATTTTTACCAAATAAGGGATATCTCAAACCGTTAAGCCCAAACTAATCCAACATGATGCACAAACCATTCGGAAGTCTATGCATCCGATAATGAGGGAACGAAGACACGAACTCGAAACTTGATTCCTGAGCCGTGATTTTTGCCATCTAAACTACCATTACGAGTGTGTATTATATATTTATATATAAGATGATGATCGGGTAAGCATGTGTTGATATAAATTATATCAACACCCGCATTGGGGGTTGTACCTCATGCATTAATGGGTTAAGGGATACATTGCGCCAATATAAGAAATACAACCCCCAATACATGATACTGATATAACTTATATCAACACGTACTGACCTGATCAATGTTTTATATATATATATATATATATATAATTTTTATTTTTCATAATATTTATTTTTACAAACTTCCTCCGTGCGTTGCACGGGTTATAAACTAGTGCTTATCTAAAATAACTACTTAGGAAGCAATCATCTACTTTGACTATTTTTAAGGGTGATGCATTGGGAATTGGATTCAATGCTAAGTTGATAAAACTTAGCACCATGTCAAGCTAATCCACACCCTTGAATGAGAGATTGGATGACTTGGATTGAGAGTTGTAAAAGTTGCTCAATGAAGTCATTTTGGTCATTTAGTAGCACATTTTCAACTTTTAATCCAAACCATCTAATCTTTCATTCAAGGGTGTGGATTAGCTGGGTATGGTGCTGAGTTTTATCAACTCAGCACTGAATCCGAATCTAATGCATTGTGGATTTGGATTTGGATTGAATTTGGATTTGATGTAATTGGCATACTTTTACTGCATGGTGCAGTAAACGTAAAATTGATGACACGTGGCAAAGAAGAGAAATGGAGGGTTATTAGGCATTGGGCGTCAGATGCATCTCTTGAATTTCAACCCTTCATTTTTTCCCTTTATCTCATGTTATCGATTTAACGTTTACTGTACCAATGTAATAACTACACCAAATCCAAATCCAAATCCGATGCATTGTATATTTGACATTTTGATCTCAAATTAGGACATCAAGGACTCATGGTTTGATCACAACTTATGAAAAAAGGATTTGGATTGTGTTGGGTTCACTGCAGTAATCGGATGAAGATTTTGAAAATACTGATAGGAAGATCAACTACTGAAACAATCAAAATAACTTTAGTGGATAATTATTTTTAATTTTTTAATTTGAACCAACAAAATCTTCATCCAAGGGCTCAAATTAAATCGAGTACGGTGTTGAGTTTTTCCAGCCCTTTCTTGGGCTGACGACATCATCGTCGATGTGTTACAGTACAATTGGGCTCTCAATGGGATTTATACCATTTTCAGTTTTTCACGATTTTTTCGCATTTTTGCTGACAGTAAATCTCACCGTCGAGTCCTATATCTACCCGTCAAAACAAAGACAGACTATTGCCAACGAAAAGGAGTACAAAGCAAGAGGGAGGAGGGAGGAGTGAGGAGGGCGAAACAACATGGCTGAAGAGCTCAAATTACAAATTCCTAGAGTCAAACTGGGGAGTTAAGGTCTTGAGGTAAAACCCATTTTTAGTTTTTCCCTACTCTTATTTATATTTAGGGTAAATTACAATAAGACCCCTCTAGAATCTGACTATTACAGATACACCCCCTCATGTTTTTAAAATTACACTGACACCCCTTATTTTACAAAATAAACTACAAAGAGACCCCTCCTTCTAACTTCCGTCCATTAATCCGTTAAATCATGTTCAAATTTTTTCAAAATACCCTAATTATCCTTAGTGGATGATAACTTCCATGTTAAATGCATATAACTCACCAGCCTAATAGTTCATCCAATACTTTTGAATTTTTTAATTATTATTGATAAACAATTAAAAGATAATATATATATATAAGAAAAATGCTAAAAAAATTTTAAATTTTTTGTCCAACTGATATGGCAGCTGTCAAATTTGCTCCTTAGAAACAATTATTTATTTAATTAAATTTTTAATTGATTTGCAAAATAAAAATAAAAATTAAAAAAATTGATTTGCCAAGTTGTCACCTCATTTGAGTAAGTAGATTTGAGTAAAAAAAAAAAAAAAAGTGGCTATGTAGCATTACTCATATGTAGAAATAAATAAACAGAATTATTACAATGGAGATGCACGTATAGAGGTGGCAAACGAGGTGGTAACTTGGCAGATCAAATTTTTTTTTTTTTTTTTTTTACACATCAATTAAATAGATAATTGTTTCTAATGAGCAAATCTGACGGTTGCCACATCAGTTGGACAAAAATTTAAGCTTTTTGGCATTTTTCTTATATATAATATATATATATATATATATATAATCTTTTAGTTGTTTATCAATAAATAAATAAATAAATCAAATGTACTGGATGAATGTGTTGGATTGATGAGTTATATGCATTTAACATGGAAGTTGTCATCCAATAAGGGTAATTAGGGTATTTTGAAAAAAATTGAAAGTGATTTAACGGATTAATAGACAGAGGTTAGAGGGAGGGGTCTTTTTATAGTTTATTTTGTAAAGTAGGGGTCTTAATGTAATTTCAGAAACGTGAGGGGTCTATTTGTAATTATCAGATTTTAGAGGGGGTCTTGATGTAATTTACCCTTATATTTATGTGCTTTTATATCTGACTGTCCCTTTATCTTTAGGATCTTTTATTTTGATTGCAATTTGTGGGTCAAGGATCCATAACCCAGTCATCATTCAATCTCTCTCTCTCTCTCTCTCTCTCTCTGGTTTGCAGTTAATTCTCTATCGTGACCAAATTTCTTGAACTTCAATTATTATTATTTTTTTTTCCTGAAAGAAAACCTAGCCCTAATCTTAAATAAAAATAAAAATTTACACATTAAGATCCCAGTTCTAAAGTTTAAATCTTATGATTACATGAATAAAAAAAATTTAAAAGATTAATGGGTAAAGGAGAAGGGAATCATAGATTTGAGATCAATGGGTATAGAAGAAAAGGACATAGATGTGAGATCAATCATTTAGATTAAATGGGTCCATGACTGCCCCCAGAAATTAAAATAGAAGGACAGAAGAGTAAAGAAGGAGGTGGAGGAGCAAATAAGGAAGAAATTGCAACGGCGGCGGCGGAACGGTGTGACAATTAGATAGAATCATTTAAAGAGAGAATGCTAATGCAATGGGTTTTGGGTTTTCTCATAATTTTAATCAAAATAAAAGATCCCAAAAATAAGGGATCCTTGGATTCAAAAGGATCAAAGGCTACAAAAAGGGTGTAAATGGATCCCTCCCCATATATATTTTAGGTGATGTTAATCTGATGTAAAGCGTGAGGTCATGCATTGTATGGTTGTACACTTGTACCCAATATATGGACGGATTGTACTATACAACATTACAACCCACCCATGTATGCAGTACAACCCACCTACACATAAAAATGTCATTACTCTTGTCATTTCATATCCTACTATACCATTATTTTTATCATTAGGTACAAAATGCTACCGCCCTGTTAGTTTGGTTTTCAACTCTCGATGGACCAATAGTGCTTCAGACTTGCACTGTTTTGGTTATTTTAACTATTAAGATTAAAAAAAATCTCATTACCATTTTCTACGAGTGTCTCTTATACTTCTCTCCTGCAAACATGTCACATTTTTATTTCAGTCTTATAGGTCTCTATGCTGGGGTTTGGATGTATGGGGCTAACTGGAGAATACAATGCCCCAATTGAAGAGGTGGGCATTTCAATGATCAAGCATGCTTTCTATGAAGGAATTACATTCTTCGACACTACAAATGGTTATGGAGCCAACTATGCTAATGAAATTCTGGTTGGAAAGGTACATGCATCTTTATTAACTAGTGTCTCATCAAGGTAGTAATTAACTTGTAACTTTGAAAGCTTGAAACATTTTTCTCATTGATGTGAACACCACCTTTCTTTTTAGAAATATTCTTCCTGTTAGTGTTCTTCATATGTTAGGGAGTGATTGAAATAGTTGTGTATGCATGTTAATTATTAACCCCAAGGGTATCTTAGTTGGTTCTAGTACCTATGTCTCAAGAAGTGGAAGGTACTCATTTCAACACTTTATACTCCTAAGGGGCCAACACCCACACATGTTTTCCTGACTGATTATGCACTCAACTGGGCAATGGTCTTGCTTGAGACCAAGGAATAGTAGGGCCAAAGGTTTTGACATCTCGTGGTGATAGCCAAAATGAAAAAGTGTATATGCATGTAATTATAATGATTTTCCCATTTACCCGTGATGCATTTTTTTATCGCCTTCCAAATAAAAAGCTTCTGACTTCCCTGGTACAGTGGTACTTCTCAATTCTGTACAAATTTTGGTAGCATTTTTCCAAACCTGTGCTACTCTACTCACCCTCCCCACATTGAACCAATAGGCCAAATTAAGGGGAATGGATTTTTACTTTTAATACTATATGTAAAAATACACTAAAATTATTTAATTTCCATTTGGATGCCCAAACGGACCAAAAATATATTGCTTGAACATGCAATTTTAGTAGAATGCTTGTGTTTCTTACAAATTAAAAACTGCAAATCTTGTAGGCATTAAAGAAGTTGCCTCGAGAAAAGATCCAAATAGCCACAAAATTTGGTGTTATCAAAGCTGATAGTACTCATCTTTCAGCAAATGGTTCTCCTGAATATGCCCATGCATGTTGTGAGGCTAGCCTAAAGTGTCTTGACGTGGACTACATTGATCTCTACTATCAAGCCCGAATTGACACTTCAATACCTATCGAAGAAACTGTACGTATTCTTCCTTCTCTCTTTTTTCACCTTGAGTTCATGGTTTTTGTTTTCAATTTTATACTACTCAACTTTTCCTTAATTCCCCTCCTCCTTTTCTCTCCTCATATAACTATGTACAAAGGCATCATTTTGCGAATGTTAGTTGAAATTGTTAATGTGTGGGTAGATGGGAGAACTTAAGAAGTTGGTGGAAGAGAGGGAAAATTAAGTACATTGGGTTATCTGAAGCCAGCCCAGACAGAGGGCACATAAAGTCCATCCCATTACCGCTGTACAGATGGAGTGGTCCCTTTGGACACGTGACATCGAGGAAGAAATAGTACCACTTTGCAGGTTTCTTCATATTCCCTCTAAAATCATTATGAAAAATTCCATCATAAGCTGAAGAATGTCTCTACGACTTTGTTTTGTTTTTGCTTCTTTTTTTTTTTTTTAATTAACAATTTACATATTAATGTTTTCATGCTCTAACATAGGTGCACTATATGTATGTTAAAATATGAAGGGAACTTGGAATTGGGATAGTTCCATACAGTCCCCTTGGTCGTGGGTTTTTCGCTGGCAAGGCAACTGTGGAAAGTGTATCCTCAGATAGCGTGCTGGTATGTAACCAGATTAATGTCTATTCTTCTCCCAATGTAATCTTCTTAGGGTTGTTTTTTTGGTTTTGGTTTTTGTTTCCTCAATAGTTCCCTTTAACAGATGCATTTTAAGGGTCTTTTGGATGCCGGGAAATAGCAAAGGGAAAAAAATGAATTTAATAACAAGTTTGGTTTGCACTCGCTTCATTTGCTTATTCTTTCCCATTTTTCTTACGAATTCTGGAAAATCAAATGCAGAATTGGTTTTGGCAAAAGGCACCTCTATGGTTCAATAGCGCATTTTTATATCTTTTCCCCTTTTGGTTATTTTAATTAGCTTGTTGATGAGTTGATGGTTATCTTTTTTTCTTTTTCCAGGCAATACATACTAGGTTCAAACAAGAGAATTTCGACAAGAACAAGGTCTTCTATAGTCGAATAGAGAAGTTGGCCAAACAGCATGGATGCACCCCTGGTCAACTAGCACTTGCATGGGTTTTGCATCAAGGAAATGATGTGGTACCTATCCCAGGTGGGTAACTTCCTCTTTTTCTTCCTCTTTACTCTAATTAACTAATACTAGATGCGCTTTACATACAAACATATATCACATATACTAGCATGCAATGGCGGAGCCAGGAGGGGGCCTTTGGGGGCATGTGCACCCACCGCCCTCAAACAATTTTTTTTTTTTTTTTTGGGATAAGTTACCATTTGATAACTACTTAGCAACATAATGCCAAAAAAAGAAAGATAGTAGTCATTTTTAAGCATATATATAGTTCATTTGTAATAAGTTGACATAAAAAGCTTTTTTTTTTGTATTACATTGGAAAAAGATTACCAAAATGTAATTTGTTTAAAAAAAATCTAAAACTTTCAGTACCCATTTCACAAAATCATAGCATGGTGTTCCCATTGGAGATAACTCCTAGCTCCGCCCCTGCTAACACATGTGTTGCGTGTGTAGCACATTTGTGAACGACACTGTCATGCATGGTCATTGATCATAAATATGAAATTAAAATGGCTTATCCGTGGTAAGGCTACATCTGATCGAAGTTTTGAAGCCATAGAAGTTTCCCTTGTTTGCTAGCCTTATCATTCACCTTTAATGTAACCAAATTATGACTTGTTCAACATGTTAAATCAATTCTCTCATTCTCTGTTTGGTTATCAAGAAAATAGAGGAAACAAAAGAAATTTTTAATCTTATAAACCATTCGTGGTTGACTAGTTTTCCCTAGACTTGTTCTTAAATTATTTCTAAACAAGGTATTCATGAGAATATTAATCAATCTTCTAGTTTTTGTTATCTTCCCAGCATTTTTTTCTTGGCAATGTCCCAAAACATCCCTCAATTGATCTGCAAATTCACCACCATGTGGCTATGCCCTTAGTATACTGAGAAAGCATAATGAATATATTTCAATCTCCATTTTAAAGAAACTGAATTAATGATTTCATATTCTCAAGGTGTCCAAAGTGACAACACCCCCCAAAGGAAATACTTGTTTAGTGTGCCATTACTTATACTAGGAACTAGTCGTAAAGCCATGCAATTGCACGGGACAAAATGCAACTAAGAAAAAATATAATATAAGAATAATTATAATAAATATATATAATTAAAATAAAAAATCAATTTTAAATACAAAAAGTTAAATGATGAACCAAAGGGCACCAAAAAAATACCCTACAGAGTAATCGAAACATTCAGCACGAACAAATGATTAATTGACAAAATTACCCATAAAGGGGTATGGGTTAGCCAAAAAAGGGTGTGGGAACGGGCTTTCCGTAAATTGAAAATCAATAAATGAATGAAAAAAAAACAAAAAAAAAAAAAAACATAATTCTGTAATTCAAATATGGTAAAAGTGTCAACATATGAGGTGAATCAAGACTTGAGGAGAAAGGGACCGGTTTTTTTTTTTTTTTTTTTTTTTTTTGACAATCGATAGAATTTACCCATACCCTTAACCTCCCAATATCAACAAATGGGTATCAATGCTTCTCCATAAACTTGAACCCATTAGTGCTCACTCAACAAGTGAGGAGAATACTACTAGGCTATCATGCCATCAACTAGGAGAGAGGGATGAACACTCTCTGCTTTTTGTCTAGTTTAAAACATAATCAATGTATGACTGGTAATTAATTAGGGAAAGCAAGAAACAAAGTGATTGACATGTGCTATAGCTCTTATGATTTCTTAAATAAACATTTTTGAAACATATACTACTTAAAGAAAATTTATAATGTTGAAATTGACCAATAAAATAAAGAATAATTCACAACATATATAAATAAATAGAAGTATCTGCCATTTATAATGTTTTGAATGTCCAACGGAGGATAGCTTTGTTGATACTCCCAGAAAAAAGGTTTATGGGAAATGACCTCAAAAACCAAACATTACCTCCTCGAGGTACATATGTGGACATCTAAGAACCGTCCTTGATAGTATTCTCTTCTTCAGACTTCTATCATGTTAACTTCTTGCTGATCCAAATAATGCATGTATTCCAATTAAAGGAATCTTGGTAAATCTGAATTGTTAGAATTCTGTCCAAAAAACTTACAAGAGAGAAAGAAGTTGAGTTTTCAGTTGGAGGAGAGGAGGCCGCAGAAACTAAAGAGAGCGGTTACAACAATTGGGGGAAAAATCTACTCGTATGACAATCAGAAATTTTGTTACGTTTAAGGCATTTAATCTATTTCATATGTTCAACCAATGTAATGGTTCAGCCAATGTTTGTGAAGTAATAAGTTATCTTTTGATGTCTTTTTTTTTTTTGTAAATTTAGTTTACGTTGATGTGGCTTAATGCTAGAACTCCAAGCTCAAAGAGAGTATCTACCTCATCGCCACGTGAAAAAGCTAGAACTGGGTGAACGTTACTTCTATATATATATATATATATATATTAGATGCTTTATTTTCTTGATTATTAGATGGTTCTTCCTTCTCAAATTAACCACAGTGAACTCACAAAAAATCTAATTTGAATTGTCAAATTCTAATCCTTTCCTTGGTGTTTACAGGGACGACTAAGATAAGAAATCTAGATGACAATATTGGTTCGATAGGAGTTAAGCTCACAAAGGCAGATTTAGAAGAGATTTGTGTTGCTGTGCCTGTCCACGAGGTGGCAGGGGGTAGAGCTTATGACTTTGTGGCTGGATTAAATTGGAATTTTGCAAACACACCACCACTCAAGGATTACAACATCTCCACTTAGGATGCCTATGGGCACATTGGAACTTCATGAAACACTAGTGAAATGTCGCGCGATTTCAGCTTTAGATGTCTATGCATGGCTGCAACCTGTTAATGGTGCATGTTTGTATGGTGTTATGTAAATGTTGTCCTCCGAAAAGAGGAGAGAGAAAAAGAAAAAAAAAAAACCTACTATGTAAGACCAGAACTTATCAAATTATTACATAGAGTGGTGGTGAGCTACTTAACTAGTTTGAGGAATGCTCGAGTATCACTCTAATCCCGCTGAGGGGTTGCATTGGGTTGGGTTGGGTTTTGCTTTGGACCGTTGCTAAAATTTTGGTCATTTACGGTTTCTATTTCATTTTTATATGAAAAATTATAAATAAAAAAAAAAAAAAAAAATTTACTTAAAACTATAGATCTTGAAAAAAATTTTCCTTTCGTAAAGTTGTTTGGAATGCAATTAGTTTTTATCTAAATCTTTTATATTTTCTCATAAAATCTTAGAAAGAGTAAACTAAGTAGAGTGTATGTGCAAAGAAATTTTTGTGGTAACAATAGCTTGCTTCTTAAAATTACATTGATTTATTACCAACCAATCTTATCGATCATCCCAATGGTTGAATCGAGGACTTGGTGATTGATTTGTCCTCTTGCCCATATAGTATTTGATCCAAGTTTAATAACTATTAGGGTGTGTGGCTTTTTATATAATGTTTTTATCTTTATACACACCATTTAATAAAATTTTTATTACTATTCTATATTTGAGTAAAATAACAATTAAGGACAAAGTGATTTTAATATTTCACTTTTACCCATTAAGCGTACAAATATTATAAAAAGATAAAATGCTTACAAGAAAGTGTTTTTTAGAAAATCAAATCAAAAGAGTTGTTGACTTTTTGAATGAGACTATAGCTTTGAAACATTTCAAAAAAAAAAAAAAAAAAGAGAAAAAAAAAAAGAGACCAATAAAATAAAAACAGAGAGTTTTGAAAACTATTTTATGAGACCATGTGTATATGTTTTTTCTTTTATCCCTTTTCCCCCCTCCCTATTCTTTTTCCTGCCCTTTCGATGATTCAGTACTTATCCCCATATTTTTTTTTTTTTTTTTTTATATTAAAAAAAAAAAAATTAGAGATTCAATCCTTACCTTGTCCAGCTAACATAATGGCAAAACGATGCTGGGCCCTGGAATCCAAGCACTGTTATTGGAGGCGGCCTTTTTAGAGATAATGGAGGTAGATGGCTTTGGGGGTTTACGTGTCACATTAGCTCTTGCACTGTTACGGTGGCGGAGTTATGGGTAACCTTCCATGGATTTGAGCCTTCCATGGTTTGAAACTAGTTTGGAGTAGAGGGTTTCGTAGAGTTGTTGTGGAGGCTTGAATCGTCTTCTATTCTGACTTTGTTGAGGCGGGAAGCCTCGGACACTGAACCAAATGGTTTTCTGATGTATGCGTGCAGGGACCTCATTTCCAAGCCATAGAATTGTAGGCTGGTTCACTCATTCAGAGAAGGTAATGCGGCAGCTGACGATTTGGCCAATCATGACTTGCAAACTTCCTTTGGCCTCACCGTCTTTGATGATCCTCCTGATGAGTTCTCTTACATTCTCCGTAAGGGAACGGCTATTGCAACCCCCATTCTTATAAGCCCACCCCTTTTCTTTTGGTTTTTAAGATTTCATGAAAAATATAAAAGGTTTTTGCAAAAACTGATCACTTGGTCTACTAGAAAACATCATTTTGAACAACTTTGTAGAAGAAATGTTTTCTAAAATCTATCGTTTAGGTAGAATTTTTGGCAAAAAATGAAATAAAGGCTATAAATGGTTAAAAAGTATATTTAAATGATAGATTTAGGAAAAACTTTCTTCTACAAAGTTGTTCAAAATGATGTTTTCTAATGGACTGAACGGCCGGTTTTCATAAAAACATTTTATATTTTGCATAAAACCTTAAAAACTTAAAAGATGAGGGTTGGGGTGATAAGAATGTGGGGTTGCAATAGCCGTTCCCTCTCCATAATGATCGATGTTATTGGGGTGGCCACCCCTAGATTTTGTACTTAGTCTATTTGGTGGGCTTTGCTCACCCCTCCGAGCCAAAAAAATGGAAAAAAAAAACCATGCTGGGCCCTTACAGCCCAATCCAAAGTGGTTATGCATAAGTGGGACATGAAATTAGCTCCAATAAAAGTGCTAGGGGTGTTCATGGTTTAGGTTAAAACCGAAAACCAAACCGAACCAAACCAAACTGGTCGGTTTGGTTTGGTTTTTTTGTCATTAGGTTTGGTTTTGGTTCCAATTTTAGAAAACCGAATTGAATTGGTTTGGTTTTGGTTTTCATGTTTAAATAACCAAACCAAACCGAAAAACCGAAAAAACCGAAAAATATAATATATATATATATATATATATATTATTTTATTTTATATATTATATATCAAATTTTAATTTGTAATTTGTTGATTTTAAGTTTTTTTATTGTTTTTCCTATTTTAGCTTGGCATGTATTAAACTAGTTATTAATGTTGTGTGAGATAATGACATGTATTAATTTGGAGATTTAAACTTGGATTGACATATGTCAATTTGTTTCCATTTTGATACAATGTTTAATGTTTTTTTTTAGTTGCTAATGTAATGCTATTATTAAAAATGTTTTAATTTGGAGTTTGGCATGTCATTTTTTTCATTTTCAATTATTTGTTGCTACTTGATTGGTTAAAACCGAAACCGAACCGAACCAAACCGAATTTTTATGGTTTGGTTTGGTTTGGTTTTTTTATAGTATGGTTTGGTTTTGGTTTGGGAAGAGCAAAACCGAAGTATAATGGTTTGGTTTGAAAAGTACCCCAAAACCGAACCAAACCGAACCATGAACACCCCTAAAAAGTGCTGATCTATGTGCTTACGTTTACACAAAATGCATGTGGTTTGACTGAGACTGATTCCACAGCTCACCAATTTCGTGAATATTTTTGCTAATTTGAATTACAATTGATGCATGCATTCGATCACAGCTTACGACATCATGCATAGTACAAGGAGTCCTATATATATATATGAAGTGAATATTGAAGACAAACGAAGTGCGAGGAAGAGAACCCAAAAAAGAAAAAGGGTAAAAAAAAAAGGTGTGACGGCAAGCAACATGGCTGAGGAGCTGAGAGTGCAAATTCCTAGAGTGAAGCTGGGGGGTCAGGGTCTTGAGGTAAACCCATTTAAATTTCCTTTATATCTATGTATATATATATATGTATATATATATATATAAAATATTCCCAAATTATATATAGTATCAAGAGTTTTAATATTTCATAATAACCTAGTGACAATTTTTTTTTTTTTTTTTTGCTTTGTAAACCGAGTAATTGTGGGTTCAAAAACAGCCTTTAAAATTAATTTAAATTCTAGTAACTTTATCTTGAAATTAAAATGTTTGTAAAATTGTTTTTGTGATCATTTTGTCGTAATATGTGGGTAACGTTATAGGTCTCAAAGCTGGGGTTTGGATGTATGGGGCTAAGTGGAGTATACAATGCCCCAATCTCTGAAGAGGTTGGCATTTCAGTCATCAAGCATGCTTTCGCCAAAGGAATTACATTCTTTGACACTTCAGATATTTATGGAGCCAACAATGCTAATGAAATCCTGGTTGGAAAGGTACATATATATTTGCATCTTCACTCGTGTCTCATATCAAGGTACCAATTTTTTCGCCTTTGCAAACCAAAGACAAAAAAATTAAATTCAAATTATGAAATAAAATGACTTCAAATTCATGAAATCAGAAAAACAGAAAATATTGCTTACGCATGCAATTTTAGGAGGCTGATCGTTTGTCTTTCTCACTAATGAAAAATTACAAATCTTGTAGGCATTGAAGCAGTTGCCTCGAGAAAAGATCCAATTAGCCACAAAATTTGGTATTGCCAAATTTGAAATGGGTAAAATGGTAATAAATGGTTCTCCTGATTATGCTCGTGCATGTTGTGAGGCCAGCCTAAAACGTCTTGGCGTAGACTACATTGATCTCTACTATCAACACCGGATTGATACTTCAATACCTATTGAAGACACTGTAAATACTCTACTTTATTCTCTCTCTTTTTTCACTTTGAATTCGGGTTTTTTTTTTTAATCTTTTTAAACTAGTTATAATACTTTCTATCAATTTTTTAAACTTCTTCTCTAATTTTCCTTAACAATCCCCCCTCCTCCCACCCCAACCTTCACCTATTTTTGCATGATTAGATGGGAGAACTTAAGAAGTTAGTGGAAGAGGGGAAAATTAAGTACATTGGGTTATCTGAAGCCAGTCCAGACACTATAAGGAGGGCACATAAGGTCCATCCCATTACCACCGTACAAATGGAGTGGTCACTCTGGACTCGTGACATCGAGGAAGAAATTATACCACTTTGCAGGTTTCTTCATATTCCCTCTAAAGTCATTATGAAAAATTCCATGCTAAGCTTAATTAAGGATGTCTTTACAAATTTGTTTTGCTTTATATTTTATGTTAAATTGTTTTGTTTATCAATTTACATGTTATCATGCATAGAATCCTCTTCTTATGAGGTTAATTTAACTTAACTTTGTGTTAAATCTCCCTACAAAACCTTACATGTGACATATTTTGTGTAAGCAATCGTTGGATTTGATAACCTTATTATGTAGGTGATGCATGTTAAAAATCAAGTTGATTCGAGATTCATTGCTATTCAATCCAAAACAAACATTTTTTTAATCAATGAAAATCGCTCATTTTGGACATTTATTGATGAAATAGCTTCTAATCTCGAATTAACTTGGTTTTTGACATGCATAATCTTTATATGAAGAAAATCTAATCTAACCGTTGGATTTGCAAAATACGAGTCACAAGTAGGATTTTGGATTTTGGAGGGTAATCTGACACGAAGTTCGGTTAAATTAACCTCATAGGAAGGGGATTTATCATCCATATATATTATTCCAAGTTAGCCATCTATTTTTCTTGCAATGTGCTCCCATGCACAAAGTTTCGCTACAAATGGGCATTTTTTCCCAATTAATGTTGTCCTGTTTCTAATATGGGTGCACTTTGTGTATGTTGAAACATGCAGGGAACTTGGAATTGGGATTGTTCCATACAGTCCCCTTGGTCGTGGCTTTTTCGCCGGCAAGGCAATTGTGGAAAGTTCGTCCTCAAGTAGTATGCTTGTATGTAACCAGAATACCAGATTAATGTCTTTATTTTCCCTATGTAATCTCTAGTGTTTTCCCTTCTTCCCCACCCCCACCTCTTTTTTTTTCTTTTTTTTTTTTGGATGCCAGGAAATACCAATGGGAAAAAAAGTTTGAATTTTATGACAAGTTTGGTCTGGACTCACTCTGGCAAGACTCCATTTGCAATTTTCCTTTTTTTTTTTTTTTTTTTTTCTTTTTTCCTACAGATTATGGAGGATTGGTTTAATGGCAAAAGGCACCTCTATGGTCCAATAGCTCATTTTAATACCTTTCCTATCTCGTTGATGAGTTGATGATGATGATTCTTTTTGGTTTTCCAGGCAGATCATCCTAGGTTCATAGGAGAGAATATGGACAAGAACAAGGTCTTCTATAGTCGAGTAGAGAAGTTGGCCCAAAAGCATGGATGCACCCCTGCTCAACTAGCTCTTGCATGGGTTTTACATCAAGGAAATGATGTAGCCCCTATCCCAGGTGACTGAATTTCTTTATTTCTTAGTTGTTACTCTTATTAGCTAATTTTAAACATGCTTTACATACATACATACAAACATGAAATATACGAACACACGTGTGTGACGCACATTTGTGAATGACACCATGACTTGTTTGATTGTCAAGAAAGTAGAGGAAACAAAAGAAATTTTGAATCTTGTAAACCATCAGTGGTTGAAGTAGTTTTCCCTAGGCTTGTTCTCAAATTATTTCTAAATAATGTATTCATGCCATGCACTATTGCCAAAGTTTCTAGTTTTTGTCAAATTTTTTTAACTAGTTTTTGTTAACTTCCCAACCTTTTTTTTTTTCTTGGTAATTTCCCAAAAATCCCTTAATTACCATCAAATCCTTCAGTATGTGGCTATAATAATGAGAAAAAGCACGATAAATTCATTTCAATTTCCATTTAAAAGAAGTAGAAATGATTTCAATTTCTCGAGGTGTCCAAACAGCACCAAAGCAAATACTTGTTTTACCATCTCAAACCACCATAAACACACAATAATCCAATATGAATTGTCAAATTCTAATCGTTTACTTGGATTTTTACAGGGACGACTAAGACGACAAATCTTGATGACAATATCGGATCGATAAGAGTTGAGCTTACAAAGGAAAATTTAGAAGAGATTTCTGATGCCGTGCCTGTCCACGAGGTGGCAGGGGCTCGAAACTGGGGTTTTGGGGCTGCATTATCTTGGAATTTTGCAAACACACCACTCAAGGATTTCAAGATCTCAACTTAAGATGCAAATGGGTACATTGGTAGCTCATCAAACACTGGTGAAAGATGGTGCCATTTTAACTTTAGTTGTCTATGGCTGCAACCTATTAATGGTGCATGTTTGTATTGTGTAATAAATTTTGCATTTCACTCCATGATTATGTAGTACTGGAAATTATTATTAGTGTACTCGGGAACTCGTTGTTGGGAATCTTGCAGCAATTGTTCACTTGCAAACAAAAAAAAAAAAAAAAAGGGAAAAAGAAAAAATCAAAGTCTGATCACAAAAATCAAACCAAATCATCAAGCAAAAATATCAATCAACTCATAATCTATAAAATATGACACAATCAAATTAATCACTTTGCTTTCTTGCTCAAATTTTTTTTCCCTATTTCGGTTGTGTAAGGTTACTTGGCATAGGGTGAGATGATGGTGACTGTTGAAAACTGAGAGAGTGAGAGACATTGGATTGGGATTAGGGCTTCGAAAGAGAGGGAGGGAGAGAGAAAGAGAGACAACCATATATGAAGGGATTGGATCGAACCGAGAGAGAGAGACACGGGTATTGCCGTATTGGGTTTTTTATTCATATCAGCAATTACAATATAAATATTCAAACAAATAAGAGCCGTTGGATTTAGAAAAATCAATGGCTGTAAAAATGTATAAGAGGTTTACTCTTACACTGAGTGTCAACGAAACCCTCCTCATATATATATATATATATTTTAGGGAGGGCCTATTTCCGCAGCATTTTTTGCTAATTCACACCGCTCCTATGGCTAATTTTGTCATTTTCTTATCCTCTCTCCCCATCATTCTTTTACCCTTTTTTTTCTCCTCCCTTTCTTCTCCAGCGGTCCAACGAGTAGACGGTAACTATGCTAGAGAAACCATCGTCGTTGCACCACCCCTGCGAATTCCCTGTATCAAATTACACTTCTTTGGTTTCTTAATGTGTACCTCCTGATTCCCAAAGTAGGGGTTTTAATTCTTTTGAAGCTTCATTTGGAACCATCCCCCACCATTAGATAACCATCTCAACATAAATAAATAAATAAACGTAGATGTAGAACCATTATTTAACCATAATTAGATGGCCTTCCTCAAAAGAAAAAAAAAATTATCTCAGCACCGTTTGACGAAGCTGATCTAGCAACTTGAACGATCACCAGACAAAAAAAATGCCAAAAAAAGGAAGAAAATGAAGAATGATCTGATTGTTTGTAAAGGAGAACAGAAGCCAACAACTCCATTTGCCATTGAACAAAGATTTTCATCGCTGGAAATTGGATTGTGAGGAGATGGGGCTCGGATGATCGGCATCGCTGGAAAGTAAGACCATCAATCGGGCTGCGCAAGTGGCGTTTGCAGCGACCATATCATGAACAAGGATCGCGAATCAGCTTTGCCAGAAAGTGAGACTGTCGGCTACACAAATAGAGGAAAAAGGATTGTGCTAGACGAATGAGTTTTCCACGTAACTATTACGAGGTCAAGTGGTGTCACAAGCTAATAGGAGCCAAGTAAAGTGAGATTATGGGACCAAAAAGTACACTGACAATCCCATTTTTTTTTGATTCTTATCGGCTTGTGACACCACCTGGCTATATCACAGTTACATGGAAGTTTTTCTCGAGCTAGAGAGGAGAGAGAAGAAATATAACTGAAATGACAAAAATACCCATGGAAGAGGTGTAGATTAGCAAAAAAGGTTGTGAAAATAGGCCTCCCTAAATATTATTGTTGATGCATGGCTATATGGTAGATTGGTAGCCAACAATTTTGGAAGAGAGCAATTATGATTTTATGAGGTTTGATAAATGGTAGTTAATGCAACGGTTTGGAAATTAAGCAAAATTTGAGGAAAATATATCGAAGTATTTGTATATTTCAACAACTACTTTTGAGGTTTTGGCCCGACTAATCCTTTAGTCATATATAATCCCTCAATCTCATACCCCCGAACAATTATTAAACCCTTTAGACTTTAGGGTAACCCCAAAACCAATGTTAAATTTTGGGAAGTAATTATGATGTGAATAGGTTTAATATATTACTTATAAAGCAATTGATATATTTATGATCCTTTTGAGTTTTTTCTTTTTGTAAGGAATTTGAATTGCCATTTGAGTGCATTTATTACATAGACATATATTTTTTAAATGAGAAAAGATTTAGACGTACAAATCATTGGAATTAGCTTAATGATGAGAAAGAGTGGGTAAATCAATAAAAAGAAATAGAAAAAGACTTGACATATTTACCTAAAGAAAAAGGGTAAATTGTAATTAAAGATCTAGAGTTTGGGGTAAGTTTCATTTAAGGGTCCTAAATTTTAATTGCATCAATTTAGTACCCAAATTATTAGTTGGGTTTCAATTTAGGGTCCGACGTCAAAACCATTGGTTGACTGGACAGAAATTTTGCACATGATGTGCATGTGACCCAATTAAAATTATATTATTCCTATTTTACCCCTCAACCAGCATGAACACTGCACTTTTCACTGCACTGCTGGCAAATTCTTCCTTTGAAGCCGGTTCGTGACAATTGCGCAGCTCCACCTCGTTCTTCCTTTCATCGCCGCAGCTAAAGCTTGATCTGCGGCTTCGCGAACGGCTTGGCCTCGTTTTAGCACCTGGTTCGACGGAGACGGAGACGCCAATGGTGACAAGGAGGATGAAGGACTCAAGAGAACTTGGCTTTGGCTTTTCTTCTTTTTCTTCTTTCTAAAGTTGCGTGATCTGTTTGAGTTCGTGATAGGATTCGAAATTAGAGATGACGCCATGGCTTGATCCGCTGCTAACACACCATTATGGGTAGCTAGATTTTTCCCAGCAATCTACCCGTTGACACACCATGTTTTCCAGTGATGAAGCAACCAAAAAAGAAAAAGAAAAAAGAAACAGCAACCATATAATGGATTTTTCCCAACAATCCTCGTCTGCTGCTAATGCTCGCTCTTTTTCTCTGGCCGTCGATGACGCCATTGGGAGTGTTGCCATGGCACACCATTTTTTCCGACGATGAAGCCAAAAAAAAAAAAAAAACACACACACACACACACACACAAAAACAACACAGCAACAAAGGCCACAAAGATTGAAATCACAAACCCAAACCCAACCGTTAATGGCAGTGAAGATCAACCTCCATCGTTTACCCTTCCTTACCCATACCATAATCCCCATCCATTTTCGTGCAGGAAAAAAAAAAAGAAAAAGAAATCCTCATCTCCTCTTCAAATTTGGCCACCGCATAACCATCACTTCCTCAAATTTGCCATCGGGTTCAAATTAGACGGTAACAGTGACGGCGATGGTTTGGAAGGAGAAGGATGGAGGCGTGGGGTGTGGGTGTGGAGGGAGAAGAACATGTTGGAAATATACCACATCCCACATCGGTTAATTATAAACCTTAATATTGCTTCATAATACCTGTTTGGGCCCTCCACTTACAAGCTTAGGCTTTTAAGTTGGAAACTTAACATAGTATCAGAGCCCTGTAGGACTCACGTCTCTATTATCCTTTGCTTGTGATTACTTGTTCTTCTTCTCTATGGAATCTGGTTCAAAGACAGATGAGGTCGTGGTACCGAACCTATCACACCTGATCTCTATTAAACTTGATCGCACTAATTATATTTTATGGTTAGCCCAGTTTCTCCCTGTTCTGCGGAGCAAGAATTTAATGGAATTTGTCGATAGAACAAAACCATGCCCAGATCAGTTCCTTGCCGATTCAACCGGCAAAACTACAACAACAATTAATCCAGGATATCTTGAATGGCAGCAACAAGATCAAACAATTCTGAGTTGGATTAATGCTACTTTGACTCCACCTGTGTTGTCCACGATTGCTCATTTGAGTACCTTCTATGCTGTTTGGGTGGCTCTTGAAAAGAGGTATGCTTTTCAATCGAGAACTTGTATTCTTCATTTAAGAAATGAGTTACAAAATAATACCAATCGAGGAGGTTTGTCTATTTCTGATTTTATTGATAAAATCATGAATCTTATTGATAACTTGGCACTTGCGGGGAAACTCGTTGATGATGATGATCTGATAACTGTTATTATGAATAATGTTGGTCCGACTTATGAAGCAACTGTTAATTCTGCATAAGCTCGTGACAGTCCTATCTCATTAGATGATTTTGTTGGCTTATTGCTCAATGTCGAAATGCGTCTCATGCAACAAAATACTCCTACACCAGATTTATCTACTACTGCCTTTTTTTGCCCCAAGAAATCCAAGAAGCAATCGAGGTTGTAGCCACATGCGAGGATCTCGCTCTTCATCTCATGGCTGGGGTCCATCCTGTGCTTCCCAAAACCACTCATCTTCATCAAATCCTCATGCTATGACTTCTTCATCAGGAGAGAAACCTTACTACCAGATTTGTGATACGCCTGGTCACTTAGCTATCAATTGTTACCATCGTATAGGATCTTGCATATGAAGGCCGGATACCAACGAAGAAACTTGCTACCATAGCTGCTTCTTCAAGCAACCACTTTGATTCTCAAACTTGGTATACCGATAGCGGTGCATCAAATCATTTTACATCGGATCTTGCAAATTTGTCTATTCAGAATGAGTATCATGGAAAAGATCAGGTTATAGTTGGGAACGGTTCAGGTTTGCCCTCTCACGCTAGTTTATCTTGCCTTACTCATAATTCCTCTTCATTTCTCATGAATAATATTCTTCATTGCCCATCTATTTCTGCCAATTTATTATCTGTCCATCAATTTACTCGTGATAATGATTGTTACTTTCTTTTTCATTCTGATGGTTTTTTTGTGAAGGACACAAAGACGGGGAAGACGCTTTTCCAGGGCAAGAGTGAAAATGGCCTATACCTTATCAAGCTTTCAAATAAACAAAGTCTACCTATTACGCAGGTTGGGGTTCGTGTTTTGCTTCCTGTCTGGCATCGGTCGACTGGGGCATCCTACCTCTTCAGTGTTTAGAACTATTGTTTCCCAATATAGACTACCTGTTACAAAAGTTCTTAGTTCTAGTTTCTTTTGTGATACATGTCATCTTGGAAAGAGTACTCGCTTGCCTTTTCAATTATCAGATTCTATTTCCTCAGCATCGTTGGAATTAATTCATTATGATATTTGGACATCTCTTTATTATTCAATAAAAGGTTCCAAATATTTTTTGCTACTTATTGATGATTATTCCAAATATTCTTGGATTTTTCCTATGCGATTTAAGCATGAAACTTTGGATTATTTTATTAAATTCAAATTGCATACGGAAAATCTTTTCTCTTGTAAAATAAAATCTTTGCAAACTGATGGTGGTGGTGAATATGGGAACGCAAATTCAACCAATGCTTTTCAAAAATTTCTTGCTCAACATGGTATTTCTCATCGCCTTTCGTGCCCTCACACTCCAAAACAAAACGGAGCAGCTGAGCGTAAACATCGCCATATAGTTGAGACCGGTATTACATTTCTGGCTCATGCTGACATCCTATCTACTTATTGGGTGGAATTCATTCATTACAGCTGTCTATTTAATCAATCGCCTTCCTACTAAAGTTTTAGGTGATCTTTCTCCTTATGAAAAACTTTTTCATCGGCCTCCTAATTACAGTGTGCTTCGAACATTTGTGTGTGCTTGCTTTTCCTACCTTCGCCCTTATAATAAAAATAAATTAGAATTTCGTTCTAAAAAAATGTGTTTTTTTGGGTTATTCTCTAAATCATCAGGGGTATCGGTGTTTAGATATCACAACAGGGGAGAGTTTATTTATCTCGTTATGTTATTTTTGATGAAAATACTTTTCTATTTCGCCCTCTTAAGGCCTCTACTCACTTGCCTACGGATTCGGCTTCCCCAGTGACCCTTTACCCATCCCATCATACCCCACTTTACCCCCCACTAAATGACCCTATGCCTTCCCCCTTTACAAATTCCATTACCTCATCCTCATTTTCCATACCTGTCCCTCCAAAACCTACACCTTTGAGTCAAGCCCAAGTGGATCCCACTACCACACATGTCCATCCTCTAACCCCTACTAGTGAGATATCCAACACCTATTCCCACCTCTTTACTTGTGGATCCGGTTGCCTCTTCTATTCTTCCACCTCAGTTAGACAGCCCTATCTCTACTACACCTGTGGCCCACGTCGATACACTTGAACCTTTGTCAACCACAACCTCTACTCATCCTATGGTTACTCGTGGAAAAGTGGGTACTCGGGTTCCAAATTCGAAATATGTTTTGGCCTCTTCAGTTGTTCCTACAGCCAGCAGTTGAACCCACTTGTTTTAGTTAGGCTGTCAAACATCCTCAATGGCGTACTGCTATGGGTGCTGAATTCAATGCCCTTAAAAAATGTGGCACATGGTCTTCAGTTAAGCCAACTGATGATATAAATGTTCTGTCCAATAAATGGGTGTTTAAAATCAAACGCAAATCGGATGGCTCTATCAAACGGTACAAAGCACGTCTTGTTGCTAACGGCTTTCATCAACAAGAAGAGCTTGATTACATTGAGACTTTTAGTTCTGTGGTTAAGCACACAACTATTCGAACTGTTTTGGCTCTTGCAATTCATCAACATTGGCCCATAAGATAGCTTGATGTGCAAAATGCATTCCTTTATGGCAATTTAACAGATGAAGTTTATATGCGCCAGCCTCATGGTTTTAAGGATCCCAATTTTCCTCACCATGTGTGTCGCCTACATTGCTCTTTATATGGTTTGAAATAAGCCCCCGTGCTTGGTTTCAACGTTTTTTTTACTATCTTGAAGATTTGGGGTTTGTTAGTTCAAAAGCCGATTATTCATTGTTTACCTATTATCAGCATAATGTGACTATTGTGCTTTTGATCTATGTTGATGACATTCTTCTTACAGGGAACAGTGAAAAGCATTTATTGCAGTTGATTGTTGATCTTGGCAAATTATTTTCCATGAAGGACCTTGGCATGCTACATTATTTTCTTGGTATAGAGGCTATATTCACTCCGCAAGGCCTGTTTTTGACTCAATTTGCCTATGCTACCAATCTTCTTCACCGCACCAAAATAGGATGCTGTCAAATCCTCAAAATCTCCTATTCACAGTGGCAAGAAACTTGATCCAGCAGATGGTGACCCTCTTCTTGATCCTACTAAATATCGAAGTGTGCATTGGGGCTCTACAATATCTCATTTTAACTCGTCCAGATTTGTCTTATGCAGTTAATCAGGTGTGTCAATATATGCATCGTCCTACCAGTACTCATAGGACTGCTGTTAAGCGTATCTTACAATGTGTTTATGGAACCTTTGATCATGGTATCCTCTTTCAACCCGGGTCTCTTAAGGTTAAAGCTTATTCTGATGCTGACTATGCTAGTTGTCCAGCTGATTAGCGTTCCACAGGAGGTTATTGTGTTTTTCTTGGCTCTAATATTATTTTATGGTATCAGAGCATGTCGTTTTTGGACTTATTGAGCACGCATTTATTGCCCACGTGACAGGCCTATGTTAAGTCTGTACGTGAGGGGGAGTGTTGGAAATATACTACATCCCACATCGGTTAATTATAAATCTTGATTTTGCTTCATAATACCTGTTTAGGCCCTCCACTTACAAACTTAGGCTTTTTAGTTGGAAACTTAACAGAACAGTGATAGAAAGAGACATCGTTTTTTGGGAGAGGCATTACAGTCATTTCAGAGTTCCGTTGATGGCCATTTTTTATTTTTGGTCAATGCGGATGTTGGTTATCAAATTGATGCAATTAAAATTTGAGACTCTTAAGTAAAATCTACCCTAAACTTTGGTCCCTAAATTGCAATTTACCTAAAGAAAAATACACCTACCAATCGTGGCGGACCATCGCATCATCCTTATCCAAAAGAAAAAACCGCGACATCATGGTAAGCGAGGACATGTATTGGGTGACGTTTCATGGTGCAATTGGGGGCTCAAGTCGAGTCCTCCATATATCTATACTATACTATATTTAAGAGTTTTTTGCTGACATCAGCATAGTATATGAGGTGGTTGCTTGAGAGCCTTTCCCTCCTAAAGCCTGAGCTCTCCTTCACTTTGGGCCCACATCCCTACATCTTCTCTCTTTCTCTCTCCTCCCACATCTATTTTTTTATTTCCTCTCATGGACCATAATTCTTTCTCTCTTCTTTTTCTTTTTTTTTCTTCCATTTGTGCATTTCAAATTTCAAAATTTGAAAGCCACAGACTGTCTGTCTTTTCTCTCTTAATCTCTCCAACTCCCAATTCCTTATCATCTTAGCAATTCCCTTACATCATTTTTTCCATTATCATTATCGTTCTCATTCTTAGGCTGAAACTGTAATGAATGCAAAATTGGGTACTTTGGGTTGGATATGTGATTGAGATTAACATTGGGATCATGTATGCAAAACATGTGTAACTTAGATTTTCTACCTTCACCTTCTGATATTGCCTAACTATCATAAGTATCTCAAATTTTCCTATCCTAGGTGCATTTTTCATTCATTGGGGTTACATTTTGTGGCAATGATATGAAGCAATGAGCTGACAATAATAGGGAGTATGAAAGGGTGAGAAGGCATGTCATAGTCTACCTTCTATGTGTGCATTCTAATAAGTTTATGCTACAGCATTGAAGCCTATTTATATGGTGATTGTTGTGGAGAAATTTTTGCTTCGGTAACCAAAATATTAGAACGAGTTAAATATCTTTTTTAGAAGTTAGCTGAATGATGGCTTACATATTCGTTACATTCTATCGATGGTTGAATGACAGTTGAATGACAGCTGAATGACTTCTCTATGTGCCATCTTTCTTTCGTTCCCTCTTCCTTTCTCCTTCCTTTTTTTTTCTACTTTCTTGGTTTATTTGTTGGCTAATTACCTATAAGTGCATGGTAATGCTCACATATTTACTTGACAATAACTGTTTTAGATTTATACTCTTCTAGATTTTGTCTTCAATTAATCAGGTTGTCCCATTTTTTTTTTTTCTTTTTTGAGGGAGCTATAAAGAAATTGGGTATAAGTAATAACCCGTAACTGCCAAAGACAACTAATGGGAAGATAGACACATACTACTTTATAAGTAGGGATGCAAAGAATTGAACCATATATAAAAACATATTGACCTAAGCTTGAATCACTAAGCTATTTGTGATTCCTGCGCGTCGCGCGGGTTCATTCTAGTATGCCGATGAAAAAGAAGAAAAACTTGCACCAACATTAACAGGAAGGAAAACGAAGAGAACCCAAGAGGCGAGGGCGACCAGCAATGGCTGAAGATCTCAGATTACAAATTCCGAGAGTGAAATTGGGGACTCAGGGTCTTGAGGTAAAACCCATTTTGATTTCTTATACTCTTATTTACGGAGACGGAACTGTTCAAGGGCCAAACCCCATGATTTATTTTTAATTTTTAATTTTTATAATATATACGCAGTGGTTATCAAATCCTTTTGGCATGTAGGGAATCTAAATGATGGAATTCAATTCGATCTTTTTCTCTTCTTGTAACTCTTCGTAACACTCTGTTTGGAACGGAGGGATTTTTTTTTTTTTTGGGGGGGGGGGGGGGGTGGAATGGAAAGGAATTCAGTAATATTTCCCTGGAGACTTGATTAGTAGTGTTAACGGGGAATCAGCATTAGTGATGGAGTTCCTTTCCTGCGAACCTCGGTTCTTTCATTGACCTATGTTGCGTTTAAATTTGTTTGTTATCTGAAGGTTTTTGAAGAGGGTTTAGAGATGTGAAAAATCAATCTCGATTTTATCTCTGTTTTCATTTTCTCTGTTTTCTGTTTTTTTTCGTTATGCTTTCTGCTTAGTGGTGGAGTTCTCATACGAGTCATACATGTGTGCGTTGGATCGACTACGTTTCTGTCTGTTGTGTTGTTGAGGAAGTCTTTTTTGGATGATGTTTCAGTGTGGCTATCTTTGTTTATCTGGTTTCTAGGGTGTTTTTCCAGATGAGTTCAGTGTACATGTTTTCATTGTTTGCACTCTAGGTGTTTGGAGTTATGTTTATGAGTTGGGTTTCGTTGGTGGTGGTTCTGTTATCTATGGTGATGTCTTATTGGGTGTGTAGAGTGCTGTTCGGAAATTCTTTTTGCCTATTAAAAAAAAAAAGAAAAGAAAAGAAAAGAATAGGCATGCACCATTTTGGTTATTTTTCATTTCGATCAAGTTAAGTACCAAGATTAAAAAATCTCGTTGTCATTCTGTCTGAGTGTCTCTTATTCTTATCTCCAACAAGCATGTCAAATTATTATTTTTCTCTATAGGTCTCGAAGCTGGGGTTTGGATGTATGGGGCTAAGCGGAGGATACAATGCCCCAATCTCTGAAGAGGATGGCATTTCAGTCATCAAGCACGCTTTCGATAAAGGAATTACTTTCTTTGACACTGCGAATAATTATGGAGCAAACCATGCTAATGAAATTCTGGTTGGAAAGGTACATGCATCTTAATTGACGTGCCTCATCAAAGTAGTAATTTATGTCATTATGTGTAACTTTGAAAGCTTGAAATTTTTTTCTCATTGATGTGAATACCACCCTTCTCTTTATAAATATTCTTCCTATTAGAATTTTTCATATGTTAGGGAATGATTGAAATAGTTGTGCACGCATGTTAAGTATTAACCCTAAGGGGTAGCTTAGTTGGTTCTAGTACCTACGTCTTAGAAAGCGGAAGGTACTCATTTCAACTTCTCATACTCCCAAGGGGACACTCACTCACCCGTGTTTCCCCAACTGATTATGCACTCAACTAGGCAGTGGCCTTGTTTGAGACCTAGTAAAAGTTGGGGCAAAGGTTTGGACACCTTAAGGCGATAGCCACGAAAAATTGTATGCATGTAATTATAATGATTCTCATTTACATGCGATACATTCTTTTATTGCCTTCCAAATAAATCTTCTCTAGTAGAGTGATACTTCCCAATTCAATTCAAATTTCTGTAACTTTTTTCCCCTACCTGTGGTGCTCTCTACTCTCCCCCCTTTGAACCAATAGACCAAATAGGGATGGATTTATACTTTGTAAAAATAAACTAAAATTGTTTATTTTCCATTCGGATGCCCAAATGGGCCCAAAATATATTGCTAGCATGCAATTTTAGTGGAATGCTTGTATTTCTTACAAATTAAAAGCTGCAAATCTTGTAGGCATTGAAGCAGTTGCCTCGAGAAAAGGTCCAAATAGCCACAAAATTTTGTGTTGTCAAATTTGATGGTAGTAAACTTTTAGTAAGGGGTTCTCCTGAATTTGCACGTTCATGTTGTGAGGCTAGCCTGAAGCGTCTTGGCGTGGACTACATTGATCTCTACTATCAAGCCCGGATTGACACTTCAATACCTATCGAAGAAACTGTAATCATCCTACTTTCTTGTCACTCTTTTTTCACTTTGAATTCATGGTTTTTCAATTTTAAACTACTTCTCAAATTTTCCTTAACCACCCCCTCCCCTTTCTCTCCTTATTTAACTATATATAGAAGCATCATTTTGGTAATGGTAATTGAAATTATTTTTGTGTGGGTAGATGGGAGAACTTAAAAAGTTGGTGGAAGAAGGGAAAATTAAATACATTGGGTTATCTGAAGCCAGTCCAGACACTATAAGGAGGGCACATAAAGTCCATCCCATTACCGCAGTAGAAATGGAGTGGTCGCTCTGGAGTCGTGATATTGAGGAAGAAATAGTTCCACTTTGCAGGTTTCTATCCCCTCTAAAATCATTATGAAAAATTCCATTGTAGGCTGAAGAATATAATAATAATAATAATAATAATAATACTTCTTTTTTGTTTTGCCACCCTTTCTCTGCTTATTTAACAATGTATAGATGCATGGTTTTGCTAATGGTAGTTGAAATTATTTTTGTGTGTGTAGATGGGAGAACTAAAGAAGTTGGTGGAAGAAGGAAAAATTAAGTACATTGGGTTATCTGAAGCCAGCCCAGACACAATAAGAAGGGCACATAAAGTCCATCCCATTACCGCTGTACAAATGGAGTGGTCCGTCTGGACACGTGACATTGAGGAAGAAATAGTACCACTTTGCAGGTTTCTTCATATTCCCTCTAAAATCATTATGAAAAATTCCATCCTAAGCTAAAGATCGTCTCTACAAATTTGTTTTGTTTTGCTTTTTGTTTTTTTAATCAGTCTAGAAGTTACCATCCATACCATCCATATATGTTATGGCCCAAGTTTAGCTATCTATTTCTTCTTCTGCTGGGGTCCGAGCAAGTTAGGCTACACGTGTTTTTGTCCCTATTAATGTGGTCATGCGCTAATATAGGTGCACTATTTGTATGTTAAAACATGCAGGGAGCTTGGAATTGGGATAGTTCCATACGGTCCCCTTGGTCATGGTTTTTTTGCTGGCAAGGCAACTGTGGAAAGTATACCCTCAGATAGCAGGCTGGTATGTAACTGGATTCATGTCTATTCTATTCCCTGTGTAATATGCTAGGGATTTTTTTTTTTTTTTTTTTTTTTTGGGGGGGGGGGGGGGGGGGGTGTTGTGGGAAATAGTTCAATGTACCAGATGCATATTATGGTTCCTTTTCATGATGGTGATCATTTTTTTTCTTTCTCCAGACAACACACCCTAGGTTCACAGGAGAGAATTTTGACAAGAACAAGGTCTTCTATAGTCGAACAGAGAAGTTGGCCGAACAGCATGGATGCACCCCTGGTCAACTAGCTCTTGCATGGGTTTTGCATCAAGGAAATGATGTGGCACCCATCCCAGGTGGGTAACTTAATTTCTCTGCTTTTCTGTCTTATTAATTAATTCCAAACACCTCCAAAGGAAATACTTGTTCAGTGTGCCATTACTTATACTAAGAATTCATAATTTTTTTGATTATAAGTTTGTTTTCTCTACTCAAATTAACCACAGTGAACTCACCAAAAATCCAATTTGTGTTGTCATATTCTAATCCTTTCCTCGGGTTTTTACAGGGATGACTAAGATAAAAAATCTAGATGACAATATCGGTTCAATAGGAGTTAAGCTCACAAAAAAAGATTTAGAAGAGATTTCTGATGCCCTGCCCGTCCACGAGGTAGCAGGGGGTAGAACTTTTGAAGCTGCGGCTGGATTAACTTGGAATTTTGCAAACACACCACCAGTTAAGGATCACAACATCTCAACTTAGAGAGATTATTCAGTATAAGATGTCTATGGGTACATTGGAGGTCTCTTGTAACTTTTATGTTTCTAGCCCTTAGGGTGTGCGTTTGGTGTGGTTATTTATTGGGTCCTTCATTAGTTGGGGGAGTCTTGTCATATTTTGGTATTGGTTGGGATGGCTGTTTCTAGGGTGTATTCGCATTTAATTTAATAACATATCTCTTTTTGCTGATGAAGAGAAGGAAAAATAATAATAATGATGATCAATCTTCCTGACAATGGCCTTCCAAAGGGAATACCAAAGCCGCCTTTATTTAAGAGATTCACAATGTACATGGATGGCTGTTTCTATTGGTTTCTAGGGAAATTTTATGGTACCCCATAAAAATAGTGGAGTACCGTACCTAAGCAGTAACCAGTCATATTTTATTGTTATCAAATCATATTTGTGGTAATCTCGAATGATATCATAGAAATTCTCAGGTTTCTAGGGTGTTTTCTCATTTCAATTTAACAAAATTTCTTTTTTGTTGAAGAAATCCTCGTGACAATGGCCTTCCAGAAGGAATATCAAAGCCACCTTTCCTCTATTTAAAAGATTCACAATGTATTACCCTTTTATACCGATTCGGTCCGAGATCTCTTATTGAATTGCCCATTCAATGAGCATTATCAATAACTATTGTAAAACCTCGAATTTTTCTTAAGCTTAATTAATTAACTATAAAATTGATTGCCTTTAATTAGATTTAAACGTATGAGTTAATTTAGGATTAACCTTGAACACGTTCAACTTTGTAGCCAAACAAGGTGATTGTTTTCTAATCAATGAGTGATAGTTTTCGTATCCTAATCAAACATCAACTCTGAAGGTAATCCTAATTAGATTAGGATTAACTTGCACCCTATATAAGAAACCTTCAGGGAGGATTTATATTTTTTTGACTGAAAACAATAAAGAGAGAGAAAAGGGGATGACGGATCCATAAGAGAGAAGGAAAAAGAAAAGAGCTGATGCTGTTTTGTACGAATCGACTGCCAACTTCGTGTCTGTTTACAGGTAACTTACTATCTGTTGACTGATAACTTTACTGTGTTACCAAGGTTTTCGCCTCTAATCCAATCCTCCATCTCTATCACTTCTACAATCACTAAACCATCATCACCACCACTCAAAAACCCCTCCATATCTGCTGCACTAAGATCATCCAATCACCAAAAATCTCTTTATTTGGGTTTGGGTGACGAGGAAAGCTAAAAATGGTGGTTTCCACCGCTTCCCATGTCTAGCACTACAAATTTTCTCAAACCCTACCATACACCCTTTCACAAACATCTTTCTCACAGATTTAGGGACTGATTTTGAGGGAAAATCAGTGGGTGAACTTCTGCTTTTGCCTTGGGTAACATAGGAAGTTAATACAAAAATCTGTTGCTGTTTTACTTACATTATGACTGTCAACTTCACATCTGTTGACAGTCAACTTCTCTCGGATTGACTGGTAACTTTTCTGTGTTAAAAAGTAATTCAAACCTATTAATTTATAATTTAGCATGGGTCTATTTTAATGCCACGTTAGTGTATAAATTAATTATATTAAATATAGTAAGCGTTATAGGGTAATGAGAATTAGACGTTGAACCCTTAACGCACCACTTAGCTGGAGAGACTTTTTAGTTCAAGTATAATTTATTGATAAAGAATATTATTGATTTTAGGTTCTGAGTAGCGTTAGGATTGTTAGAAGTTTGATCGCTTGGATTGTTGAAGGTTTGGCTTGAAGTAAGGGAATATGCACAATGTATCGTCCTCTTTGATTAAATAAAAATAAATCTGATTTTTATTCCTCTTTTGTGAGCCAATGATTTATGAACAATTGTTTTCAAAATTGTTTCATTATCAAAATGGTTATTTCTTATGTACTGTGGGTTAAGCAAAAATAGTTATTTATTGAAATTGTTTTACATATGTGTTTGAATTTACATTACTTGTGGATATTTGCCAAATGTTTTTTTGTATAAGTGTGAACTCTGGTTAGATTATTAGTCCGTCCCAGCAGAGAATTCTAATACTGTTGGAAAATTGGTTCCATGCCAGCAGGAGATTCTATACTGTTGGTCATCAGTACTAATGTAGTGTAAAGTCCCACGATGATGGGTGCCTATTAAGTGTGAGTTTAGCCAGAGGAAGTACTTGTATAAATTAGTGTTTTATTGATTTATTTTATATTAATCAGTAATTTTAAAGTGATTAATCGAATGCATTGTTATCGAAGTATTTTAGTGTTATTGTTTATTGAATTGAAAGCAAGAAAATTATTTCTAAAAGTTTATATGCCTACCGAATTTAAAGAAATGATTTATGGTGGCACTCTATTGTTTTGTTACTCATATTGTTTTTAATCAATCATGCAAATATGCTTGACCTCTTCCTGTATATATTGTGTAATGTTTTTTTGCTGAGCGTTATGCTCACCCTTTATATTTTTCCTTACAGATGAATAGCTTGATGTGAGTGACTTCCGCGTACGAAGAGTTAGGATGTTGATGGCTGATGTGCTAATTTAATTAGAACTTTTATTTTAATAGTTAGAAGAATTAGTTTATTATTTTAGTGGACGTTGTAGTAGGTTATTGGAGATGACAATTTACTTTGATAGATATGGATTTATCTAGTTATTTTAATTAATTGTTGAGACTTTAGTTATGCTATGTCTTGAATTTTATTGTGAATGGATTGTTGGAGATAACTTTATTACAAGTTGATATTGTTAATTGGTTTGGCCTATGTGAGGCATAGTCCTTTGTAAGTTGTGACAATCATGTCGCCAAATCTAGTCTTTTGAGTTTGGGGTGTGACAATTATCATATATGGAATCATCTTTAACATATTTCTTTGTTGAATTTTTACATGTAGGACTATCTTGACAAAATGAATTTGATGACATGGTGTTAATCTTGAAATGCTTAAATAACTAAAAAATTTAGAAGAGAGCATGGCAAGAGCATGAGGGCAATTTCTTAGAAGCCTTACTCAGGTGTGAATTAATGCTTATCCAAATCACTTAACCGAAGAAAGAAAAAAGAAAGAAAAAGATTAAAAAGAAAAATTAAAAGGAGGGAATGCTTATCTAAAATAACTACTTAGGAAGCCATCAGATCACTTTGAATATTTGTAAGGGTGATGCATTGCAGATTTGGATTTGGATTTGGTGTAGTAGGCTATTTTTATTGCATGGTGTAATAAAATGTAGGATCGATGACATGTGGTAAGGAGGAGAAATGGAGGACTGTTAGGCATTAGACGTCAAATACATCTCTCAAATTTCAACTCTCCATTTTTTCTCCTTACCACGTGTTATCGATCCAACGTTTGCTGCACCATGTAATAATTGCATCAAATCCAAATCCAATGCAGATGAAGACCTTGAGGATACTGATCGAAAGATCAACTACTGAAATAATCAAAATAACTTTAATGGATAATTCTTTTAATATGTTAATCTGAACCAACAAAATCTCCATCCAACAAATCAAATTAAATCGAGTACGGTGTTGAGTTTTTCAAGTCCTTTCTTGGGCTAACGACACCATCGTCGATGTATCACGATACAATTGGGCTCTCAATGGGATTTATGCCATTTTCAGTTTTTCACGTTTTTTCGCATTTTTGCTGACAGCAAATCTCACCTCGAGTCCTCTATATGCCCGTCAAAACAAAGACAAGACTTCTACCAACGAAAAGAAGTACAAGGCAGAGTGAGGAGTGGCGGTGGATTGGTCTAGTGGCTGAACATTTGGTTTTAAAGTGGTTATTTTAAGTGAATATGAAAGATTCTGAGTTCGAGTTTTAATACTTTAGAAAAAATTCTTAGACGAGTAATTTATCATTGCCCATCCATTGTAATAATGTTTAATTCCTTGGTTGTTAACTTTAGCGATACATTGGGTTAAACACAAAAAAAAAAAAAAAAAAAAAAGGGAAAAAGAAAAAAAAAAAAAGAGAAGAAGAAGAAGAGAGAGGAGGGCGAAACAACAACATGGCTGAAGAGCTCAAATTACAAATTCCTAGAGTCAAACTGGGGGAGTCGAGATCTTGAGGTAAAACCCATTTTTAGTCTTTTTCTACTCTTATTTATATTTATGTGCTTTTACATTTGACTGGCCCTTTATCTTTAGGATCTTTTATTTTGATTGCAATTTGTGGGTCAAGGATCCATAACCCAGTCACCATTCAATCTCTCTCTCCCTCTCTCTATCTCTGGTTTGCAGTTAATTCTCTATCGTGACCAAATTTCTTGAACTTCAATTATTTATTTTATTTTTTTTTGCTGAAAGAAAACCTAGCCCTAATCTTAAAAAATAAATAAATAAATAAATAAATAAATAATTTACACATTAAGATCCCAGTTCTAAAGTTTAAATCTTATGATTAAATGATTAAAAAAAAATTAAAAGATTAATGGGTAAAGGAGAAGGGAATCATAGATTTGAGATCAATGGGTATAGAAGAAAAGGACATAGATGTGAGATCAATCATTTAGATTAAATGGGTCCATGACTCCCCCCAGAAATTAAAATAGAAGGACAAAAGAGTAAAGAAGGAGGTGGAGGAACAAATAAGGGGGAAATTGCAACGGCCGCAGGCAGCGAAGGATCAATGTAACAACCAGATAGAATCATTGAAAGAGAGAATGCTAATGCAATGCGTTTTGGGTTTTTTTTCATAACTTTAATAAAAAAAAAAGATCCCAAAAATAAGGGACCCATGGATTTAAAAGGATCAAAGGCTACAAAAAAGGTGTAAATGAATCCCTCTCCATATATATATATATGGAAAATTTTTAGGTGATGTTAATTTGATGTAAATTGCGTAAGGTCATGTGTTGTATGATTGTACACTTTCACCCAATACATGGATAAGTTGTACTATACAACATTACAACCTACCCATTTATGCGGTACAACCCATCAATGCATGACCTTACACAATTTTAAATCAAGTTAACTTATAAGAAAATGACTATATTCTGTTATAAAGAATTAAAGACATGAGTGAATATCTTATCCAAACCCAAATTGTCATTTCATATCCTACTATACCATTATTTTTATCATTAGGTACAAAAAGGCTACCGCCCAATTAGTTTGGTTTCCAACTCCCGATGGCCCAATAGTTCTTCAGAGTTGCACTGTTTTGGTTATTTACACACAAAAAAATAATAATAATAATAAATAAATAAATAAAAAGAGGTAAATTGCATTTTAGGGTCCAAAGTTTGGATCAAATTTCATTTGAGGGTTCAAAATTTAAATTGCATCAATTCAATACCTGAATTATTAGTTGAATTGCAATTTGGGTCTGCTGTCAGAATTTTCTTTATTATTTCTACTTTGCCTTTTTTATGGATTTGAAAACCCCTATTTTACCCCTATCAACATTTAATAAACATCTATATTTTGATCAGATCTGAATCAGTCTTATATTTTCTTTCTTTTTTTTCTCTATTTTTTTTTCTTTTTGTATTTTTTTTATTTTTTTTTTTGAATAAAGATTCAATCCTTTCCTTGTCCAGCTAACATGATGGCAAAACCATGCTGGCCCTGGAATCCAAGCCCTGTTATTGTAGGAGGCCTTTTTAGAGATAGGGAACGGCTATTGCAACCCCCTAAATGTTTAGTTGCCCCACCCAATTTTTTAATGAGAAGAATGATGCTGCAAAATGACCAAAAAAGGATAACCAAAATGCTAAACCCACCCCTCCCGTTCCACTCTCTGGCACCCCTCTTCGGCAACTCTCTCCGGCACCCTACTCCACCGGCAACCCTCTCCCGCACCCCTCTTCTTCCTTCCTCCTCTTCTTTCTTCTTCTCTTCTTCATTTTTTTTTTCTTTCCTTCCTAGAGAACCCTCTCCCGCACCCCTCTCTCGTCGGACAAAGCTCCCTCCCCTCCCTCCCGTCGGCCTTCCTCCTCTTCCCTCTTCTTCTCTTCTTCTTCTTTTTTTTTTTCTTTCCTTTTCTTCTCCTCTTCCCTCCCATTGGCAGCAGATGTGGCCAGATCTAACCGTCACCGTCGTTGGAAAAAATGGAGGTTTTGAAAAACCTTCCTTGCCTCACACACGGATTTGACCAGAAAAAAAAAAAAAAAAAAAAAAAAAAAAAAAAAAAAAAAAGAAAGAAAGAAAGAAAGAAAGAAAGAAAGAAAGAAGAGAAGAAGAAGAGAGAAGAAGGACAGAGAATGGTCACTCGCCGAAAAAAATGGAGGTTTTGAAAAAAAAAACCTCCGTTGCCTCACTCCCGGATCTGACTAGAGCAAAATAAAAAAAGAAAAAGGAAAGAAAGAAAAAAGAAGAAGAGAAGAGAAGAAGAGAGAAGAGGAAGAAGGGCGGTCGCCGTCGTCGTTGCTCACCGGTTTGCCATAAGGGCGTGGGGTGTTCTTCTAGATCTCGTGTGTGGGGAGGGGGGGTGAGGGTTAAGATTATGTGGGAGAAGGGTATTTTAGACTTTTAAAGGGGTGGGTATATATTTTTGGGGGTAGGGATATGAGGCGGGGGTGGCTTAACCTTTAGGGGGTTGCAGTAGCCGCTCCCTTAGAGATAATGGAGGTAGATGGCTTTGGGGGGTTTATGTATCACATTAGCTCTTGCACTGTTACGCTGGCGGAGTTATGGGTAATCTTCCATGGTTTGAACCTAGTTTGGAGTAAAGGGTTTCGTGGAGTTGTTGTGGAGCTTGATTTGTCTTCTATTCTGACTTTGTTGAGTCGGGAAGCCTCGGACACTGAACCAAATGGTTTTCTGATACATGCGTGCAGAGACCTCATTTCCAAGCCATGGAATATATTGTAGGCTGTTTCACTCATTCAGAGAAGGTAATGCGGCAGCTGACGATTTGGCCAATCATGACTTGCAAACTTCCTTTGGCCTCACCGTCATTTGATGATCCTCCTGATGAGTTCTCTTACATTCTCCGCAATGATCGATGTTATTGGGGCGGCCACCCCTAGATTTTGTACTTCGTCTGTTTGGTGGGCTTTGCTCACCCCTCCGAGCCAAAAAAATAGAAAAAAAAAACCATGCTGGGCCCTTACAGCCCAATCCAAAGTGGTTATGCATAAGTGGGACATAAAATTAGCTCCAATAAAAGTACTGATCTATGTGCTTACGTTTACACAAAATGCATGTGGTTTGACTGAGACTGTCTGACTCCACACCTCACCAATTTCGTGGATATTTTTGCTAATTTGAATCCTCTCTTACGTACAATTGATGGATGCATTCGATCACAGCTTACGACATCATGCATAGTACAAGGACGCCTATATATATATGAAGTGAATATTGAAGATAGACAAACTAAGTGTGAGGGAGAGAACCCAAAAAAGAAAAAGGGAAAAAAAAAAAAAAAGGTGTGACGGCAAGCAACATGGCTGAGGAGCTGAGAGTGCAAATTCCTAGAGTGAAACTGGGGGGTCAGGGTCTTGAGGTAAACCCATTTAAATTTCCTTTATATCTATGTATATATATATATATATATATATATATATATGTATAGAGGTGATCCATCAGCAAGTGCTGATATAAGTTACATCAGCACTATGCATTGGGGGTTGTACCCTTGCATTGATTTAATGCACCTCACATCTCACTAATGCACAAGGTACAACTCCCAATGCAGGTTTTGATATAAGATATATCAGCACGTGCTTACCTGATCATCATCCTATATATGTATATATATAAAATATTCCCAAATTATATATAGTATCAAGAGTTTTAATATTTCATAATAACCTAGTGACAATTTTTTTTTTTTTTTTTTTGCTTTGTAAACCGAGTAATTGTGGGTTCAAAAACAGCCTTTAAAATTAATTTAAATTTTAGTAACTTTATCTTGAAATTAAAATGTTTGTAAAATTGTTTTTGTGATCATTTTGTCGTAATATGTGGGTAACGTCTTAGGTCTCAAAGCTGGGGTTTGGATGTATGGGGCTAAGTGGAGTATACAATGCCCCAATCTCTGACGAGGTTGGCATTTCAGTCATCAAGCATGCGTTCGCCAAAGGAATTACATTCTTTGACACTTCAGATATTTATGGAGCCAACAATGCTAATGAAATCCTGATTGGAAAGGTACATTTATATTTGCATCTTCACCCGTGTCTCATATCAAGGTAGCAATTTTTTCGCCTTCGCAAACCAAAGACAAAAAAATTGAATTCAAATTAAGAAATAAAATGACTTCAAATTCATGAAATCAGAAAAACAGAAAATATTGCTTACGCATGCAATTTTAGGAGGCTAATCATTTGTCTTTCTCACTAATGAAAAATTACAAATCTTGTAGGCATTGAAGCAGTTGCCTCGAGAAAAGATCCAATTAGCCACAAAATTTGGTATTGTCAAAATTGAAATGGGTAAAATGGTAATAAATGGTTCTCCTGAATATGCTCGTGCATGTTGTGAGGCTAGCCTAAAACGTCTTGGCGTGGACTACATTGATCTCTACTATCAACACCGGATTGATACTTCAATACCTATTGAAGACACTGTAAATACTCTACTTTCTTCTCTCTCTCTTTTTATTTTGATTTCAGGGGGTTTTTTTTTTTTTGTTCAAAAAATATCTTTTTAAAGTAGGTATAATAGTTTCTATCAATTTTGTATACTTCTTCTCTAATTTTCCTTAACAATCCCCCCTCCTCCCACCCCAACCTTCACCTATTTTTGCATGATTAGATGAGAGAACTTAAGAAGTTAGTGGAAGAGGGGAAAATTAAGTACATTGGGTTATCTGAAGCCAGTCCAGACACTATACGGAGGGCACATAAGGTCCATCCCATTACCGCCGTACAAATGGAGTGGTCACTCTGGACTCGTGACATCGAGGAAGAAATTATACCACTTTGCAGGTTTCTTCATATTCCCTCTAAAGTCATTATGAAAAATTCCATGCTAAGCTTAATTAAGGATGTCTTTACAAATTTGTTTTGTTTTATGTTTTAGGTTTGTTTTGTTTATCAATTTACATGTTATCATCTATAGAATTCCCTTCTTATGAGGTTAATTTAACTTTGTGTTAAGTCTCCCTACAAAACCTTACATGTGATGTATATTTTGTGTAACCAACCGTTGGATTTGATAACCTTATTATGTAAGTGATGCATGTTAAAAATCAAGTTGATTCGAAATTAATTGTTATTCGATCCAAAACAAACATTTTTTTAATTAATGAAAATCGCTCATTTTGGACATTTATTGATGAAATAGCTTCTAATCTCGAATTAACTTGATTTTTGACATGCATAACCTTCATATGAAGAAAATCTAATCTAACCGTTGGATTTGCAAAATACGGGTCACAGGCAGGATTTTGGATTTTGGAGAGTGATCTAATACAAAATTAGGTTAAGTAACCTCATAGGAAGGGGATTTATCATCCATATATATTATTCCAAGTTAGCCATCTATTTTTTCTTACAATGAGCTCCCATGCACAAAGTTTCGCTACAAATGGGCATTTCTTTCCCAATTAATGTTGTCCTGTTTCTAATATGGGTGCACTTTGTGTATGTTAAAACATGCAGGGAACTTGGAATTGGGATAGTTCCATACAGTCCCCTTGGTCGTGGCTTTTTCGCCGGCAAGGCAATTGTGGAAAGTTTGTCCTCAACTAGTTCGCTCGTATGTAACCAGAATACCAGATTAATATCTTTATTTTCCGTATGCAATCTCTAGTGTTTTCCCTTCTTCCCCACCCCACCCCCACCTCTTTTTTTTTTTTTTCCTTTCACTTTCTGGGAATTTTTTTTTTTTTTTTTGGATGCCAGGAAATACCAAAGGGAAAAAAAAAAATTTTGAATTTTATGACAAGTTTGGTCTGGACTCACTCTTGCAAGACTCCATTTGCAATTTTCCTTTTTTTTTTTTCTCTTTTTTCCTACAGATTATGGAGGATTGGTTTAATGGCAAAAGGCACCTCTATGGTCCAATAGTGCATTTTAATACCTTTTCCCTAAAATTATATTGTTGATGAGTTGATGATGATGATTCTTTTTGGTTTTCCAGGCAGATCATCCTAGGTTCATAGGAGAGAATGTGGACAAGAACAAGGTCTTCTATAGTCGAGTAGAGAAGTTGGCCCAAAAGCATGGATGCACCCCTGCTCAACTAGCTCTTGCGTGGGTTTTGCATCAAGGAAATGATGTAGCCCCTATCCCAGGTGACTAAATTTCTGAATTTCTTAGTTGTTACTCTTATTAGCTAATTTTAAACATGCTTTACATACATACATACATACATACATACACGAAATATACGAACACACACGTGTATGACCTACATTTGTGAATGACACCATGACTTGTTTGATTGTCAAGAAAATAGAGGAAACAAAAGAAATTTTGAATCTTGTAAACCATCAGTGGTTGAAGTAGTTTTCCCTAGACTTGTTCTCAAATTATTTCTGATTAAGGTATTCATGACATGCACTATTGCCATAGTTTCTAGTTTTTGTCAAATTTTCTTTTAACTAGTTTTTGTTAACTTCCCAACCATTTTTTTTCTTGATAATTTCCCAAAAAATCCCTTAATTACCATCAAATCCTTCACTATGTGGCTATAATAATGAGAAAAAGCACAATAAATTCATTTCAATTTCCATTTAAAAGAAGTAGAAATGATTTCAATTTCTCAAGGTGTCCAAACAGCACCAAAGCAAATACTTGTTTTAGCATCTCAAACCACAATAAACACACAATAATCCAATATGAATTGTCAAATTCTAATCGTTTACTCGGATTTTTACAGGGACGACTAAGACGACAAATCTTGATGACAATATCGGATCGATAGGAGTTAAGCTCACAAAGGAAAATTTAGAAGAGATTTCTGATGCCGTGCCTGTCCACGAGGTGGCAGGGGCTCGAAACTGGGGTTCTGGGGCTGCATTTTCTTGGAATTTTGCAAACACACCACTCAAGGATTTCAAGATCTCAATTTAAGATGCAAATGGGTACATTGGTAGCTCATCAAACACTGGTGAAAGATGGTGCCATTTTAACTTTAGGTGTCTATGGCTGCAACCTATTAATGGTGCATGTTTGCATTGTGTAATAAATTTTGCATTTCACTCCATGATTATGTAGTACTGGAAATTATTATTAAGTGTATTCGGGAACTAGTTGTTGGGAATCTTGCAGCAATTGTTCACTTGAGCGAGAAAAAAAAAAAAAAAAAAAAAAAAAAAATCAAGTCTGATCACAAAAATAAAACCAAATCACCAAGCAAAAATATCAATCAACTCATAATCTATAAAATATTACACAATCAAATTAATCACTTTGCTTTCCTTCCCATATTTTTTTTCCCTTTTTCGGTTGTGTAAGGTTCCTTGGCATAGGGTGAGATGATGGTGATTGTTGAGAGAACTGAGAGAGTGAGAGACATTGGATTGGGATTAGGGCTTGGAAAGAGAGGGAGGGAGAGAGAAAGAGAGACAACCATATATGAAGGGATTAGATCAAACCAAGAAAGAGAGACACGGGTATTGCCGTATTGGGTTTTTTATTCATATCAGCAATTACAATATAAATATTCAAACAAATAAGAGCCGTTGGATTTAGAAAAATCAATGGCTATAAAAAAGTGTAAGAGATTTACTCTCACACTGAGTGTCAATGAAACCCTTCCCATATATATATATATATACAGTGTTGTTCAAATAAGCTTCAGCTGATACAAGTTGTATCAGCGTGAGGCATCCTCACCGTCCATCCAGCAGCAAAGCAATCGAATGGCTATAATTAAAGCTGATTAAATCCTACTTTTCCCTCACTTTTGACCCCCCAAATTCAGTTGTTACAGCTGCCCTCTGCAAAAAGTCACGTCATGTTCCCTCCTCACCTCGATAGCTTTGCTGAAGCTCTTCACCTGTTCAAAAAAACACAAAGCCTTCTTCACCCGTTCAAACCAAAAACAAAGCCTTCTTCACCTGTTTGAAGCTACCGGGAAGCTCTTGCATCAAAGAAAAAAATTGAGGAGAAGCTCGCAACCCCCACCGTGCCGCAGCTCCTTCCCCGCGCGAACTGGTAAGCTCCCCCCTTGCTCGATTTATTTATTTATTTAATTTATTTTTTTCACCAAACCCTCACATTTGGTAACCCCACCCCCCCCCCCCATTGCAGCGAACCAAAGCTCACCGTCCAACACATTACACCACCACCTCTGGCGAACTAGTAAATTCCATCTTTTTTTTTTTTTTTTTTTTTCGCCAAACCCTCCCTCACACTTGGTAACCCCCCCCCCCCATTGCAGCGAACCAAAGCTCACCGTCCAACACATTACACCACCACCTCCGGCGAACTGGTAAATTCCTTCTTCTTTTTTTTATTTTTTTTAATTTTTTTATTATTTTTTTTTTTCGCCAAACCCTCCCTCACACTTGGTAACCCTCCCCATCGCAGCGAACCAGCTCCTAGTGAACGACGCCGCACCACCACCGGCAGAAGCTTAGGTTCCCTCTCCGGCGAACTGGTAAATTCGAATTTTTTCTTTTTTTTTTTTCCCTCTTCTTCGCCAAACCCTCCCTCACACTTGGTAACCCTCCCCATCGCAACGAACCCGCTCCTCGTGAACGATGCTGCACCACCACCGGCAGAAGCTCAGGCTCCCTCTCCGACGAACTGGTAAATTCGATCTCCACTGTGCTGCTCCTGTTATATATATATATATATATTTTTTTTTTTTCTTCTTCGGGTTTTTTCTTTTCCTTTGCCTCTGTGTGACCAATTTTTTTTTCTTTATGTTCCATTTGCTGATGATAATATCTAAACCACATTTCGTTTGCTTTGTTTGGGATTTCTGGGTCTTTATCAACTGCTGCCACAGAAAACCAACAATTGTTTAATTTAAAAAAAAAAATTCGTGATTTTTCATTTCCGTTTGGTGATGATGGCTTTGCTTTGTTTGGATAATTTTTTTAATTTCTGGGTCTTGCAATTTCTTGTAGTCAGGAGTTGACAAAGCTATTAACAAATAAGAAAACAATGCTTGATTACTTAATACCAACTATGAGAACCTTGCAAGACTAGAGTGAATTAAGGGGAAAATGAAACATAATCATGCTTTTTGGAATGCAAGTTGACTTAATGCAATGATGCTACTGTTTTTTCTTTTTTCTTTTTTATATTTATCTATTAAGCATTATTATGATTCTTTGTTCACTACAGATCAATGGATGATTTTAATATTAAATTAGATGACTCACAACCACACCACCATGACTCCTCCTCAATCAATTCCGAAATGTGTTATGTTCCCACTGTAATGTAAGGACACAAATCTTTTGTGGGACAAGAGTTTGACTCTTTGGAAGACACTTATGCCTTCTATAATAATTATGCGAGACAAGCCGGATTTAGTGTTCGAATTGGGAGTAGTAACAAAAATCGGGAGAATGAACTAACTAGGAAAGTGTATACTTGTTCAAAAGAAGGTGAGAAAATAGAACGAGCACCAAAGAATGATGGTGAACAACCAAAGAGGCGTCAAGGGATAAAACGAGAGGGTTGCAATGCAAGACTTGCCGTTTTAAAGTCAGGTGCTAAATTTAAAGTGTTTATATTTGAGGAGGTGCACAGCCATACTTTTTCATCCCCTGGCAAAGTTCAGCTTTTGCCATCTCATCGGCGTGTCTCATCAGCTCAAAGGGCACTGGCACAAACTTTTGGCAATGCAAATATCCCTCCATCCCAACTGATGAGTGTTTTGGAGATACAAGCAGGTGGTTTACAAAATGTGGGATGCACTGAACGGGATATTAGAAATGCTAAAAGAGATGCAAGAAAAGCGACTGATGGCCATGATGCAGATATGCTGAATGAGCATTTCCTTGCTCAGAAAGAGAGAAATCCGTATTTCACATACACCATTGAGACAGATGATGAGAATCGGATTTCACATATTTTTTGGGCAGATGCAACAAGTAGAGAGGCATACAAACATTTTGGGGATGTTGTGGTGTTTGATACTACCTATCAAACAAATAAGTATGAAATGATTTTTGCACCAATATTGGGGGTTAACCATCATGGGCAAACAATAACGTTTAGTTGTGGGTTCTTGTGTGATGAGAACCATGAATCTTTTATTTGGTTGTTTGAGGAGTGGATGAAAGCTATGCCAGGTGAGCCACCCAAGATGATCATTACAGATCAAGATCCAGCCATGGAGATTGCTATTAGACATGTATTCCCAACAACATGCCATAGGTATTGCATTTGGCACATTTTGAACAAGTTTTCTGAGAAACTTGGTGCTCGCACTTATAGCCAATACTATGAAAGCTTTCGTGAATGTATTTGGGATTCAGAGGGACCAGAGGAGTTTGAGTGTAGATGGGCTGCTCTCATTGAAAGAAGTGAATTACATGAGAATGGGTGGTTACAAACAATGTTTAACAAGCGGGATAGGTGGGTTCCTGTTTTTGTTAAACATGTTTTTTCTGCTAAAATGTCATCTACTCAAAGAGCAGAGAGTAACCATTCATTTTCAAAGAAGTATGTAGACAAGCGTAATTCTTTGATGGACTTTATTACAAAGTTCAATAGGGCGCTTGCACAGCAAAGGTATGGTGAGTTACAAGCCAACCATGTTGATCATAATGAGAGACCCATGTTGAAGACTCTAGTTGCATTGGAGAAACAAATGGCTGATAATTATACACGTTCCATGTTTGAAAAATTTCAAGATGAGTTGTGGGAATCTATGAAATATGGGGGTACTTTTAAGGTTGATGATGAGTTTCAAGCCATTTATGAGGTTGAAAGGCGGGTGGTTGATAGTGGCAAGAGCACCCAAAAGCAAAATCAGGATGGTAAAAAATCAAACAGGGTCCGATTGATTGTGGATGATAAGGTTTCTGATTTTTCAACTTGCAGTTGCAAGAATTTTGAGTGGGAGGGAATTCCCTGCAGACACTTATTGCACTATTTGTTTTTTAGAAAACAATACTTTGATTTGCCGGGTAAATATATATTGAAGAGGTGGACAAAGGGTGCAAAGTGTTTAAGTTTAATGGAAGGTAGTGGGGTGAACATGGAGGATGCAGGTGATAGGGGCTTGTTGGTTCGCCGTAATGATTTATATGGAGTTTTTGCAAGGGTAGTTGATGGAGCTATTTTAAGTGTAGAGGGAACCGAAATGTTGAGAGAAGATTTGTTAGCTAGTGAAAGGAGGATCAAAGCACTATCTATTGGAGACTCTAGCAATAATTTGAGAGTTCCTAGCGATTGTCCCCCAATTAGTTGTACTCCTATGTTGTTAGAGCCCAATCAAGTTAGAGCAAAAGGATGTGGGAGAAGGCTAAAAGGAGGAAAAGAAAAGGCCCGGGAACAAAATTTAAGAAAATGTAATGGATGTAATAAATGGGGACAATCGCATGATAAGAGGAATTGCCCAGCCCTAATAAACATGTAAGTTTACTTATTGTTGCCCTTTAAAACACTTATTGTCCATACTTTATTTTTATACTTTCATGCAAATAGTTGTGTATTTGATTATTTGATTATCATGTAGACCTGCTCCTAATGCTAATGTTGGAACTTCACATAACCGTGATCCTGTATCCAATGAGGATGTGTTTTCTTCTACTGGTAAGTAAATGAGATTTAATAAGGTTTACTTATATTACATACTTTATTTATTTAATTTATTGTAATTGTTTGTTTTTGTTTTTAACAATTTTTTTTTTCTTGGTAGGGTTCACAGATAGGTGATGGAATAATGGGGGAAAAATATGATGATGATAGTCATTGGGCTGCACATTTCATATGGAGGTGATTCTTGGTTTACATTTTTCATGATGTGCTGTTTATGACTTGGTTGCATATATTTGTCTAATATAAGAGTTGATTAACTGAAATTTATTATTAGTGGATCCTATATTTGTTTTTTTTATGAGGCTAGTGGATCCTATATTTGTTGTTGTTTTTTTTTTTTTTAAAGAAGAAATTTGTTTGCTCAAGTTATGTTTTATAATCATTGGTAGAGGAAACATAACTGTGCCAACCACAGGTTTGATAAAATGCTTATGAGAAGAGTTTGTTGTTAAATATTTCATTTTGGTTCAGACGCTCCCTTAGTCATGGGGGTTTCCTCTATGCTGCATAATATTTATTGTTTTTTACATGTTGCCTTTAGTTCAATGTTTCATTCATGGTAAGGTGGGGAACCTTAAGAGAGGTCATAAATTTCAAGTGAGGGTCAATTGCGAGAGGTCAGTTGTTGCAAGAAACCTCAAGAGAGGGTCTGTAAAAAAATATGTAACAAGTAAACAAAGTAAGGTGAGCTGTTTAGGCTGGTAGTTAATTATAACCAATCTTAGTTGTCATAAATATCACCTTAAATATGTACATGTATGAATGTTGTTTGTCAAGTTATCTTGCTTACTTATCCAAAAAAAAGTAATCTTACTTCTTATATTTCCATTAATAGGAATGAAGAAAGAGAGACAGGAATACAGGAGGACCTTGGAATGTATAGGAAGCATCAATAAGAAGCTTGGAAGCTCACTCGGTTTAAGGACTAGGAAGGATGCATTTGATATTGCAATAGAGGGTACCCTTACAGTGGATCAAATCTACTAAAAAAATGTTCTAGGGGCTGAATTATGTTATTCTTCCCCAATTATTTCGTAAAAAGTTGTAGAAAAGTTGGGACAATTTATATCTCGTTGATAAACTAAATCATACAATTTTGAGCAGCTTATATTTCATTGAATGTTCTTGGTTAGTTGGTTGGTTGTTTTATTTATTACTCTTTAATTCTTTATATTTCACTGCGTGGACTTCCTATTTTGCAAAATTACTAGTTTTTAAATGGGACTCAATGGACAATGTTATTGCACTTGCGGGTTGATTCTTAGAAGGTTAGAAAATAAATAAAAAGTTGATAATGAAGAAAAAAATTAAATTTGTAATGCCAAAGCTAAGGAGTAATAAAATTCAACTATTAACATAGAGATTGGTCTGATTGCACCTTTCCTCTTCAAATAGTTTCATCCAATGCCAATGGAATAGGTGCAATACTAGCGTTACCATAATTTCTCAAACTGAATATAGGTGTTATTAAGTCCTAGTGGCAACCTTCCTTGATTGGTGACTAGTAGCATAACTAAGCAAATGCACATGGGCAAATAACCAATGTAAAGTGTAAAAAGTGGAAGGCCAAGAGTCCAACTGAAAACAACTAAACCCATATTTTATATGTTTTTATATTAAAGTCTTATTACCTTTTTGTAATGTTGATCAGATGTTATGGAACATGCATGCATATTGGAAGTCAAATTTACATGAAAGCTTAAAGAGCTCTTGTTCTTGAATTTTTCATGATGTAGACCCACATTGATGGCTCAAAGAATCTCTACACCCTTAATAGTCATTATCCAGACCTACACCAACAATCTTTCTTCCCTATGGTGAAAAGATGACCCAACTATCAACATATTAGATGTTTTTTTTTTATTCGTAACACAAAATAATACTATATTCAAAGGTTCTCAGCAAAAGTTCATCTCAAATGAGAAAAAGAAACCAATCAAGCTAGCAACATTTGCCATAACAAGAAAATTAGACCTTTTGATATCATTGAATACACGACAATACAAATCCCCAACCACAGGAAAAGTTTACATTGTTATTTCATAGAAATGTGTTAGACCTTGAAAAAACAAGGTTTTACATGAACTTGTGGAAGCCGAATGTGGCATATATAAATTCTAAATACAAAAAAAAAAAAAAAAAAAAAAAAAGAAAAAGAAAGAAAGAGAAGAAAAAAATGCATGCTGCCCAAACAGGTTCCGAAAAGACATTGGGCTATCTGATCCCTGCCTTTATTCATCTTAGGCATCGCCATAATAAAGCACAGAATGGGCCAATATTTTTAGTGGCAAATAAAAAGAGAAGGGATGAGAAAGTTGATTTAATGTTTTATTGCTTTTGTTCCTTTGTAAATCCAACATCAAGCATTACTCAAAACCCATCAGCTTAATGTCACCTTCGTGTAGAAACACGAGCTCAACAAAGATAATTGCATCATAATGCGTTAAGAACTTATATTCTTAGTAATAAATTTTTACTTAAAAAAAGACATGTCTTTTTACTTAAAAAAGGGTTGGCATTATGAGCTCAATAATCCGTTTATCAAGCCAGCTTAAGCAAGTTGAGTCCTCATACACAAACTAGTTCATCTTACTTAGAATCACAAAAAGCATAAACCTACCAAACAAGATCAGTATTGTGTTCAAAAGAACTACAAACTTTAACCAATTATAATGCCCATTAATTTCTCGTCCCAATTCTTTGTAATTCCCATTAATCTCCTTTCTTAACTCATTGACAGAATCGTAGCAACCCTCTTGCACATCAACAGGAGTGTACCACCACTCAAAGAAACCACATTCTTGGCATCTGAAATACAACTTATCCGGATTATTAGTAGACTCTGAAATTTTTACTTCAGCTCTACGCCCGCATTGACATCTGCGATTTTGAAACCTATAACGAGTGCCACGACCCGTTCCACTATTCACACTTCTACTTGATGATGCCATTGAATGTCTAAAATCAAGGAAATTAAAAAACACAAAATTAGATGGAAAATAGTCTCAAATCAGTTGATAAAAAATTTCTTCTTAAAAAAAAAAAAAACCAACAAATATAGGGGATCCCAGATTAAGTTGGAATGCAACATGAACAAAAATATTTGGGATGAAGATATTATGCACTGTTTTCTTATTTGTTAATAGCTTTGTCAACTCCTGACTACAAGAAATTGTAAGACCCATAAATTAAAAAAATTATCCAAACAAAGCAAAGTCATCATCAGCAAACGGAAATGAAAAATCACGATTTTTTTTTTTTAATTAAACAATTGTTGGTTTTCTGTGGCAGCAGTTGATAAAGACCCAGAAATCCCAAACAAAGCAAACGGAATATGGTTTAGATATTATCATCAGCAAATAGAACATAAAGAAAAAAAAATTGGTCACACAGAGGCAAAGGAAAAGAAAAAACCCGAAGAAGAAAAAAAAATATATATATATATAACAGGGGCAGCACAATGGAGATCGAATTTACCAGTTCGCCGAAGAGGGAGCCTGAGCTTCTGCCAGTGGTGGTGCGGCGTCGTTTACGAGGAGCGGGTTCGCTGCGATGGGGAAGGTTACCAAATGTGAGGGAGGGTTTGGCGAAGAAGAGGGAAAAAAAAAAATTCGAATTTACCAGTTCGCCGGAGAGGGAACCTGAGCTTCTGCCGGTGGTGGTGCGGCGTCGTTCACGAGGAGCTGGTTCGCTGCAATGGGGAGGGTTACTAAGTGTGAGGGAGGGTTTGGCGAAAAAAAAAAAAAAAAAAAGAAGAAGGAATTTACCAGTTCGCCAGAGGTGGTAGTGTAATGTGTTGGACGGTGAGCTTTGGTCCGCTGCAATGGGGGGGGGGGGGTTACCAAGTGTGAGGGAGGGTTTGGCGAAAAAAAAAAAAAAAAAAAAAAAGATGGAATTTACCAGTTCGCCGGAGGTGGTGGTGTAATGTGTTGGACGGTGAGCTTTGGTTCGCTGCAATGGGGGGGGGGGTGGGGTTACCAAATGTGAGGGTTTGGTGAAAAAAATAAATTAAATAAATAAATAAATCGAGCAAGGGGGGAGCTTACCAGTTCGCGCGGGGAAGGAGCTGCGGCACGGTGGGGGTTGCGAGCTTCTCCTCAATTTTTTTTCTTTGATGCAAGAGCTTCCCGGTAGCTTCAAACAGGTGAAGAAGGCTTTGTTTTTGGTTTGAATGGGTGAAGAAGGCTTTGTGTTTTTTTGAACAGGTGAAGAGCTTCAGCAAAGCTATCGAGGTGAGGAGGGAACATGACGTGACTTTTTGCAGAGGGCAGCTGTAACAGCTGAATTTGGGGGGTCAAAAGTGAAGGAAAAGTAGGATTTAATTAGCTTTAATTACAGCCATTCGATTGCTTTGCTGCTGGATGGACGGTGAGGATGCCTCACGCTGATACAACTTGTATCAGCTGAAGCTTATTTGAACAACACTGTATATATATATATATATATATATATATATATATATATATATATATTAGGGAGGGCCAATTTCCATAGCATTTTTTGCTAATCCACATCCATCCTATGGCTAATTTTGTCATTTTATTGTCCTCTCTCCCCATCATCCTTTTACCTTTTCTTCTCCTCCCTTTCTTCTCCAGCGGTCCAACGAGCAGATGGTAACTATGTTAGAGAAACCATCGTCGTTGCACCACCCCTGCAAATTCCCTGTATCAAATTACACTTGTTTGGTTTCTTAATGTGTACCTCCTCATCCTTTTACCTTCCACTGTCTTAACGAGTTCTCCAAAAAGAAAAAAAAAAAAGGAAAGTGGGTTCCAAAGAATTCCCAAAGCAGGGGTTTTAATTCTTTTGAAGCTCCATTTGGAACCATCCCCCACCATTAGAAAACCATCTCAACATAAATAAATAAATAAACGTAGACGTAGATGTTGGAATTAATCCATGAAATAACTTCTAATTGTTGGAATATTAGCAAAATAGCATAAATAACAGAAATTACGTACCTTGCACCAAGTAGAGTTAATCCCATTCCAACTAGTAAATAGCAAAATAATAGAATTAATACGAGTTATCTTACATAAAATAAAGTCAATCCCAATCCAGCTAAGAGGCGCGATAACGCTTCTTAAAGATAGTTGGAGCCTCCCATACATGCAAGGGATTTTGGCAATTCTATCTTCGGGATTCAACTTAGCTCGGACTCAGATCCGTTCCTCTACGATCTTGCACTAATCGGCAGGAACCAAGTACCTTCAACCTCTTTTCAAGATACCCAATAAAACTTGAAGTAAAATAACATATGTATATTATAGAGTAAGGAAGTTAGAGAATGACAACTTCAAGTTAAGTTCTCTAACACTTCCACAGCTACCCTTTATATAGGGGGATAGGTGGCTTACAGTAGAAGCAAAGAATCTTTGTCATAATTACAAAGATTCTATCCTATCCAAAAAGATTTGATCTTATCCTTGTCATAATTACAAAGATTCTAATCTATCCAAGAAGATTTGATCTTATCCAAAAGGATTTGATCTTATCCAAAAGTCTATCCAATAAAGATTTGATCTTATCCAAAAAAAGATTTTAAAAAACAAAATAATAAATCATTTAATTTAAATCATTTCCAACAATCCCCCACGTTGATTTAAATTAATAAAATCAATACGAAAATAATAACAATGGGCATCTAGGAAAGTCATGTGCATAAATGAAAGTGTCTTCGGGACTTGAACCTCCACTTAGTATAAACATATCAAAGTTTATCAGAGAACTCAAGTAGACGTGCCTTGAACTTAAGGACCCATGCAGACAAACCGAACATGTCATACACACATTCCTTTAAGAGGTTATTGTACTTCTAAAGCTGGCACCTTTTGAGTCTGTGCTGAATCCCATTTTACTAAGTGATCCAGGAGACAGCCTGTTATCTCCTGTGAAGTGACTAGTTTCAACACTCAGAAAGGTAAGTCTATCAAGAGTGCATCCTGTAACACTCCTATCCACATGATATATAGACTTATTAAGAGAAATTAAATTCTCAACCTCTCACAATTCACAGGACTCATCTGCAAGGAAACCAATTGCAGGAATTGCACTAACTCATCATAGGAATGGACTCAATTTCACAAATTTAGTGCACACACAACGGTTGTTTCTTAACTTGTTTTTCCCATTGAACCTGAGAATTTTCATCAGGTTGGGTTTCCACTAAGTACAACTCAATTACAGGTTTTCAAGTCCCATTCCCCTCGATGAAGCTGAGATAAAAGATCTCCCAAAACACTTAGTTAAGAGGTTAACCAAATTCTCCTTGGACTTCACATATTGTGTATCAATAATCTCATCATAAATAAAGATAAGTCCTTTCCAAGATTATGCATCAGACGAATTGGTCTGGATTTCCCATTATAGATCTCAATATATGCTTTTAAGCACAACAGATTGATTATCATAACATATGGTAATTGTTGGTACTGGCTTATTCCATATTGGCACGTCTACCACTAAATTCCTCAGCCATTCTGCTTCCTCTCCCGCGAATGAGAGTTCCATAAACTCTAATTCCATAGTAGAATGAGCTATACTGCCAAAGTGAAAATCCATCTAGGATGTCCCGTCATCTAGAGATGAATTCCATGTTGCATCACTGTACTCTTCAAGTACAGTAGGGAACCTCCCATAATGCAACCTATGATACATTGTGCCTTTCAAATGTCTCAAAACTCTGCTCAATGCAGTATAGTGCTCTTTACCAGGATTGCTCATGTTTCTACTCAGTTTTCTTACTGCATAAGCGATATCCAGCCTTGTGCAGTGCATTGCATCAATAAGACTACCAATAATCTGAGAATATTTGAGTTGAGATACACATTAGCCTTCATTCATTTTTAACTTGATGCTAGAATCATAAGTAGTTGGTGCCGAAGAACAATCAAAATAATTAAATCTTTTCAGGATTTTCTCAACATAATTTGATTATGAGAATGCAATCCCACTATCAATTCTGAGTATTTTGATTCCGAGAATGACATAAGCTTCTCCAAGATCCTGCATATCAAAATTTGATGACAAGAACTTCTTTGTTTCATTGACACACTCAAGATCTGTGCCAAAAAAAGCATATGATCATCTGCATAGAGACATATGATTATATCAGAATTGCCATCAAATTTGCTATAAACGCATACATTTGCCCCATTTATCTGATAACCATTCTCAAGAAGCGTTCTCCTGTATTTCTCATGCCACTGCTTTGATGCCTGTTTCAGCCCATATAAATACTTGACTGATTTGTAAACTTTATTCTCATTCCTAAGCAGAACAAGACTTTCTGGTTTGTATAAAATAAATTTCTTCTTTAAGTTCCCATTTTAGGAATGCATTCTTCACATCCATTTGATGAATGATCAGATTATTTACAGCAGCCAAAGCTATCATCAAGCTGTAAATATTTTATCGACTATACATCGTAGACAATTGAAAATTCTAATTTGTTTCAATTCATGAATAGGATTAGTATAGATAAAAAATCAAGTATTTCACACCATGAATGACATAAAAAGTATAGCTGATATTTGGATGGAAGCAAATATTTTGATAAAAATCAAAATTCTTTCTCTAGCCCATCTATCAATTAAAAGATTTAACCACGAAATAGCATAACTTCTGTCATCAAAACCACTAAATTTTCCTTTTATAGTCTAGTCTAGACAATATGTCTAACTCAAACATTTAAAAAACATGCTTATCAAACAAGTCACCAAATACAAGATTCTTCCTGATGTAAAAGACATACTAGACTTCTCTAGAAAGAATTATATCTTTTAGAGGTAAACTCAAGCTCAAGATGTTCATCTCACCCCCACTAGTTCATAGGTATAGAACATGCTTTTGTCACCACATATGTGAAAGGTGGCACTAGTATCAATCCATCACTTAACATTTCCATTGATAATAGTAATTTCATTCATGAGAATACTAAGCATGTCATCCTGCCTAATAATTTTGTATATGTTGTTCTGACATCTTATGTATCCCAACAATGGGAATTCTTTTCATAATACCAAATGAATTCATATGGTTCAAGTCCGAGAGAAGTAAAGTAACTATAAAACTCAATTATTTCCAAATTGATGCAATAGGAGCAAAATATCTTCAAAATGAAGCTACGAGAGTAAACTCTCTTTAAATTGAAGCTACTATAGGGAGAAAACTATCTTCAAATTGTTGGAATTAATCCATGAAATAACTTCTAATTGTTGGAATATTAGCAAAATAGCATAAATAACAGAAATTACGTACCTTGCACTAAATAGAGTTAATCCCATTCCAGCTAGTAAATAGCAAAATAATAGAATTAATACGAGTTACCTTATATAAAATAAAGTCAATCCCAATCCAGCTAAGAGGCGCGATAACACTTCTTGAAGATAGTTGGAGCCTCCCATACGTGCAAGGGATTTTGGCAATTCTATCTTCGGGATTCAACTTAGCTCAGACTCAGATCCGTTCCTCTACGATCTTGCACTAATCGGCAGGAACCAAGTACCTTCAACCTCTTTTCAAGATACCCAATAAAACTTGAAGTAAAATAACATATGTATATTATAGAGTAAGGAAGTCAGAGAATGACAACTTCAAGTTAAGTTCTCTAACACTTCCACAGCTACCCTTTGTATAGGGGGATAGGTGGCTTGCAGTAGAAGCAAAGAATCTTTGTCATAATTACAAAGATTCTATCCTATCCAAAAAGATTTGATCTTATCCTTATCATAATTACAAAGATTCTAATCTATCCAAGAAGATTTGATCTTATCCAAAAGGATTTGATCTTATCCAAAAGTATTTGATCTTATCCAAAAGTCTATCCAATAAAGATTTGATCTTATCCAAAAAAAGATTTTAAAAAACAAAATAATAAATCATTTAATTTAAATAATTTCCAACAGTAGAGCCATCATTTAACCATAATCAGATGGCCTCCCTCAAAAGAAAAAAAAATTATCTCAGCACCGTTTGACAAAGCTGATCTAGCAACTTGAACGATCACTAAACAAAAAAAATGCCAAAAAAAGGAAGAAAATGAAGAATGATCTGATTGTTTGTAAAGGAGAACAGAAGCCAACAACTCCATCCGCCATTGAACAAAGATTTTCATCGCCGGAAATTGGATTGTGAGGAGATGGGGCTCGGATGATCGGCATCGCTGGAAAGTAAGGCCATCAATCGGGCTGCGCAAGTGGCGTTTGCAGCGACCATATCATGAACAAGGATCGCGCATTAGCCTTGCCAGAAAGTGAGACCGTCGGCTACACAAATAGAGGAAAAGGATTGTGCTAGACGAGTGAGTCTTCCATGTAATTGTGATAAGGTCAAGTGGTGTCACAAGTCAATAAGAGTCAAATAAAGTGAGATTATAGGGGTCAAAAAGTACACTGATAATCCCATTTTTCTTGGTTCTTATTGGCTCGTGACATCACCTAGCCATATCACAGTTACATAGAAGTTTTTCTTGGTTACAGTACACCTAGCCATATCACAGTTACAGTACACTGATAATCCCATTTTTCTTGGTTCTTATTGGCTCGTGACATCACCTAGCCATATCACAGTTACATAGAAGTTTTTCTCGTGCTAAAGAAAAGAGAGAAGGAGAGAAGAAATATAATTGAAATGACAAAAATACCCATGGAAGGGGTGTGGATTAGCAAAAAAGGTTATGGAAATAGGCCCTCCCTAAATATTATTCTTGATGCATGGCAGTATGGTAGATTGGTAGCCAACGATTTTGGAATTGGCGGCTTCAGCGAACGGCTCGGCCTTCGTTTTAGGCACTTGGTTCGACGGAGACAGAGACGCCAACAACGAAGCGGAGGATGAAGGACTCAAGAGAACTTGGCTTTGGCTTTTTTTCTTCTTCTTTCTAGAGTCGCGTGATCTATTTGAGTTCATAACGGGATTTGAAATCAAAGATGACACCATGGCTTTATCCGCTGCCGGCACACCATTATGGGTAGCTGGATTTTTCCAAGCAATCTACTCACCGGCAGACCATGTTTTCCGGCAGTGAAGCAACCAAAAAAGAAAAAGAAAAAAGAAACAGCAACCACATAATGAATTTTTCCCAGCAATCCATGTCTACCGTTGACGCTTGCTGTTCTTCTCTGGTCGACGATGACACCATGTTAGGATTATGCCCTAGAGCCAATCATAGAGATGATTGTTTAGGGATTAGGAACAATCAATTGATTTCATTTATGCATGTCACATTTATTATTGATTTAATAAAAGGGCTTATTCTATTATGTTTATATGCATCATTTATATTTACATAATATGTCCATGGAGTTAGAGTTGAGAATATGAAATTACAAAGGGTTGTAATTTTGAGACTGTAAATATATCTCTGTACTAAACTCCTAAATCATTCCTAGTTGAAGGTTCACTATGATGGACAGTAATGAACCGTAGGACTAGCACCTTGTTACGTTGACTCTATAGAAGGAGGCTAGTCTCAAGCTATTTGTGTGGAGATACTACAACCAACAAGTGGGTGCCTATTATAAGAATAGGTACACTGAATGTGACCAAAGATATAAGATAAACTAAATGGAGTTTTAACCTGCCTTTCAATCAGTTTCTCATTATTATAATGGTACAAGTAATCTTTAGACCTGAGACACCATGGTTGTCTTATGCATGTAGCTTTAGAAGTTTGATAACACTAAGTGCAGATCCTATTCAGGGGTCTGTAAGGGTGTTCATTGGCTCTACTGCTATGTGTGTGAAGGCATGTGAGTGATCAACAAGGAATCCATCACTCTTAGAAAAAAGGGAGTGAATGTCTCATATAGCATTCATTGAATATAACTCATTAAATTCATGGGCCCATGGTAGAATGAATATGGAAAGGAGTTTCCATAAGTTCATCATTGAGTTGATATTAATGAATGAGTATAAAGTAATTGAACTAGGGACTTGACAGAATTCCATGTCCTATTAGTTCAATTGGAGACATTGTGTTGATAGAATGATAGAATTGTAACCTATAAACTATAACAGAATGGTTCTTTGTAAATGACTATTCACCTCATTAAGGACCACACCATGAGCTATATGCTAGGTGTTACTCATGGTTAGTAGAAGCCCTAATTGATATAAATGAGTTATAATCAATTAGGGAATTGAAAGGAGTTTCAATTAAACCCTTAATGGAAAGTGTTCCATTGTGCACAACTTGTGCTGTTCCTACTACTTGATGATGTGAACCCAATGGGTCACACACTGATCATGCTAAGAGAGCTTGTTTGTCTATGAGAGAAAGGGTATAAGTGAATAAAGAATAGTTCTTTAAGGGCTTAATTTGTATATGATACAAATTAGAGGGGTTATTGTGTAATTAGGAGTAATTACACAAAACCCACTAGGGTTAGGAATCCCCTTATGGCCGGCCCTATTAGTGGGCTATATAATGCCACTATAAGGTGATGACATCATCACTTGAGGCAATTTTGGAGGTTCCCTTGTGCTGGCCGAAAATTCCCTTGGAGGCTCTCTCTCTCTCTCTCTTCTCCACCTCTAGCAACCATAAGGAAGAAGAAGGAAAGGACAACAAGCTCTAGCTAGGTGTAGATACTGTTGGAGGCAGTACATTTGGACTGCTCAATCAGAAGACAAAGCTTAGAGCACAAAGGAGAAGACCATATCAAATTGTAAGTAATTCTACCCTTTTCTAGTTAGGGTTTTTGTTTTGTATTAAGCATAATTAAGATTCATGGTTTTGGGAATCGTAGGAAAATTTTTATTTCCGCCTTTGTAGTTTTTCCTCCCTAGTTAGATTCCCAACACGCCATTGATTTAGGAGTGTTGCCATGGCACACCATTTTTTCCGGCGATGAAAAAAATAAAAAAAACATACACACAAGAACAACATAGCAACAAAAGCTACAAAGATTGAAATCACAAACCCAATTGTCGATCGTAGTGAAGATCAACCTCTGTTGTTTACCCTTCCTTATCCATACCATAATCCCCATTCATTTTCGTGTAGGAAAAAAAAAAAAAAAAAACCCTCATGGCCTCCTCAAATTTGGCCATCGCATAACCATCACTTCCTCAAATTTGCCATCAGGTTCAAATTAGACAAAGACGGCGACAGTTTGGAAGGAGAAGGACGGAGGTGTGGAGCGTCAAGGGAGAAGAATAATGATAGAAAGAGACATTGTTTTTTGGAAGGGGCATTACAGTCATTTCAAAGTTTCGTTAACGGCCGTTTTTGATTATTGGTCAATGCTGATGTTGGGTACCAACTTGATGTAATTAAAATTAGAAACCCTTAAATAAAATCTACCCCAAACTTTGATCTCTTGAGTGCAATTTACCAAGGGTGTGTTTGGTTCAGGGAATGGGAATGTGAGTCCTAGGAATGACCTATTACTTGGGAATGGGAATGTTTGGTATTGATACTCATTCCTATGTTTGGTTCGTAGTAATGGAAAGTAGGATTCCTTCTTAACATTCCCATTCCCACGTTTGGTTGGGTAGGAAACTAATTCCCAAATATAGTAAATTCCCATACTACCCTCAACTTTACCAAAATCATATTTCAGATCCACCAATACCATTTCTTCATAAACAATTCGATCTTCAAGAACCTTATGACAGTGCACCTCATCCACGCTAATGCTCGAGGAGATCAAACATACGAACCAAGCTGAGAGAACGATTCAATCTTCAAGATCAAGGTCAGACACAATAAATTAAAGAAACCAAAAAAACAAAAAAATGGCATGAAGAAGAAGCAGCAGCAATAGCCATGGCTGCTACAGTTGGAAACAAGATTCAGATCTGCAAACTTAAAGGCTTAAAAAAAAAGAAGAAGAAGAAGAGGCACGGAGAACAAGCAGCATGAAGATCAAGCAGCAACCATGGCTGCATTCTTCGATTTAGGTCCCGATCGTTGCCTCCTGTATCGACACCACTACGATTTGTACTTAGATTTGTGTATTTTTCTGATCACCATCTTCCAATCAACACTGATCACTATCTTCCAATCAACATTCATATATATATATATATATATATATATATATATATAAACACACACACTTACACAGACGGGTTTAATGTTGGTGGGGTCAAAGTCGGCAAGAGTTGGAGGCTGAGGACGACGAGTCGAGGGATGGCGACGTCACTGGATTCCTATCTCCACTATGGCTACCGATCTTCTCTCCCTCGTCGGCGATGTCATTACAGTTGTGCCCCTACCACGGCCGCCGATATGCTCTCCCTCACCGGCGATGTCACTATATTGTGGGTGAGAAGAGAGTGACGATGATGTGAACAGCAATGAGGGCTTCTTCTCTGGATCGTGTTTTTGGGATGAAGAAAGGGATATGAGATGGAATTAAAATTTGTTATTCCTCGTATACAAGGGCACGCTTGGTATTTTATTTTATTATAAAGCCATTCCCAGGATTCTAAATGCAAACCCACGTTGAGCTTGGTATTGGCTCTCCCACCTTTTGTGGGAATCTCAATAACACGGGAATGGAACTTACCTGGGAAAAAAGTGATACCAAACATGGGAATCGGGAATGAAACCCCTTTCCCAAGAGTGAAACCCCCCCCCCAACCAAACACTGCCCAAGGGAAAAATACACTATCAATCGTGGCGGACCATCGCATCATCCTTATCCAGGAGAAAAAACTGCGACATCATGGTACGTGAGGACACGTATTAGGTGACGTTTCATCGTGCAATTGGGGTCTCTCAAGTCGAGTCCTACATAAATATACCAATGAAAAAGAAGAAAAACTTGCACCAACATTAACAGGAAGGAAAACGAAGAGAACCCAAGAGGCGAGGGCGACTAGCAATGGCTGAAGAGCTCAGATTACAAATTCCGAGAGTGAAATTGGGGACTCAGGGTCTTGAGGTAAAACCCATTTTGATTTCTTATACTCTTATATACGGAGACGGAACTGTTCAAGGGCCAAACCCCATGGTTTATTTTTAATTTTTAATTTTTAATTTTTATAATATATACGCAGTGGTTATCAAATCCTTTTGGCATGGAGGGAATCTGAAATGATGGAATTCAATTCGATCTTTTTCTCTTCTTGTAACTCTTCGTAACACTCTGTTTGGAACGGAGGGATTTTCTTTTTTTTTTTTTTTTTTTTTTTTGGGGGGGGGGGGGGGGGAAATTGAAAAGAATTCAATAATATTTCCCTGGAGACTTGATTAGTAGTGTTGATGGGGAAATCAGCATTAGTGATGGAGTTCCTTTCCAGCGAACCTTGTTTCTTCCATTGACCTATGTTGCGTTTAAATTTGTTTGTTATCCGAAGGTTTTAGAAGAGGGTTTAGAGATGTGAATATCAATCTCCATTTTATCTCTGTTTTCATTTTCTCTGTTTTTTATTTTTTTCCGTTATGCTTTCAGCTTAGTGATAGAGTTCTCATACGAGTCATACATGTGTGCGTTGGATCGACTACGTTTCTGTCTGTTGTGTTGTTGAGGAAGTCTTTTTTGGATGATGTTTCAGTGTGGCTATTTTTGTTTATCTGGGTTTCTAGGGTGTTTTTCCGGATGAGTTCAGTGTACATGTTTTCATTGTTTGCACTCTAGGTGTTCGGAGTTATGTTTATGAGTTGGGTTTGGTTGGTGGTGGTTCTGTTATCTATGGTGATGTCTTATTGGGTGTGTAGAGTACTGTTCGGAAATTCTTTTTGCCTATTAAAAAAAAAAAAAAGAAAAAAAAGATTAGGCATGCACCATTTTAGTTATTTTTCATTTCGATCAAGTTAAGTACCAAGATTAAAAAATCTCGTTGTCATTCTGTCTAAGTGTCTCTTATTCTTATCTCCAACAAGCATGTCAAATTATTTTTCTCTATAGGTCTCGAAGCTGGGGTTTGGATGTATGGGGCTAAGCGGAGGATACAATGCCCCAATCTCTGAAGAGGATGGCATTTCAGTCATCAAGCACGCTTTCGATAAAGGAATTACTTTCTTTGACACTGCGAATAATTATGGAGCAAACCATGCTAATGAAATTCTGGTTGGAAAGGTACGTGCATCTTAATTGATGTGTCTCATCAAGGTAGTAATTTATGTCATTATGTGTAACTTTGAAAGCTTGAAATTTTTTTCTCATTGATGTGAATACCACCCTTCTTTTTATAAATATTCTTCCTATTAGAATTTTTCATATGTTAGGGAATGAATGAAGTAGTTGTGCACCATGTTAAGTATTAACCCTAAGGGGTAGCTTAGTTGGTTCTAGTACCTACGTCTTAGAAAGCGGAAGGTACTCATTTCAACTTCTCATACTCCCAAGGGGACACTCACTCACCCGTGTTTCCCCAACTGATTATGCACTCAACTAGGCAGTGGCCTTGTTTGAGACCTAGTAAAAGTTGGGGCAAAGGTTCGGACACCTTAAGGCGATAACCTCGAAAAATTGTATGCATGTAATTATAATGATTCTCATTTACATGCGATACATTCTTTTATTGCCTTCCAAATAAATCTTCTCTAGTAGAGTGATACTTCCCAATTCAATTCAAATTTCTGTAACTTTTTTCCCCTACCTGTGGCGCTCTCTACTCTCCCCCCTTTGAACCAATAGACCAAATGGGGATGGATTTATACTTTGTAAAAATAAACTAAAATTGTTTATATTCCATTCGGATGCCCAAATGGGCCCAAAATATATTGCTAGCATGCAATTTTAGTGGAATGCTTGTATTTCTTACAAATTAAAAGCTGCAAATCTTGTAGGCATTGAAGCAGTTGCCTCGAGAAAAGATCCAAATAGCCACAAAATTTGGTGTTGTCAAATTTGATGGTAGTAAACTTTTAGTAAGTGGTTCTCCTGAATTTGCACGTTCATGTTGTGAGGCTAGCCTGAAGCGTCTTGGCGTGGACTACATTGATCTCTACTATCAAGCCCGGATTGACACTTCAATACCTATCGAAGAAACTGTAATCATGCTACTTTCTTGTCACTCTTTTTTCACTTTGAATTCATGGTTTTTCAATTTTAAACTACTTCTCAAATTTTCCTTAACCATCCCCTCCCCTTTCTCTCCTTATTTAACTATATATAGAAGCATCATTTTGGTAATGGTAATTGAAATTATTTTTGTGTGGGTAGATGGGAGAACTTAAAAAGTTGGTGGAAGAAGGAAAAATTAAATACATTGGGTTATCTGAAGCCAGTCCAGACACTATAAGGAGGGCACATAAAGTCCATCCCATTACTGCTGTAGAAATGGAGTGGTCGCTCTGGAGTCGTGATATTGAGGAAGAAATAGTTCCACTTTGCAGGTTTCTATCCCCTCTAAAATCATTATGAAAAATTCCATCGTAGGCTGAAGAATATATATATATAATTTTATTTTTTATTTTTTGTTTTTGCTTTGTTTTATTTTTGTTTGTCAATTACATGTTACCATCCATATATGTTATGCCCCAAGTTAGCCATCTATTTCTTCTTGTGCCAGGGTCCTAGAAGTTAGGCAACATATGTGTTTTGTCCCCTTATTAATGTTGTCATGCTCTAATAGGTGCACTATTTGTTTGTTAAAACATGCAGGGAACTTGGAATTGGGATAGTTCCATACAGTCCCCTTGGTCGTGGGTTTTTCGCCGGCAAGGCAACTGTGGAAAGTTTATCCTCAAATAGCTCGCTGGTATGTAACCGGATTAATGTTCATTATTTTCCATGTGTTTATGGGTCTTTTGGATGCTGGGAAACAGGGGAAAAAATGGATTTCTATAACAAGTTCAGTTTGGATTCGCCATAAAGCACTTTGTTGTTTGACTCCATTTGTTTCTTCTTCTTTTTTCTTCTCCATTTTCGCTACAAATTCTGGAAAATCAAATGGAGAAATGATTTTATGGCAGAAGGCAGCTCTATGGTTCAATATCTCATTTTGACACCTTTCCCCCTTTTTGTCTTGTTAATTAGCTTGTTGATGAGTTGATGGTGATCCTTCTTTTCCTTTTTCCAGGCATCACATTCTAGGTTCAAAGCAGAGAATGTCGACAAGAACAAGGTCTTCTACAGTCGGATAGAGAAGTTGGCCAAAAAGCATGGATGTACTCCTGGTCAACTAGCGCTTGCATGGGTTTTGCATCAAGGAAATGGTGTGGTACCTATCCCAGGTGGGTAACTCTCTATTTTTTCATCTTTACTCTTATCAACCAATTCAAAAGGCACTTTACATACATACATCACATATACGAACACGTGTGTGCAGTACACAATCATTCATGCCCATTGATCATAAATACGAAATTAAAATGACTTATCCATGACTCTAAGGGAGGATACGTACTCAAGCTACGTCTGAAGTTTGGCTGCTGTAGAGTTTCCCTTGTTTGCTAGCCTTGTCATTCGCAACCAGTGTAACTAAATTATGACTTGTTGTTCAAGACCTTCCATCATTTCTCTCATTCTCTGTTTGCTTGTCATGAAAATAAAGGAAACAAAATAAAATTTTACATCTTATAAACCATCCCTGGACCCTGGTTGAATTATTTTTCCCTAGACTTTTCAAATGATGTCTACGTGAGGCATTCATGAAAATATTAGTAGATTTTCCAGTTTTTGTTATCTTCCCAACATTTTTCCTTGGTAATATCCCAATACGTCCCTTATTTCAACTGGAAATACACCACTATGTGGGTATGCCACTAGCATAATGAAAAAAGCATAATAAATTCATTTCAATTTCCATTTGAAATAAAATTAATTAATGATTTCATTTTCTCAAGGTATCCAAAGTCCAAACACCCTCAAACGAAATACTTGTTTAGTTTGTCATTAGACTTGTTACTTATATTAAGAATTCATTATTTATGTGATTATAAGTAGTATTAATTTTCTACTCAAATTAACCACAAGAACTCACAAAATAATCCTATTTGAATTTGTAATTCTCTAATAGTCTAATCCTCTCTTCGGATTTTTACAGGGACGACTAAGATAAAAAATCTGGATGACAATATTGGTTCAATAGGAGTTAAGCTCACAAAGGAAGATTTAGAAGAGATTTCTGATGCTGTGCCGGTCCACGAGGTGGCAGGGGCTAGAAGTTTCGACTTTGTGGCTTCCTTAAATTGGAATTTTGCAAACACACCACCAGTTAAGGATCACAACATCTCAACTTAAGATGCCTATGGGCACATTGGAAGTTCATGAAACTCTGGTGTAAGATTGCGCGATTTCAGCTTTAGATGTCTATGCGTGGCTGCAACCTATCAAAAAATAAATAAAAATGTATCCCCTCCCTCCCCCTTCCCTTCCGGACTAGCTGTGTGGGTACTGGAAATTATTATATATAGAGTGTATTGGTGACTAATAAATAAGCCTTGCTATCACTACCAATTATGCATTAGATCTATTTCTATTATAAGTAATGTGAATTTAAAGATAAATTAACCTGCGAGGGAAGCAGAGATCTCACTATCAGATCCATATGGGTTTGCAAAGTAGACAGTACATTGTTTGGGATTAATTTAGGTCCAAATCTTGGCAAGAGTAGACTTGGGATGTCTTGATGTGCTTGGCCCGTAAAAATGTAAAATAATTAAATAAATAAAATAAGAGTGGAGATGGTAAGAGTAGGAATGGTGGGATTGGGTCAATTGTTAGGAATGGTGGGATTCGGTTGTTTGTAAGGGATAATAAAAGGGAGTTTATAGCAGGAATAGCTAAAAGGTGATCACAAATGTGATAGGTAGAGAATAGCTCAAAGGTGATCACAAATGTGATGGGTAGTAGAGAAGATGACGCCTAGGTTAGGTGGTAAAGTCTCATTGGTATGATACTGGGTTTGAAATGGGTAATTAGGTTAACGCATTCCGAAGTAAAATAGATTTGCTTCTTAAGTAACCACACTTTTCATGCATCCATAACATAACATTACATTTACATTTACAAATTATCTTTTTGTTTAGTGGATGTGACTAATTTAGTCCATTAGGTCAGTGCAAGAAAAAAAATTGCAAATGTAATTATATTGGATATAAAGAAAGGATAATACTTAACTCCTTACATGGAGGAGCAGTTATGGAGGAGCAACTGCTCCTCCATGTTGATATGGTAGATTGTAGGATTGCCACATGTCACACAACTATATAGAATATATGCTACTCATGTGACAATATTAATTCCCTTATCTTTTTTTTCATTTTGACTGAAATACCATTGGTTGTAGAAGAAATTTCTCTCCATCTTCAAACCAATGAAGCACTCCATCTCAGGCATCTTAGTTGGATACTTCAACACTCCAAATCGTGGGCAACGCCTTCGAATACTTGTAATTCCTCACTGCTATAAATTGAAAAGATGCAAAATAAATCATTTGTTTAGGAGCTTTGGCAAATTCGTAAAAAAATATATATATAATGTAATAGGGCTTGAAAATTGGGGAAAAAAAAGGGGAACATTTCTTTGGCTGGAAATGGTGGGAGTTGCAAAGATGGATAGTTGCGAAAACGGCGGTGGAGAGTGGGGTCGTGCCATTGGCATTGATGATGCAATGGTGGCATAGGATTTGGCTGGAAATGGTGAAAAGAGATGGACTGGTTTTCGATGCGGGAAGAGAAGTGAAAGAAGGTGGGTTGGTGAGAAGAGGAAGGAGAATCAAGTTGTCTCGCTGGAAATGAAAGTTTCAGACCAAAAAAGAATTGTTTGGATGGATAGAGATGAAAATGAGACCGGAGAGAAGGGGGTTATTTTGGTCCTAAAGAAAAAATGAGAGAAGGCAATATAATGGTCACATTCACCATACGTTTTTCTTTATAATTCTGGACACGTGTTGATCATATAAAATGCCACATCAATATGAAGGAGCAACTACTCCTCTTATGTGAGGAGCCAAGTATTACTTATGAAGAAATGCCAGTTAAACCGAATTGCAAACAAATCAATAGTTGTGTTTTGATTTCACTACAAAACTGTTTATAAGGGCAAACAAAAAAGCCTCATCAAATTTGTTACTTCAACCTTTTTCTAGACGTCTGGAAGAAGAAATAAATTAACTATATTCTTAAAGATATAATAAATCCAAAATGGAATGTACAAAATCATATAAATATAAGTTAGGCAATTTTCCCTTTAGAGGAAGTACATGAAAGGGCCTTAAAATCCCATTTAATAAGACTATAAGCGTAAGGGTATTTTTTTTTTTGCCATGTGAGAGGAACTCACGCACACGCACGCAAAGGAGTCAAACTCAGGACCTCTTCGAAATCCCACATCCCTTTGAAGTGGGATGTGCCATTCAGCCTACATGCCATTGGCATAAGCGTAAGGTTACACTCCCCCCCAAAAAAAAAAAAAAAGGAAAGAAAAAAGAAGTTAGGTTACAGTCTTTACTGTCGTATTATTTTTCTTTTGATTATCTTTGCTTTCAATTTTTTTCTTTATTTTTGTTACACAGGAATGGAATCAACTCATGCATAGACCCATCCTGATACACCGTACTAGAACACAATTGGGTTTAAATCTTACAAACGAGTCTCTCGATAAAGTGTGATAAACTGTAACCCCCTAGGTTCGAGTCCCTACAGTAACTTGAGCACCTTCAGCCTTAAAAGTTTCAATGTTTATTATTTATTTTACTTTCACCATGTGAGGATTTGAATATCAAGGTTTCCATAATTCTCATGCGTTTTCATCTTATCCAATGTATTTAGATTTTGAAATCTTACAAGAATCGACAAAACTTAGTACTATGCCGAGTTCATCCACAATGTTTGGATGAGTAAGGATTCGTTGATGGTTTGAAAAAAACCATCACTGTGTTGGTGTAATCCAATTCATCCATAAAAACAAAGGATGATTCGGATCAAAAGCTCAAAAAAATGTTAACCTAAGCTGATCTCAGCAACTTTTTGAACTTTTGATCCAAGCCATTCATTACTTTTATGAACAATTCAAATCACATCATCACAGTAATAGTTTTTTTCAAACCATCTATTTAATGAGTATTTCCATTTTGATAAAGGGTTCGATGATTCCGATTAAAAGTTTGAAAAAAATTATCCATTAAAATCAATGTGATCATTTTAATAAAAAAAATTTCAACTTTTATTCCGAACCATCTAACCCTCTTAATAATTTTGAGTAAACTCTGCACGACACTGAATTTTCTCTTTAGCACCTACTCCAAACTCCGTTTCACACGGATGTAATTAGCACGTGAGAGATGGAATAAATAAATAAATAAATAAATGAACCTTTTTGAGAACAGGAATGGGGGATGCGAGGGTCATGGATGGTGACGCAATATTATAGTCACTGATTACGACATGGAGGACACATGGTTTGCTCACCGCTTACGACATCCATGGTAGGAGGGGATAAAGCATTTGCGATTTTTGCAGACTGTCTCACACTCTCTCACCTCGATCCACTTCAATATATAGCAGTGATGAGTGATGACAGATTAAACTGTACCGAAAAGAAAAAGAGGGCAAAAACGGAGACGAACCAAGATGGCGGAGGAGCCTGAGACCACAAATTTCTACTGTGAAACTGGGGAGTCAGGGCTTAGAGGTAAACATTTTTATTTATATTTTCTAGTTGTGGCACTGTGAATTTTCCATGGAGTTTTTGGAGGGCAAAACGAAGAGTGAAATGGGACCCCTTCTTGGAGAATGGGTGGATTGTCGCCGCCGGCGAAACCAACAATTTTTGGCACCTCAAACCCATCTTGGGTTAATGGAAGCCGATCAAACCCAGTCGGGAAAATTTTGCCCACAAGTGATTAAATGGGGACGAACCCAGGGGTTTTCATATTTTTCCAATTGAATTGCTCAAATCTGGTCTATATGCATCATCAACTATATGGGTATCAAATAGAACCATCATTACTACAGAATTTGTCCCCCCCAAAAGCTGGGCTAGCTTTGGCCTTTGGGGCATCATTACTGCAGAATTTGCCCACATTTCTATTTTCCATCTTATAGGTCACAAAGCTGGGCTTTGGATGCATGGGGCTTACTGGAGGAAACATTGGCACAGTTACTGAAGAGGTTGGCATTTCAATCTTCAAGCATGCTTTCGATAAAGGAATCACATTCTTCGATACTTCGGATATTTATGGAGCCAACCATGCTAATGAAATTCTGGTTGGAAAGGTACGTATTTGCGTCTTCACTTGTATATATCTCATCAAGATAGCAATTTGATTGTGCCTTTGCCTTAACTTTTTAGAAACTTGGAACATTTTCTCATTGATGTGAAAACCACTCTTCAAATATGCTTTTGTTGTTACTTTTCAAATGTTAGGCTGTTTTTGAGTGAGGAATTTGGAATATTTTTTAAAAAAAAAAAAAAAAATTGGGATTTTTAAATGATGCGATTTTCGAGGTTCAGTATTTTTAAGTGAGATTTTTAAAGTTCGTTGTTTTGCCGAACTTTTTTAAAGTCAGAATTTCTAGATGGAATTCTGAAACTTCCTTTTCTAAAAGATGAAATTTGACAAGTTTCACCCATCTAGATGGATTTTTGTATGGAATTTGAACTCTCACGATTCAGACTTCAGAGTTAAAGTTCTGACTAGAATTTCAGAAATTCCAAGTTTAGCTAGCTAGCCAAACACATAATCAAATTCCATTTAGAACACAAATTCCTCCTAGAAATTTCTTACCCAAACATACTCTTAGGAAATGATTGATAAACGGCATGTTCTTTTAATGCCTTCCGCATAAAAAGCTTTATCCTCAGTACTTCCCAATTACATGCAAATTTTCATGACTCTTTTTTGTCCTTGCGCTACCCTTCCCTCCCCACTTTGGTCCATTAGACTATTACACAATTGCACGAAAATAGAATGATTTTTACATGGAGGTGGTCCACATACCATTGTACCAAAACCATTGAAACATAGCATGAGATTTAGGGTCGCTTAGTGCTTGTTTGGACATGTTTTTATCTCCATAAGGAAATTGTAAGATGGTTGGGCAGTGACATACTGTTAATGTTGAAGTTGAGAAGTATCACTATGTAGCCTTCCTAGCACATTGAAATAACCAAACAAAAAGAGCGAGCAAAAGCTAAATAATAATAATAATAATGTCAAGTAATAAATCATTTTCAATCCAAAATTATCTGCGGAAATAGAAAACATAAATTTGCTTAAGCATGCGATTTTAGTAGAATGCTCTTGTTTCTTACAAGTTTTTCCATGAATCTTGTAGGCATTGAAGCAGCTGCCTCGAGAAAAGATCCAAATCGCCACAAAATTTGGTGTGGTCAAAGTTTGATGGCGTTCAAACTTTTATTGTAAATGGTGCTCCTGAATATGCTCGTGCATGTTGTGAGGCTAGCCTAAAGCGTCTTGGAGTGGACTACATTGATCTCTACTATCAACACCGGATTGACACTTCAATACCTATTGAAGAAACTGTAACTACTCTACTTTCTTCATTGTCTTTTTTCACTTTGATTACATGGTTTCTTTTTTCAATGTTAATCTACTTCTCAAATTTTCCTTAAACCCCCTACTCTTTTTCTCCTTATTTAACTCTATATAGAGGCATCATTTTGCAAATGGTAGTTGACATTATTTTTCCTATGCGTAGATGGGAGAACTTAAGAAATTAGTGGAAGAGGGGAAAATTAAGTACATTGGTTTATCTGAAGCCAGCCCAGACACTATAAGGAGGGCACATAAAGTCCATCCCATTACTGCCGTTCAAATGGAGTGGTCGCTCTGGACTCGTGACATCGAGGAAGAAATAGTCCCACTTTGCAGGTTTCTTCATATTCCCTGTAGATTCATTATGAAAATTTCCATCCTAAGCTGATTTTTTAATTCTAATATACGTGCACTTTTTGTATGTCAAAACATGCAGGGAACTTGGAATTGGGATAGTTCCATACAGTCCCCTTGGTCGTGGGTTTTTCGCTGGCAAGGCAATTTTGGAAAGTTTGCCCGCAAATAGTTTTCTTGTATGTATATAGATTAATGTCTAGTCTTTTTCCTATGTACTCTTCCTTGTGTGGTTTTCGGTATAGTTCCTTGTAACATATGCGCTTCGTGGGCCTTTTGGATGCCAGGAAATACTCGAGGGAAAAAAAGTTGAATTTCATAACAAATTTGGTTTTGGAGCCGCCCTTGAAGACTCCATTTGTTTTGTTTTCCCCCCAACAAATTCCCGTAAATCAAATTTTTTTGGGGGTGCAGCAGGCACCATTATGGATTCAGTAGCGCGTTTTGATACCTTTTCCCACTATTGGTTCTGTCAAGTAGTTTGTTGATGAGTTGATGGTTTCCCTTTTCCCCTTTTTCAGGCATCACATCCCAGGTTCAGAGGTGAGAATCTGGACAAGAACAAGATCTTCTACAGTCGAATAGAGAAGTTGGCTGAAAAGCATGGATGCACCCCTGCTCAACTAGCCCTCGCATGGGTCTTGCATCAAGGTGATGATGTGGTACCTATCCCAGGTGGGTAACTAATCTTAAATGCACTTTACGTGCATACATACATACAAGACATACATGCACACGTGCTTTACATACATATATGACGTACATGGACTGCATGTGTTCGCAGAACATTTGTTAATGACACGATTATGGATCGACTATATATAACTGCAAAACTAAAATGACTTTTTGATTGCATGCTCTAAGGGTACTCAAGCCACATTTGAAGTTCTCAGTTATAGAAGTTCCCTTAGTTCAATTTTTTTATCTCACCATTCACAACCAATGCTACAAAATTATGACTCCTTGTTATTCATGACTTTCCATAAATGCTCTGTTTGGTTTCTAGAAAATAGAGGGGAAACAAAAGGAAAATTGAATCTTTTAACTATCAGTGGTTGCATGCTTGATACTTTCACTAGACTTGTTCTCAACTTATTTCAAAATGAGGTATTAGCCACACTATTAACAAATTTTCTAGTTTATTTTAACTTCCCAGCCTTTTTCCCTTTAATAATTTTTCAAAATACCCCTTATTTGAATAAATTGTGGTGTTAAATGAACTCCAAAATCCAAATTCACCACTATGCTGGTATTTGGTGGCTATATCATTTCTATAGTCAAAAAGCATAATAAATTCATTTCAATTTCCATTTAAAATGAAATGAAATGATTTCATTTTCTTATGGTGTCCTAACATCTCCAAAGGAAATACGTGTGCAGTGTATCATTACTTACACCAAGAATTCATTATTTTTTCTTGATTATAAGGTAGGTAGGTTTTGCAACTCGATCAAACCACAATGAACTCTAAAAAAGTCCAATTTGAATTGTCATATTGTAATCCTTGGATTTTTACAGGAACAACAAAGATAAAAAATCTAGATGAAAATATTGGTTCAATAGGAGTGAAGCTCACAGAGGAAGATATAGAAGAGATTTCTGATGCTGTGCCTGTCCACGAGGTGGCAGGGGCTAGAACCCAGGACTTTGTGGCTGCATTATCATGGAAGTTCGCCAATACACCACCAGCTAAGGATCACAAGATCTCAACTTAATTAAGTAGTCTTATGGGCACATCAAAAGGTCATGAGACTCTGATGATCAAAATGATCGAAAGATTGTGCATTCAACTCAAGATGTCTATGACTGCAACCTAATGAAATATGTTTGTATTGTGTAACAGATATTTATCTCTCCTTGGCGTTACAGCCATGGAATATCATTATATATAGAGTTTATGGGTGAAATAATAAATCAGGCTAGCCCAAATTATATATAAGATCTATTTCTATTAGAAGTAACATGTATTTTTAAATATCAATTGGCAATTGTTAGGGATGATAATGAGGAGTTTATAGCCGGTATGGCTAACAAAGTAACAGGTGTCCGCAAGTATGATAGTTGGACAAGATGAAACCTAGACTAGGTGGTAAAGCCTCATCGGTATCGGTATGATACCTGAGGTCAGAGTTTGAAATGGGTCATTAGGATAACACTGGACACATTCTATAGTGAAAAAGATTTGCTTCCTAAGTACCTACACTTTCCATGCATCATCATCTTGTGACATCATGCACCAATAACATAACATTACATTTACATTATAACCAAGAACAAAAACAAAACCATTTTCTAGATTAAGAGGAGTTTACATTTACTTTGTACTTATAATGTTATGCACCAATAACATAACATTACATGCATCATCATCATTTTTTTTTATTTTTTTTATTTTTTTTTATTTTACTTCACTTATATTATAACCAAAAACAAAACCCTTATAAGTACAAAGTAGAAGCTTAGATTAAGAGGAGGAGAGATAACATGGGTTTAAATCTGGTTGTCAAAAAAAGGTCTAGGTGTTAAACTAATGTTGAATCGACCGTGGCCTTATGTATTTGAAGGATCAGTTGGATCAAATGTTTGGATGCTCTTGTTGGCAAAATAACAAATAAATAAATAACAGATCACGAGCGATTGATTACCAAGAGAATAAATATTCACAAAAAGAAATGAGGTCAACCAAAAGCAACCACATCAAATTTGTTACTTCAACCATTTTCTAGATGCTTAGAAGAAGAAATAATTAACTATTTTCGAAATATATAATAAATGTGAAATAGAATGTACAAAATCATATATAACAATGGACTCCAGAAAAATCCAATTTGAACTGTCATATTGTAATCCTTTCCTTGGATGTTTACAGGGACAACAAAGATAAAAAATCTAGATGACAATATTGGTTCGATAGGAGTGAAGCTCACAAAAGAAGATATGGAAGAGATAAATTTTTGTTTCTCTCCATGACTTAATAGCCATGGAATATCATTATATATATAGTGTACGGGTGAAACAATAAATCAGGCCTTGCTATTAGTTAGCCCAAATTATATATAAGAACTATTTCTATTAGAAGTAACATGAATTTAGATATCAATTGGCAATTTTTAGGGATGATAACAAGGAGTTTATAGCTAACAGCTAAAGCTTAGTGCCCAAAGCTGCTGTCATTGGTGAGGGAATTAAATTGGGCATCCATAAAGGCATTAAGGGGTTGCTTTTTGGAGGGTGATGCTCATACAATCTTCAAATGTATTAATCATATTTAGCTACTGATGCGCAAGAAAAGCATGCTATTGTTGTGGTGGATCAAGAAATTCGGTTAGAGGATCCCCTACATCGGTTAATTTAATTTCAACGTTAGTGGAGAGGACTGCGCTTCTTTGATGCTACTAATTTGTGTTTCAATAAAATTTCTAGTTGTCTGATAAAATGAAAGGACCAAAAAAGAAAGAAAAATGAGGGGGTTGGGGAGGTGATTGATCATTAGGTAATCCAATAATCCATGCTTATGAGAAGGGAAAACAGAAAATGTATTTGCTTGAAGCATGCAATTTAGCATATTGCTGTGTCTTCTCACATATGAAAATTTAAACTGCAAATCTTGTAGGCATTGAAGCAAGTTCTGCTGACTATTTTTATGAGGGTAGATGAGAGAACTAAAGAAGTTAGTGCCAGAGGGGAATATATTAAAGGGTAAATTAGAAAACCCCCCCAAAGCATGTTCTTCCTAACACATTGTTATGAGCACTGTTCAGATACTTGCGGAGTCACTATCTGGTGGGTTCCAATGGTTTGTTTGACGCTGACGGGCACAATTGTTTGAAGGGGGCATGGGAGGCGGCATTAGCGTTATGCATTCCCTTTCTGATACCTTGAGTTGCTCTGTTAATCCAAGATGCGCCATGAGAAGCGAAACGTGAGTGATCAGCTCTCCACCACGTGCTAGGTGCTGAGCATGCTGATTCCAGCTACACTGGTTTGCCGCATAACATAACATCTCCACCCATACATCGCCTATCATTTCCCATTTCCACTCAATATCCGACGACCCATTCTCCCTTTCCAACGACCCCAATAAGTCAGCAAGCTTACGCCCATGGAATAGCACCGATTTGGAAACATTTCTTTTTAGTGAGGCCTCTGGAAATGGGCTGTCCGCACGAAGCAACTTCTTGAGATCATTTTGCGTCGTGTGTGCAAAAAAATTGACAGCCTCGGCCACGGTGTCTTGAAACCTGATCTGCCCAATCCCTTTCGGCAACATGAGAGGATTCGTGACTAGCAGATAAAGCATGTAGTCCGATAACAACTTGCTAATTGTAACGTTGGTAATGAGAGATACCCTGAAAGACGGGTCATAATAACAGTGATTGGTAGCAATATGCCACAGAAGAATGCTTTCATCAAACTCACCCTCCACGCTCCAACTCAATGCGGATTTGGCACCAAATACCTCGATCACTTTGTTGCCTCTCCAGCTGCACATTTCTTTTACGGTGCATTCATTCCCGAAAAGATTCTCAGCTTTCTGTTTTATATGGTGGAAGATGTATTCTTTCAATTCGGCTGAGACATCTTCAAAATTAATTTGGCGGTACTTTTCAAACTTTCCATACATGCCCAAAAAATCCAACTTTCCATAAATGCCAAAGAAATTCTGGATTTTAGGGTATCTGATCTTCTCATGTTTTAAGCAAATCTGTCGTAGATTGTATCGTTCCATGCTAAGAGACCACCTTATGTGGTTATTTGCAGCAAGCCCTAAATCCTGGATTCCACGGTACCTGGTCGGCTTATGTTTTAAGCAGAACTCTAGTAAATTGTATTGTCCCATGGAATGAGACCACCTCTTGTTTTTATTCACAGCCAACCGAAGAGAAGATATGCCTCGGTACATTCTATTCAGTAGCGGGCTGTTGTGCTTGCTCAACCAAAGCATTGTCCAATCTGAGAAAAGTATCAGCATGATGGCATAGATTTCTAGAGCAATAGCTCCAGAGAGTAATATATAGCTTATGGTTTTGTCGACTCTAGAGAAATGATGCCTGTTGACAATGATCAAGAAGCTCACGAATGCAGAAACAGAGGAAATGAAGCTGATGAGGCGAAAAATGATGCCCACGCGAGAACAAACTACAGATGCCTTCGTGTATAGCACATCATAAATAAAGCCAAGCTCAACCTCGATGAGACTGAAAGCTTCTTCTGCTGATTTTTTGCTGACAACAGCATTACTGTCTTCAATTTCATAGAAGCTGAAAATGAGATCTGCATAGAGACGCTTAAAGATGTTGAAAAAGTAATAAGCTTCATGGAAGATTCTGACTTCGGGAATAGTGTTTTTGTCAACTCTACATCCTTCATAACCTGTAAAGCTTTTTAACCATGGGCTGACGGCTCCATATTTATCCACTATTTCAATATAATCAAGGCCTGGATTGGGAGGTGGAAGCAAGGAGTCTCTAAAATGCACTCTACTTGCTGACCTGATTGCCCAAGTCCTCTCTCCATACTTGATAATTCCAGCAATAAACATTGGAATGGCTAAAGGCAATACATGACAAGTGCCAGTCGTCCAAGATCTGAGAAACACGTAAAAAGCGACCCCAACTTGAACAAGTAGCCCCAGGAAGTGCCTTAACCATAGTTCATTATCTTCCAATGAGAAGGCAGTAATGGTGTCTGGACCACCGAGATGCACGAGAAGAAAAGGAGCCCAAAATGCCATGATCGCACTATCCGTATGATAAGCATTATCAACAGATTCAGAATCTCCTTGGCTATTACATAGGACACCCAGCGAAACTGTTGCAACCCAATCTGCGGACAAGTATGTTAACCAAAGAACAATCCTGATTCGGTTACTAGCTGTGGACTTTCGCAGATTCCCTAACACGATGAGGATGATTTGTAAAGAGAGGCTGAACAGAACCATCACTGGGAGTTGCCACTCGTTCCATAGTTTCCTTATGCTTTTTGGGAAAATCTGCATAGTCCTGCTACAAGGTACTGCTATGTGGAAATTCAAATATGTTAGTTTCCTTACAAGTCTGTCTGTCATGCTCTCATCCTTCTCGCTAAAAGCTTTCCCATATTTTCCATCTATTTTGGGCATACATGCCAACACACACTATACCATTATATTTATTAAAGACTTAAAAGTTAATCTATAACATTAACCTAATGCCAATGTGGTTTGGCAAGGAGTTTGCAATGATTTTTTCTTTAGGAGGTAACAAGAAAAGGACTAAACTTTAGGGGGTTTTCTGTTATTTATCCTTATCTTTATTATGTAATTTATAACATAAGAAAGGGTTTTTGGGGAAATCAATTTAAATTGAGTCATAATTCACAAACCAGTTTTGCCAGCATTAGAAAAATCAATTTCAATCCAAATTCTTAAAAGTTAATGAAAACTTTTAATGAAGTTTCAAAGAAGACCAGAGCTAAACCACACGACTGTTACCATACCAACTCGAACTCCCAAACCATCTGTGACTAATCTCATAAATCAAAAAAACATGTTGTGCTTTTTGGTTTTTGGTTTAGTGGGATCAGTATTTCTCCTGTTGTGTTTTTGGATATTTGTGTATGGGATTATTTTTTGGTTTTTGCTTCAGCGGCTGTGTTTTTGGGCTGTGTCATTGAGTGACTTTGTTTTTGTACTGAAAGCCCCCTCCGTTTTTTTTTTTTTTTTCCTTTTGAACAATGGATAAAACCTACATTTTCTTATAATCTTTTTTAATATCAACAAATGGGTATCAATATTTCTTCATAAACTTGAATCAGAGATCACTCACTTACTTAATGCCATTGGCCCTTTTCTATTACTCACTCAGTTTTTCTTTTATTATCCTCTTTTTCCTTTTGGGATGTTCTAAAATTATCGTCTTATTCAAAAAAGCCAATGACTTTTTTGAATTGATTTCCTAAAATATCATTTCTCATTAATATGTTACCTTTTCCAATGTTTTGTACATTTAAGGATAAAATTGATATGTTAAAATGTTCATATCAATGTAAAAGCATTTAAAACTAAAAAAGCGTTTTTTTTCAAACGTGACGGTCAAATATCATTTCTACGAGAAGTGTGTGTGTGTGAGAGAGAGAGAGAGAGAGACAACTAATAAATATCATTTCTATTAGAATACAAAAGAACTTGAATCGGAGGAAAGACCAGCAAAAAAAAAAAAAAAAAAAACTGGTGGCCTTGTTTTAATGGGAAAATATTACATACAACAACTAATTGCAACAACTGATGTGGCATGCTAAGTAAGTATCCTATGATAATTAGGAGAGTGCTAACAACTATATATTAGAGAATGCCACATCAGTTGCTGTCTTTTGTTATTGTATTTAGTTGCTACATATAGCACTACCCTGTTTTTATTTTTGGTTTTTCCCCCACATTATGTTAAAGCAAATGCATGTTAAAAATATATGTAAATTAAAGCAAAATCTTACCTATGAAATATACACAAAAACTCGAATCCACTTTGAACCCAACGCAGGCTTGGTCAATTTCTGGCTACAATTGAGGAGAAAATGGAAGAAGATTTGCGTTAGCCAGCTGGTTGGGGTTCGGAGGAAAGGAGAGGGAAAGGGAGAGGGAAGAAGAGAAAAGGAAATGTAGATGGAAAACAGGGGAGAAGGAAAGAAGGAATAACTTCACACAGAGAGTAGGGAAAAAAAAAGGGTGGGGGAAAGAATGGGGAAGGGGAGAGCAAATCATTTTAGAGAGAGTGTGAGAAAGCATGGGAGGTAACGCCCATAACGGGGAAAGAGAGTACTTGAGGGAACCAATTTAGTTGGATGCTAAGATCTCTTTGATGCTTCTACTTTTAATATAAATTTTAAATACAAGAAAAAAAAAATGCTCATGACAGGCTCTTGCACAGACCAAACCATAACGTGGCTGAGCTTTCGATAAGAGTGTGAGACTATTAGAAAATTACACTCCGTATACCATGTATTGAGTAGCAGGCGTCCCCCTCTCACATTCTTTGATGCTTCATTATTTCCTTGATTATAAGTCAGTTTTTCCAACTCAAACCACAATGAACTCTAGAAAAATCCAATTTTCACTGCCATATTGTAATCCTTTCCTTGGACTTTTATAGAAACAACAAAGATAAAAAATCTAGATGACAATATTGGTTTGATGAGTAAAGCTGACAAAGGGAGATATAGAAGAGATTCTTGATGCCGTGCCTGTCCACGAGGTACGTGGCAGGGGCAACAGTCGATGAATTTGTGGCTGTAGTATCATGGAAGTTCGCCAATTCACCACCAGCTAAGGATCACAAGATCTCAACTTAATTATCTATGGCTTCAACCGGCCTAATGGCGCATGTTTATATTGTGTAATAAATTTTTCTCTCTCCATGACTTTATGGCCATGGAATATCATTATATATAGTGTATGGGTGAAATAATAAATCAGGCCTTCCTGTCAGTTTGCCCAAATTTATGAAAAGAGAAATAGAAAATGCATATATTGCTTAAGCATGCAATTTTAGTATATTCTCGCCTTTCTCACAAATGAAAAACTGCAAATCTTGTAGGCATTGAAGCAAGCTCCGCTGACTGTAGATAAAATGATTTTTGTATAGGTAGGTGGGAGAACTAGGGGTGGAGCCAAGATTTATCTCTAAGGGGGTACTGTGCTATGATTCTATGAAGTGGGAACTGAGAACTAAAAACCCTAGAAAGCAATTTTTTGAAACAAATTACTTTTGAGTTATCATTTTTCAATTTAATACCCAACAAAGGATTGTTTTTGTCAACTTATTACAAATTGACTGTATATATACTTTAAAATGACTACTTTTTTCCTTTTTTTGGCATTATGTTGAGAAATAGTGATCAAATGGTAATATCTCTCCCCAAAAAAAAAATTTGGTTGAGGCAGAAGGGGCACGTGCCTCCCAAGGCCCCCCCTGGCTCCGCCCATGGGGAGAACTAAAGAATTCAGTGGCAGAGGGGAAAATTAAATACACTAGGTCATCTGAAGCAAGTCCAAACCCTATAATTTGATTGAAATCTTTTGTAACATAAACCAAAAGGGTTAATGTGACACTAGTCAATATAATGTTAGTCACACTAGAGGTAACGTTAACCATAAGGGTTGCTGCCTAAAAATGAATCGAAATCTTTCTCCTCTTTTATGCTCCCTTTCATGCCTCTTTAATTTTTAGTATTGAGCCATGGCAGTTCAGAAAAGCTATTGGGGTGCGTTTTGTCCTCAAAGCTTTCATTTAAACGATTTAAACAGTCTAATCGAACACAATTTTCTTGCTAATGGAATGTTAAAAGAAGCCTTGCCCTTGTTCAAAAAATTGATTAAATTAAATGTATTACGACAGAGAGAGGGAGAGAATGTAATGAGGGATAAAACCCTTGTATTCAATGTGTATAATACATGTACAAAGGGACCTATACATAGGTATAAGGAAGAGAATAATACTAGGCATATTCTAGGAATAATATTGGCATATTCCATGAATATGCTGAGAATATTCCTAGGTATAGCTATATAATACATGGAGGAATCATACGCTATACAGTACACGATAACAAAATGAAATGACTAAAATCGTTTACATGACATAGCAAATGCATTCAGTCGGAGTCAGTATCTGGTGGGTTCCAATGGTTTCTTTGACGCTGATGGGCAGAATTATTTGAAGGGGCCATGGGAGGCGGCATTTGTATCATGCATTCCCTTTCTAATACCTTCAGTTGCTCCGTTATACCAAGATGGGCCATAAGAAGGGAAACGTGAGTGATCAGCTGTCCACCACGGGCTAGGTGATTAGCATGCTGATTCCATCTACACTGGTTCGCCGCATAACAAAGCATCTCCACCCATACATTGCTTATCATTTCCCATTTCCACTCAAGATTACACGCATTCTCCATATCAAACGACAGCAATGATTTCGCAAGCTTACTCCCATTGAATAGCGACGATTTGGAAACACTTCCTTTTACAGAAGCCTGTGGAAATGAGCTGTCCGCTTGAAGCATGATCAAGCTAGTGGGTTCTTCTCTCCTATGTGCAGTTTCATGTTCAAACAATTTTTCAGCCTCAGCAACTGTGTCTCGAAACCTAATCTGCCCGATCCCTTTGGGCAACATGAGAGGACGCCTGAGTAGTAGATAAAGCATGTAGTCCGATAACAACTTGCTGATTTTGGCCTTAGGACTAATATTCTGAGATACCCGGTTCTCATTGTCACGATAGCAGAGATCTGTAGCAATATGCCAGATGAGAATGCTTTCATCAAACTCACCCTCCACACTCCAACTCAGTGCGGCTGTGGCACCAAATATTTCAATCACTTTGTTCCCTCTCCAGCTGCACATTTCTTTTACATCGCTTTCATTCCCAAAAAGATTCACAGCTTTCTGTTTAATATGTTGGAAGATGCATTCTTTCAACTCAGCTGAGACATCCTCAAAATAAATTTGGTGGTACTTGTCCAATTTTCCATCAATGCCAGAGAAATCCTGGATTCCAGGGCACCCTGGTCTGCTTATGTCTGAAGCAAAAATCGATTAGATTGTATTGTGCCATGGAATGAGACCACCTCTTGTTAACGTTTACAGCAAATCGAAGAGAATATATGGCTCGATAGATTTGATTCGATACTGGGTTCTTGTGCTTGCTCAACCAGAGCATTGTCCAGTCTGAAAAAAGTAACAGAATGAGGGCATATATTTCTAGAGCAATAGCTCCAGCGAACAATATGTAGCTTATGACTATGTCGACTCTAGAGTAGTAACGATGCTTATTGACAATGATCAAGAAACCCGCGAATGCAGAAACAGAAGAAATGAAGCTTATGAGGCGAAGAATGCCGCCCACGCGAGAATAAACAGTAGAAGCCTTTGTGTACAGCACATCATAAATAAAGCCAAGCTCAACCTCGATGAGACTGAAAGCTTCTTCTGCTGATCTTTTCCTGAAAATGACATGAATACTGTCTTCAATTTCAACGAAGCTGAAGATGAGATCTGCGTAAAGACGCCTGAAGATTTTGAAGAAGTAGTAAGCTTCGTGGAAGATTCTGGCATCAGGAATAATGTTTTTGTCAACTCTGCACCTTTCAGAGCCCGTAAAGCTTTTTAACCATGGGCTGACGGCTCCATATTTATCCATTATCTCTATATAATCAAGTCCTGGATTGGGAGGGGGAACCAAGGAGTCTCTAAAATGCTCGCTGCTTGCAGACATGAGAGCCCAAGTCCTCTCTCCATACTTGATAATTCCAGCGATAAACATTGGAATGGCTAAAAATGTGACATGGTAAGTGTCAGGTGTCCAGGACCTGAGAAAAACATAAAATGCCACCCCAACTTGAACAAGCAGCCCCAGGAAGTGCCTTAACCATAGTTCATTATCTTCCAATGAGAAGGCAGTAATGGTGTCTGGGCCACCAAGATGCACGAGAAGAAAAGGAGCCCAAAATGCCATGATCACGCTATCCGGATGATGAGCATTACCGACAGATTCAGAATCTCCTTGGCTATTACATAGGATGCCCAGCGAAACTGTTGCAACCCAATCTGCGGACAAGTATGTCAACCAAAGAACCATCCTGATCCAGTTACTAGCCGCGGACTTTCGCCGATTCCCTAACACGATGAGGATGATTTGTAAAGAGAGGCTGATTAGGAACCATCACTCGGATGTCCCATTCATTCCAGAGTTTCCTTACACTTTCTGGGAAAATCTGCATGGTCCTCCTTCAATCTGCTGCTATCTGGAAATTCAAGTATGTTAGTTTCCTTTCAAGTCTGTCTGTTTTGCTCTCATCCTTCTCGCAAAAAGCTTTTCCATATTTTCCATCTATTTGGGGAACATGTCAACTCACAGAGTCACACGCTAAAATTAATCTATAACATTAATTGGCCTAATGCCAATGTGTTTTGGCAAAGGCATTGCTTTTTCTTTAGAAGGTTACAAGAAAAAGGGTAGATTTTAGGGGGTTTTCTATAATTTACCATTAATCTTTATTTTGTAATTTATACCGTGAGAAAGGGGTTTTGGGGAAATCAATTAAAATTGAGTCATTATCCACAAACCAGTTTTGCTAACCTTAGAAAAATTAATTTCAATCAAAATTCTTTAAAGTCAATGAGAACTTTAATGAAGTTTCAAAGAAAGAGCAGAGCTAAATGACACAACTGTCACATACCAACTCGGACTCCCAAACCATCTACGACTAATCTCATAAATAAAAAGCATGTAGGCCATGTTTGAAACGCGGGATTAAAAGGTTGGATAAGATAGAGTTATTTTATAAAGAATATTTTTTTTGATTACTTTATTTGAAATTGAGAAGATGGTCTCTTAAATTTTTTCTATCACCTTATTTCTTTTAAATAGAATAGTATCATAAGATTAAGATATACTCTCTCTTTTGGTGGGTTTATTATGTCTTACATATAAAGGATCTAACTATCTTACAGATAATATATCTCTTATTTGAAAATAACACCAAACACATGAAAATGATATGTTTGTCATATTCAGCCTATCCAATACACCAAACATAACCATAGTGTTTTTGGTTTAGTGGGATTAGTACGTGTTTCTTGGATTTGGATATATTTAGTGCAGTTACTGCATAGTGTAGTACACGCAGGATCGATGACACGTGGCAAGGAGAAAAAATGAAGGACTGAAATTCGAGAGATGCATTTGAAGTCTAACGCCTAACAACCTTCCATTTCTCTTTTTTGCCACGTGTTATCGATCCTACGTTTACTACACCATGCAGTAAAAGTAACCAACCGCACCAAATCCACCTCCATGTTTCTTTGTTTCTCCTGATGTGTTTTTGGATATTTGTGTATGGGATTATTTTTTCGTTTTTGCTTCAGGGGCTGTGTTTTTTGGGCTCTGTTATTGGGTGACTTTGTTTTTGTACTGAAAGCCTTTATTTTTATTTTACTTTTTACAATTGATAGAATTATTATTGATAAAATTGATTTGCTTCTCAAAAAATAAAAAAGCATGACTGAACGACCACATTTGTATAGCTACAGACTTGTCACTTGGGCAACAAATACAAGTTCGATAGGTCTAAGAGCGACATGGTTTGATACCGTGTTAAATTTTCAACCTAACAGTCTAAGCTATCAAGTGAAAGGCTCAAAACAGGTATATTAAGTTATATCAAACTCGATGTTTAATCAATGAGGGATGTGGGATTTCCTAACAATTCCATGCATGAAATAACTAGTCTAGAATGGAATGAGATTTGAAATAAACATTGTAGAATGAATCATTGCAACTCATTACTACTGTTTGATTCAATTCCTATTTTATTACCTCATCCAAACGTGCTGTTTGAAATGAATTGGAATGTGATTATATTTTATCCATTCCATTCCAATCCAACCAAACATAACCCAAGTGTAGCCACTCCAAGATGAAATGTGAGCGTGTGACAACTAACAAATATCATTTCTATTAGAATACAAAAGAACCTGAATTGGAGGAAAAACCAGAAACAAAAACTAGAAGATTGAAGGAAAAACGAGCAATAAAAACTGGTGGCCTTGTTTTTATTTCTGGGTTTTTCCCCCACATTATGTTAAAGCAAACGCATGTCGAAAAATATTTGTAAAAGCAAAATCTTACCTATGAATATACACAAGACTGGAATCCACTTTGAACCCGACCCAGGCTTGTTCGATTTCCGGCTACAATTGAAGAGAAGGTTGGGGATAGAGTGGGGAAAGAGAGAGAGCAAACCACTTTAGAGAGAGAGAGAGAGAGAGAGAGAGAAATGGGAGGTAACGGAGAAAGAGAGGGGAAAGAGAGAAGCTACCCCTAATAAGAGAAGAAAAGGAAAGGGCGAGTCCGGAAAAACGAGTGGGAACTGACACAGGAAATCTCATGTAAAATTCAGAGAGGGAGAAGGGAGAGGGGATGGCGGGTGACAAAGTTACTTCCAATCCTGTGGCCGGATATTTCATCAGTAATTCCCAGGAAAGTTTGTAGTAAAGTTAGTAGTTAGTTTGTTGCAAGTCAACAGTCAAGATCCTTCCTGGGAATTACTGCCAATAAGGTTAATGTATGGGTCATTTTCCTATTTTGTTTTGGGTAAATTACATTAAGACCCCTCACAAATACAAATATACCCCCTCATGTTTATGAAAATTATACTGACAAGCCTACTTTACAAAATAAACTATAAAGAGACGTTTCCCTCTAACCTCCGTCCATTAATCCGTTAAATCATGCTAAGTTTTTTGCAAAATACCCTAACTACCTTTATTGGATGATAATTTTCATATTAAATGCATATAACTCATCACTCCAACTCATTCATCTAGCACATTCAATTTTCTTATGTATTAATTCTATCCTTCGTGCAAATTAAATAAATAAGAAAAACTTTCACAAAATTGTTCAAAACGATGTTTTTTAGTGCACAATGTAACCAATATTCATGAAGATTTTTTATATTTTTCATAAAATTTTGAAAAGTTTAAAAGAAGTGGAGGATAAAAAAAACAAGTCTTAAAAGTTATTTAGCGAACCTAAAGATCTGGTCAGTTGAAGATAAGTTTGACTAATTTTGATTTCACAATATTTGATAAATCTCTTTTCTTACTAATCAATTCATTTTTATTTTTCTGAAAATAAGGCATAAACCACAATTTTTTTTACACCACCTGTGAGTTGGTTTATTTAAAAATCTGATAACAATTATGGACTGAATTCAGTTTTTAAAGTTTTCAAACAGATTCTTAGGAAGTTCGGGTACCAAGGCCCCTTTGTACTTTTTAACCCAAGCAGGCCCACAACTTGTTTTTGGGTTGTAGAAGCACGTTCGGACAAGTAAGAAGGGTTTCCAAGCAGGCCCAAAATGATTTTCTTTGAAAGAGCTGACCTAGGTGCTTACCTCAATGTAAACAGTTTGTGCATTCATAGTTTCCTTGAATGTTGGCTGCAACCTGTACAAGTGGATCCTTTGGATAATTGGATCTCAACCATTTTTGTCTGTCTTTCTTTATTTTTAAAATATAAATATTGGATAGATATTCTCTTGAAAAGAGAGAATCTTACAAAAGCTATCTCACTAAAGAAATATTATGCAAATCTCATCTCATAATTGAATAAAGAATCCTCCAAAGACCTCACCTATAAAATTCGTTAAAATATAAATAAAATATTAAGTAATTTATTTAGAATATTTGATTTATAAAATGTACATTATACACCAACCATAACGCAATGATCAAACCGTCAACACAATGATCACACCGTCACGATTGTAATTAACGTACTCTTATCCAAAATAGCAAAAAGAATTGGGAGGAGTCATGAAAAGAAAGGTGGGGCACTCCCAGCAGGCAGGCAGGCACTTTTCCTTGTTGACCACTGGTACGGTTGATTCAGAGCATTTTGATCACAGCTTACGACACCATCTTATGAGGGTAGACGTAATCTGTGACGTGGTATGGTGCAATTAGTGGAGGCTCCTCCCTGCTCAGAACGCCTTCACCTCCTGGCGTGGTAGGGTGATGTGAATTCAGCCTGCATTAAAGGCTGAAAAGCGTGTCAGTTTGTGTCTTTTTTTCTAAGCCATCGGTGGAAGTTAAAAAGGCTTGGACGGTTGAGATTGCATCAAGTTGATATACCATATGTCATTAGAATGGAACTTGTGTTCATATATATATCTATAAAAGAAAAATACGAAAAATTTAAATTTTTTGTCTTATTGTGGTAGCCATCAGATTTGTTGATTAAAAAAAATTATTTATTTAATTAAATTTTTAATTAATGTAAAAAAAAAAAATTTGCCCAATTTTCATCTCTATACATATATCCCATTATAATAATTCTTTTAATTTAAATTTACATATGAGAAATGCTACATAGTCCTTTTTTTTTTCTTTTTCTTTTTTTGCCCAAATGTATTTACTCAAATGAAGTGCCAATTTGGCAAATCAATTAAAAATTTAATTAAATAAATAATTATTTTTAATGAACAAATCTTACAGTTACCACATTAATTAAACAGAAAATTTAAGCTTTTTAACATTTTTCTTATATATATTTAAACCTTTTAGCACATCAATTAAAATTTTAATTAAATAAATAATTGTTTCTAATGAGCAAATCTGATGACAATTCACCGCCTACTTTGAATCGATTAAAGCAATGGACGTTCTACCTGCAATTCATGAAAATCTTCATTTTTCTCATCTTTACTATATATTTAGTGGCTAAACTGGGTTCATGCCTGTGTCACACATCATATAAAGGCCAAAACCAATACAAACATAAACCATGCATTATGCACCCCAACAATAAAAGTGAGAAGAAAAAAAAAAAAGGAAAAGAAAAAACCGTAGTATTTTTTTATATTTTAATTATGCTTTTCATAGGGTTAATTACACTAGGATCGGCCTTTTGATGCTCTCACATTGCTCACCCTGTACGTCGCATATGCCATGCTTCTTCGTCCAAGATGTTTCACAGGCTCAAATTGCTATTCCGCTCATCCAGAAGATCGATGTACTTTTGTTCCTAGTCCAATATTGTTAGAACCATTTTCAATCAATATCTTTTGATGAGTCCTAATCAAAACAAGATCAGCTCATACCTGTAAAAGATTTTAGACATATTTAACTGCCAGATTATAGCTACATTGGCCAAATATTCGATATTTTTATTCTTGACAATGTGAAGAAGAATGAATGCTGTGCCCATTAATATATAAAAGTGATTCTCTGGTGCTCTCTGTCTTCTATGGGAATCGAACCATTGCTTGAGTCAGTAGTGCATTTCTCCTGTAATTGATTCTGCAATCAAACATTCGGATTCTGAGGCTGCTAAGCCATCTGCCTACCTATAAATTTTGAGTATTTCCATGAGAGAACCCATCATCAAAAATCTCACACACGTATATAGAGAGAGATATACGTATATGGGACAGAAACAGACCAAGCCCAGTTCGCTCCAACCAGGTGATCACATTTACAGAACAATAAAGCGATTCAAGCTATCCTTTCACCATGGTCAGTTCCTTCTTCCTTCTGGTTTTTCACCCTTTTTTGTTCTAACACAATGAATTTAAATCCACGTACCTCATCGCCTCCAAGTGTCAACAGAGTCCTCCCATGTATGTATATATATAGGGCTATATATAATCCCTTCAATCACTTCTTACAAGAACATCGTGAAGAATTTCATTGTAACAAACATGAGATACGGTGTACATCACTACACCGTATTATTTACTTTAGGAATATAACTTCCAAGAGAGAATCCCAATTTCCCATGTAAGAGATATGTTAGGGTGTATGATGGTTCATTGTAAAGAATAAACCATCACACCCCATTGGTGAATGAATAGGTATGACTATTGAGAAAAGGTCATAAGTCATCATAGGTGTCTAATGATCATTGAGATCATCTCAATGGTCACAATTGATGCCTTTTGGGTGTCTATAAATACACCCTACAACAACCCTTCTCTAATTCATTATAAAAAAATAGTACGTATGTATTCTCTCCTTCCCAAACTCCTACATGTGATACATAATCTGACGACAGTAGAGAAATCTTTCATTGTTCTTCTTTGCAAAATCCATCATATCGCACGTGCGCACACACATATATCAACACCCGCATTGAGAGTTGTACCTTATGCATTAATGGGATATGAGATATATTAGACCTATGCAAGGAAACAACTTCCAATGCATGGTACTGATATTACTTATATCAACACGTGCTGATGGGAACATAACCGGATATATATATATATATATTACTTATTATTACTGGGGTATATTGTACGGGTAAAAGTCCGGACAGTCGGCGGAGCGCTTCGAAAGAATGGTCCGGAGGTTTGGAGCGCCGCGCAGCTATGGTCCAATTGGGTTGAATGGACTGAAACGGCTCGTGGTCGTGCGAGGATACAGAACCTTTTCGATGAACAGGAAGGTAAGACGTCGCCTAGAACGGGGACCTGAAACCACAGAGGATCGTCAGGGGAGACCGGGGGTTTCCCGGTCTAAAACCCTCCGACGGTCAAGTCAATATCTGAGAGAGGGAGAGAGAGAGATTTCTAGGGTTTTGTGCGAGAGGAACTTACCTCTTTCGACATGAATAGTGCTCCTTTTGTAGGCAAGTGCTAGGTTTCGGATTGGTCCGATGCTTTAACCCGACCGTGGTCAAGTTAGGGTCCTGAGCTAATCACGGTTAGATAAGGGTTTCAGACCGGATCGCGGATCTTTCGGGGTTTCAGGCCTGATCGCTGACAGTCGTTCCCCTGAATTGTTTTCCAGGAGCGTGCTCTGCTCCCGGTCTGATTTCCTCAGTCGGATCTGAGATGTAAGACAAATTCAACGCACGCGAGGGGCACGTGCTCATGCGGCCCGAGGGGACCGAGAGGGGGACTTCCCGAGGTTGACATGGATCGAGGGCATCAAGGACCGAGGACCCATTTGCCCGAAAACAGCCAGGCCCGAGGTCTCGGGCGCTCCGAGGACAGGCTTGCCCGATAGGAGCGGGTAGCCCGAGCTAGTTACCGAGATCACACACGTGTCGTGGTTTCATTTGCTCCTCATAAATATTCCACACAACTTCCCCCGAGCCATCATGTCCTCGGTCACTCGGTCACCGAGGATGTGATGGTTCTGACATGCTGGTACTATCTTTCAATCAAGCGCCGTTTCGTATGCCCGAGGCAGCCTTTGGGCACAAATCACGAGGGGATGACGTCAGCCTCGGGAAGCTAGGTATATAAGGGTTTTTGCCTTCCTTATTTCCCATTTTCACTCCCAGAGCCAGAGCCTTGCCAACCGAAGAGCATTCGCCGGAGAAAGGAAATCCGACCGTAGACAGCTGCCAGAAATCGCCCTTCTTGAGTTTTCCGGTGAGTTCTTCATCTGTTCTTGGTGTTCTTCATTTTTCTCCATGCAATATTAGTGATCTCCTTTTTTCAATCCGTTCGTAAAAAAAACAAGTAGTGTGCTCTGTTGTTTGTGGAATGTCTGATCCGAGCACATCACATGTGCTCGGTTTCCTGTAATGTGTTTGAACCGAGCACAACATATGTGCTCGGATAAGACTAAGATTAAAACCAAGAGACTAACTTACCTAGGGCTGTTCGGGAATTCCCTTAAGATAGGATTTTTATTTGCTTTATGCGTCCTAGGGCATTTTAAGCTTACCGAGCTCTGTACTTAACAGATGACTCATCAAATTCGAGGGATCCCGAACAAGGAGAGGGACTTCGGGGAGAAGTTCGGTTTTGGGGCCGAGATAACATTTCGGTCTGCTGAGGTTGGTGAAGAGATCGGTTCCACCGACAACCGAGGGGGAGTTCCAATCCACAACATCAACTTCTTCGAGGGTGGTGTTCGGGTCCCCTTCCCCGAGCTGCTAGTGGATTTCTTGCACTTTATCAACTTGGCGCCCATCCAGTTGAAACCGAACACGTACAAGGTAGTGCTCGGGGTGGTGGAGCTTAATAAAATCCTTGGCACCAACCTAGGCGTTGATGAGATTCTCAGCTGTTATCAGCTTTCTCGGTCACCGAGCGGGTTCTATCTCAGATCCCGAGACCCCGAGCGGGTGCTGGTCACACACATCCCCGACAGCAGCCAAGGGTATCAGTCGGACATAGTATTTGTCTATGGCGACTTTGAGCCTCCCTTGCTCGGGCGAGAAGGGCGAAGGGTCCCTCGGGCGCTCGGGGAGCCTCGTAAGTTTATTTTATACTTGGTAGCTTTCATCACTTGTTTCTTTCTGCCTTTTCTCCTTTCTCGGTTCATGACCTGTTCTTTTTTTTTATTACAGCTGAAGCTGCCTTTGAACTTCCTCTTCAAGTTAGAGAGGAAGAAATCAAGAGGGTACTGAGTTACCGAGGAGAGGACGGATTTGGTCGGTCAGCCCACGTCCTTCTCAAGTACCCACCTCGGTATCGGAGCTTTCAGGCGACAAGCGTCCCCCGAGGGTACCCTACCTTTGGCCAAGCGAAGAAGAAGAAGGCCACCGTGCAAGAACCGAGCGTAGTCGTTGCTCTTGGTTCACAGGGCCGAGCAGAAGGAGAGGGCTCAAATTCCCCTCAACAGTGGTCGCCCGACGACATGGCCGACCGGGGCATTTCAATGAAAGTCCCTGCGCCAAAGAAGAAAGGCGCAGGCCCGAGCAGGCAGAAGGGGTCTGACCCCATCAAAGAAGCTATGCGGAGGAAGCAGCAGCAGGGCAGAGTTCCTCAAGTTACTCCGCCCGACAGGGCTGCCCCGAGGGAACCGCCCCCGAGGGTACCGGAGAAGAGGCCAGCTCCGGAAATCCCTCGGTCCTCTGAGCCGAGCACTCCTCGGGAGATTGGGTCCTCGCAGAGACCAGGGAAGACAATCGTGATCGAGGACCAATCTCCCGAGCACGCAAAGAAAAAGCAGAGGGTCGAGATGGACTACCCTTTCCCCTCCTCGGAGTACCAGCCCCTCACAATAGACCGAGGACGTCGGGAGATAATGAGGGAATTGCCGCAGTTTCCCCTGCCAACCGACCGGAGGCTCTCGGTCATGACCGACCCTGAATTCACGTACCATTCCATTGGGAACTTACTGAAGTTTCCGACGGACATGGCCAGCCACAAGAAACACCGGTCGGTGGACTTGGGCTACGAGACGCTCATCCACCAGCTCTTGGTAAGCTTCTGTTCTTCCAACACTTAGGAAAATTTCGAGTTTGTTATCTATATACTGATTCTGCTCGGTGAACGCAGGCCGCGCAACAAACCATGCTCCTGACCGAGCGCCTCTTGAGGACCGAGGACCGGTATAAGAAAGAGGTGGTCGAATGGTCGACCGAGAGGTCCGACCTGAAAGCCGAGGGAAGCCAGCTGAGGGAGGAGCTGGCCAAGGTGCAGTCGGAGCTGGAGAGCATTCGGGAGGCGGCTCGGTTGTCCCAGGATGAGCTCGCCAAGTCTCAAGCCCTGACCGAGGACCTAAGGTCTAAACTTGATCAGTCCCGAGGTGATGCTTCTCACTGGAAGAAGCAAGCCGATGAATGGTATGATCAATGGCACACCGAGGTCGAGTCTCGGGCTTCCCAGATTAAACAGGCCGAGGACAAAGCTGCCGACGAGTACGTCGAAAAAATGGAGCCGTATCTGGAGAAGAATTACAGACTTGGTTGGGACTCCCTGGGTGCTCGGGTCAAGGAGGCCTACCCGGAGGTGGACTTAGAAAAGATCCCCTTTGAGAGGGTAGCATTGCCCATCTCTGATGATGAGGGTGATGAAGAAGAGGATGACGCCGAGGATGGGGAGACTCTACCCGAGGATCCTGAGGCAACCGAGCATCAAAACGGTGCGCCCGAGGATATCGAGGATCGAGCCATAATCCAAACCGAGCACCCAGTGGCCGAGGACCTTCCTCCAACCGAGAGTACCGAGCGCCCAGCGGCCGAGGACCCTCCGGCAACCGAGCAGCCAGCTCCTTCCACTTAGCGATTTTTCTTTCTTCTTTTTGTTTTCTTGAGCTTTTGTAGCCCGAGGGGATTATTATGTACAGGAGGATGACCTCCATCTGTAAAAAGACTTCAATTTTTGAATATATAATATTTTCTTTTTGGCCCGATGGACTCCCTTTGTATATTTGTCTCGAATGCATGTGCTTGTTTTAGGCCCGATGGGCTTTTCGTTTTATGTTTGGTCATTTCAATGCATGTCCTAAGCGTTAGAACCTATTTTTCCTTGGATGTTTTCCTTCTTTTAGATGACATTTGTGCTCGCGTCTTTTATTTTATGCTTGCAAGCCGTTGTTGCTCGGAATCCGAGGCCTTAGCAAATATCCCTTTGTCGCCAAGGTGGGGCTAGGGTGATCGGCCCTCACCACCTTGACGAGACTAAGGTTTTCTATATGCATTTCCTTGTTGTCATGGTGAGGCTAGGGTGATCGGTCCTCGTCATCATGACAAGACTAGGTTTCTAGTAATTAGCAGCATTTTCATTGAATAAAAAGACTTCATTGATTGGATTGAGCTGGTGTTTTGCCGACCATGCTCATATTACATCGTCTTTCTTCATTTGTGGAATATTCTAAGGTTTGACACGTTTACCGACCTTGGTAGGTCCCTATTGTCTTCACAATGCTTCAGATCATAAGAACCTTTTTCTCCGACAGCGATGACCTCATAGGGGCCTTCCCAGGTTGCCCCGAGTTTTCCTTCCTTTGGGTCTCGAGTTCCCAAGTTTACTTTTCTGAGGACGAGATTGCCGACTTTAAACTCTCGGGGGCTGATTTTCTTTTCATAGTACTTCCGGAGTTCTTGTTGATAGATCGCCATTCGGATCATCGCTTCGCCTCTTCTTTCTTCGGCTAGGTCAAGCTCGCGCGCCATGTTCTCTTCGTTCTGCTCCTGACTGAGTTCTTCTGTTCTTAAAGTCGGATATTCCATTTCTGCTGGGATGACTGCCTCTGTCCCGAAAGTGAGTGCAAAAGGTGTTTCGTTTGTCGATCTCCGAGGGGTCGTCCTGTATGCCCATAGGACCGCATGAAGCTCCTCGGGCCATCTCCCTTTCGCCTTCTTCAGCCTTTTCTTGATTCCTTTTACAATTACTTTGTTTGTCGCCTCCGCCTGACCATTTGATTGCGGATAACTCGGACTGGCATAGAAGAACTTCGCTCCGAATTGTGCGCAGAACTCTTGAGTTCTTCGACTCTCGAATTGAGTTCCGTTATCCGAGATGAACGCTTGGGGAACCCCAAATCTCGTGAAGATGTTTTCCCAGAGGAAACTGATAATATCCGAGTCCCTGATGGAGGCTAGGGCAGCGGCCTCCACCCACTTTGTGAAGTAGTCGGTTGCGACGACGAGGTATCTCCTACTGCCGCTCGCTCGGGGGAGCGGTCCGACCAAATCAAGGCCCCATTTTGCAAAGGGCCAGGGGCTCGATAAAGGATGCAGGTTTCTTGCCGGTCGGTGGATTTTATCCGAGAAGAATTGACAGTTCGGGCATTTCCGAGCGTACTTCAGGGCATCCTTTTGCATGTACGGCCACCAGTAGCCGTGCGTTATTGCTCGGTGCGCCAGCGAGCGTCCCCCAGCGTGACCTCCACAACTTCCATCATGGAGTTCTTGCAGGATTCCTTCCACTTCGTTCGGATGAACGCATCTCAAATATGCTCCGGTGAAAGATCGCCTGTATAGCAAGCCTTTTGGAGAGAGCCAGAATCGTGCCGATTTGACCCTGATCCGGTGTTTCTGATGGTGGTCTTCAGGAAGGACATCATTTTTGAGATACTCGGTTATTTCGTCCATCCAGCTTGGACCAAGTTCGACAATTTCGTTGATTTCCGGGCTCGGTTCTATGCTTGGGGCATGGATAGTTTCGATATTAATTGTTCTTCGGGATTCTGTTTCCAGTGCCGACGCGAGAGAAGCTAGCGCGTCTGCATGCTTGTTCCGTTCTCTGACAAGTTGTTGGATGCAAACGCTTTCGAAATTTGAGATAAGCTTCTTTGTGAGCTCGACATAAGCTTTCATCCTTTCGTCCCGAGCCTCATATTCACCGTTCAGCTGCCGAACCACCAATTGAGAATCACTGAAAAGATTTAGCTTGGTTGCCGATAATGCCAGGGCAAGCCTCAGTCCTGCTAGAGTGGCCTCGTACTCTGCCTCGTTGTTTGAGGCGGAGAACTGTAGTCTGATTGCGCTTTCTAGAACATCGCCTGTAGGGGATCGGAGGACAATCCCGATTCCTGCCCCTCGATTGTTCGAGGCCCCGTCGACATACAGCTCCCATTTCTTACTATCCTCGCCCCCGAGTTCGGCCGAGGAAGAGGTATCCGATTGTTCGGGCGAACTTTGGTTTGCCTCATCTCGTTCGCTGTTACAATCGGTAAACTCAGCAACGAAATCTGCTAAGATTTGCCCATTTATTGCCGTCCTCGGTCTGTACTGGATATCAAATGCCGCTAGCTCGATCCCCCATTTAGAAATTCTTCCGGAAAGGTCGGGCTTCCGAAATACATCTTTTAGGGGTTGGTTCGTCAGGACGATGATGGTGTGTGCTTGAAAATAGTGTCGGAGCTTTCTCGAAGCTGTTCGGAGTGCTAGGGCAATCTTTTCGAGAGGTAGGTACCGTGTTTCGGCATCAAGTAAGGTCTTGCTTACATAATACACAGGTCTCTGTTCTTTTCCATCTTCTCGGATCGCGACGGCGCTTACCGCGTGCTGGGAAACCGCTAGGTATAAGAACAACGGTTCTCCGTGTCTTGGTTTTGACAAGACAGGAGGGCTTTCCAAATGTCTTATTAAATTTTTCAAGGCGACTCGACATTCCTCCGTCCAAACATGCTTTGTTTTCTGCTTCTTTAGGGCCTGAAAGAAGGGCTGGCACTTGTCCGAGGATCGTGAAATAAAGCGCCCGAGTGCCGCGATCATTCCGTTCAACCGCTGAACCTCTCGGTATGTGCTCGGTTCCTTTAGTGATCGCAACGCCTCTATCTTCGTGGGGTTTGCCTCGATCCCTCGTCGAGTAACCAGGTGTCCGAGGAACTTTCCTGTCCGCACCCCGAAAGAGCTTTTCTTAGCATTGAGTTTCATCCCGAATTGCCGCAATCTCCCAAAGGCCTCGGCAAGGTCAGCTATGTGATCGGACTCAACCGAGCTTTTTACGATAGTGTCATCGACGTAGGCTTCCAAGTTCTTCCCGATTAGTCCCTCGAACATCCGAGAGACAAGTCGTTGATATGTCGCCCCGGCATTTTTGAGACCGAAGGGCATCACCTTGTAACAATAGGTGCCGGCGGGGGTGATAAATGCTGTCTTCTCTTGGTCCTCTTCTGCCATCGGCACTTGATGGTATCCGGAAAAGGCGTCGAAGATGCTTAACCGAGCGTACCCTGCAATCGAATCTATGACTTGGTCGATCTTTGGTAATGGGAAACTATCTTTCGGGCAAGCTTTGTTTAGGTCCGTGAAATCAACACATATTCTCCATTCGCCACTTTTCTTCCTTACACAGACTGGATTGGCGAGCCATGTCGGGTACATTACTTCCCGTATGAATCCGGCTTTTGAAAGTTTCTTTACCTCCTCGTTTACGGCCCGAGCTCGGTCGTCGGACAACCTCCTTTGCTTCTGTGTGATAGGCTTGGAGCTCGGATTCACTCTAAGCTTGTGTTGGACTATGCTCGGATCAATTCCTGGCATCTCGTGTGGCGACCAGGCGAACACATCAGCGTTTTTCTTCAAGAACTGAAACAACTCCGAAGCTTCTTCCTCCGAGAGAGAACTCCCGAGAAGAAAGTATCGTTCGGGGCATTCCTCATCAATGATCATCTTACGGAGCTCTTCACCCGTCCGGTCGTCGGGCTCGAGTAAAGTATCTTCAACCCCGGGCCGACCGTGCTTTAATTGCTATAACGGGTCGATGTCCCTCTTAACCTTTTTTGGCTCGACGGAACTGTCTTCCACCATCTCAATCCGAGCATTGCTTTTTTCCTTCTTCTTAGTCGCCGACGACGGAGTGTGACCTGTGAGTTCATACATAAAACATTCTCGGGCTACAGCTTGGTTTCCGCGGAGTTCCATTATGCCTTCGGGTCCGGGGAAGCGGACGGACTGATGGTAAGTGGAGGGGACCGCTTCGATGGCGTGGAGCCAGGGCCTTCCCATTATCACGTTGTACGCTGATCGCTCTTCTAGAACGACAAAATGCTGAATGGTCTGGACTGGGCCGGTTCGGACAGCTAGGGCGACCTGCCCAAGGGGGTAAGAGAGATTCCCGTTAAATGCTTTCAAGCTCAAATTACTCGGGGAGAGATCGTCCTTTTTCAATCCTAACTGGTCGAAGAGTTTTTTGAACATGACATTAACCGAGGCTCCGTTGTCGACATAGACCTTCCCTACGTCGTAGTTCGCGATCATCATTCGGACTATCAAGGCGTCATTGTGGGGATGGTGTGTTTCCGTGGTCGGGTAATCTCTCCCAAAGAATAGGGCGGAACTCAAATCGTCCCTCCCTCTTTCAGCCACCAGCGTTGGCTCTGATTTTACTTCGAACACCTCCCGGAGGTGGGACGCTTTCTGGTATTGCGCCCGAAGAGCATTTATGGAGACCGAAGCTTTATCATATGCCCCGCTAATCACGTCGATGGCCCCCAAGACGGTATATCCCTCGGCCTCAGTTCTCGATTTCTCGATTTTTTTGTCCTCTGGCTTTTTCCGATCATCGTTCTTGACTATGAACTCACTCAGGTGTCCGGCCTTTGCCCAGGTCTCCAGGTTATGCTTCAGGGTTTTGCAGTCTTCAGTCTTATGGCCGTGATCTTTATGGTACTCGCAAAACCATTTTTTGTTCCTCCTTTCGGGGTCTCCGCCCATCGGCCTCGGTTTCTCGAAGAAGTCTTTATTTTCGACGATTCGCAAGAGTCTGTAGATTGGCATAGTGAAAACAGTGAGGACCGCCTGATTTGGATTTGCTGGTACCTTGTCTCTCGTCGGCTCCTGTTTTGCTCGATCGTCCTTTGCTCGGTCCGTTCGGGGATTCTTATCTTTCTTCTTGTCCGCCTGTTCGGTTTGCTTAGCCATCCGAAAGGCATCGTCGAGTCGTATGTACCTCTGTACTCGATCAAGCAGCTTTCCGATGCTGGACGGTGGGTCGAGGGTGAGCTGCTCGAACAACCGAGAGGATCGAATCAGCCCTCGTCTGAAGATGTCGAGAGCGCTTCGCTCATCTGGTTCCTCGATCTCGGTGTAAAGCTCCCAGAATCTCTGGGAGTAATCTCGCAAGGGCTCCTCCGTCCCCTGCCTCATCTCGTACAGGTTTTGCATGGTCTTGGCGTACTTCTTGCTTGTTATGAATCGATCCCGAAAGAGCTTGACCAGATCTTCCCACCTTCGGATCGATCTCTCTGGAATCTTCGCCCACCACCTGAGGGCAATCTCCCCAAGGCTCATCGGAAAGATTTTGCACATAAATCCTTCATTGTCGATATAGAGGGACATCTTTTGGACATAGTACGTCAGATGGTAGTCGGGATCTGCTACAGGGGAGTAGGGAGTGAAGGTGACGGCACTATAATTCTTTGGGGTTGGCGTGGTTTGGATCCAGCTCGCGAAGGGAGACTTTCCTACTAGCAGATAGTTCGGCGTCGGTCGCACCGGCTCCCTCATTATCTTGATCTCCTCTCGGATCTTCTTTGCGAATTCGTCCGAGGTTAAATCTCCAACCCTCCTTCGCCTCTCCTCTCGAGAGCTTCTCCCATATCGGCTTGGCTCTGCCGAGCCCTCGACTGCCTCGTAACGCTCTCTATCCCTCCGGTTGGCCCTTGGGGCCGACATCTCGGAGCGCCGCTCGCTTCCTCTCCGACCTTGGTTATCTTCGCGGGGGGTCCGCCTAGCTCGACTAGAACTCGCTCCAGTGACGACCTTGGAGAAAGAGTCATGCACCCGCCCCCTGTCAGTTCTTTGGCGCTCCACCTTACTCTTCAACTTCCTGTAGCTTTGATCCTCACCTCTTTCAAACCGCCTCTCTTGGGCGAGTACCCTACGCCGTCGTGGCCGGGATTCGGCGGGGTAAGTAGTATAGCTTCGCTTGTCGCCACCATCCTCCGCTGACATTCGGCCGTGGTGGGGGGAGGCTTGATGGCGGCTACGCTCTTTGAGATTGAGATACTCCTGCTCTAGGGCAAGTTTCTCGCGATTCGCCTCATCTAACCGTGCCTGGAGCATTGCGACTACAGCGGTGACCGCCTCCGGGTTGGAGTGCTCCGCGACCGCTCGCTCATACGCGGCCTGGACTTCCTGCGTCGGGATTTGCTCCACGGGCCTACTGGTCTCCCCGATGAAGGTAGCGCTCGCCGGGGGACGCCCGGCCGGTGGTGGTGGAAGCGCTACGCTTGCTCCATTCATTTCTGGCCCAGCATACGTCGCTCCGGACCTAGTTCGCCCCGCCATTTGTAAGAAAGGGAACACAAGCTCAAGCGAAGGCGAGCACGAAGGCCTTTCGCTCGTTTTCCCACAGACGGCGCCAAACTGTACGGGTAAAAGTCCGGACAGTCGGCGGAGCGCTTCGAAAGAATGGTCCGGAGGTTTGGAGCGCCGCGCAGCTATGGTCCAATTGGGTTGAATGGACTGAAACGGCTCGTGGTCGTGCGAGGATACAGAACCTTTTCGATGAACAGGAAGGTAAGACGTCGCCTAGAACGGGGACCTGAAACCACAGAGGATCGTCAGGGGAGACCGGGGGTTTCCCGGTCTAAAACCCTCCGACGGTCAAGTCAATATCTGAGAGAGGGAGAGAGAGAGATTTCTAGGGTTTTGTGCGAGAGGAACTTACCTCTTTCGACATGAATAGTGCTCCTTTTGTAGGCAAGTGCTAGGTTTCGGATTGGTCCGATGCTTTAACCCGACCGTGGTCAAGTTAGGGTCCTGAGCTAATCACGGTTAGATAAGGGTTTCAGACCGGATCGCGGATCTTTCGGGGTTTCAGGCCTGATCGCTGACAGTCGTTCCCCTGAATTGTTTTCCAGGAGCGTGCTCTGCTCCCGGTCTGATTTCCTCAGTCGGATCTGAGATGTAAGACAAATTCAACGCACGCGAGGGGCACGTGCTCATGCGGCCCGAGGGGACCGAGAGGGGGACTTCCCGAGGTTGACATGGATCGAGGGCATCAAGGACCGAGGACCCATTTGCCCGAAAACAGCCAGGCCCAAGGTCTCGGGCGCTCCGAGGACAGGCTTGCCCGATAGGAGCGGGTAGCCCGAGCTAGTTACCGAGATCACACACGTGTCGTGGTTTCATTTGCTCCTCATAAATATTCCACACATATATATAATCCCTCCAATCACTTCTTACAAGAATATCGCATTGGGAGTTGTATCCTGTACATTAGTGGGATATGAGATATATTAGACTCATGCAAGGGATATAACTTTCAATGCATGGTACTGATATTAATTTCTTACATCAACACGTGTTGATGGGAACATAACCGGATATATATATATTACTTATTATTACTCTATAAAAGTGTGAATCCTGAAAAAACTTTTGATTCTCTATTGACTTTACTTAAAATCATATAGACTCTATTACCCTTCTCCTAAAACAAATATAATATATAAATATACTTAGAATTATAAGGACATTGTGACTCTTATTAATTAAAATATTGTATTTACATACAATACTTCTTGAAAGTGAAAACACGTTACCATATATCGAGAAACCTAATAGTAATCTAGCTACAAGCATCCGTCTCTTTCTAAATAAGAGTAGAGGTTTACTAGAGTAGCTGTGTGGCTATAAATAAGAGGGAGATGGGAGTACGGCTGGTTGAGAGAAAAGTGATATGCACTCTATAACCAAATTACCTCATTCAAATAATTTATTATTAAAATATTCTAAATTTTATTTGACACAAGTGAGGCCAGCTCCTATAACGTCGAACAGTTATAGTATGGTTTTTAAATATATAAAAAATATCGATATTTAGAAAAAAATTTTATAAGTATAATCAATTTATTATCAGACAAAGGTTCACTTACAACGCATGTGTGCAATATATCTAATATATATATACACACATGGTCCTTTTACAAATTATTAGGTGGGCTTGATGTAATTTTGCATCAAATGCACTCTAAAATTCTTACATGCGACTCGTATTTGGTCAAACCAACCCTTGGATTAAATTTGATGCATATGTTAGTTATACATATCAAAAATGAAGTTGATCTAAGATTAAGAGTTGTTTCATTCGAAATGTCTATAAATGAACGATTGTTATTGACTAAAAAGTACACGTTTTAGATCGAATAGCAATCAATCTCAGATCAAATTGCTTTTTGGCATCGAACGATTACATGAGAAGGCTATCTAATCCAACGGTTGGATTTACAAAATACAAATCACTAGGTAGAGTTTTGGGGTGTACCTGATATTAACTAATATAAGGTGTACCTGATACTGAAAGGACTATATATATATATCGGTTCTGGTACCCCATGCATTAGTAGATCATACGGTACGGCTTATCAATTCATTGGGTACATAAATGCATGTGTTAATGTAAATGTACAACTCATATTTTGCAAACCAACTGAACCTTATATACGTGATATTTTTATAAGTGTTGATGTATGTTGCTTCAGCACATGCATCGAGGGATTGTACCCCTTGCATTGGTAAGGTGTATCGTACAATCTATCAAAACATGAGGGCCCAAACCTAAAAGCCTAAGGAGACCAGTTATTGCAACCTCTTAATTTAATTTGTATACCCCACTAATTTTAGTTTTTCAAGGTTTTAGAAAAATATAAAAGGTTTTTATGAAAACTGGTCGTACTGTCTAATAGAAAAGATCATTTTAAACAACTTTTCAAAATAAAGTTTTTTCAAAACATTTCATTTAAATGGGCTTTTCAACCAAAAATGAAACAGAGACTCTAAATGGCCAAAAAAGCCACTTAAACGATAGATTTTGGAAAAACTTTCTTTTGTAAAGTTGTTCCAAATTATGTTTTCTAGTGGAGTATGTGAACAATTTTTATACTCCCTCCGTCTCACAAAGATAGACCATGTTTGACAAAACATAGAGTTTAAGAAAAATAATCATTTCATTGACTTGTCATTTTTTAAACTCTATTTTTCTGAAAGTACCCTCTCCTACTTTTTATTTGGCTTAATGTTGAAGGTAATTATTGAAATAACAAGGGGTAATATAGGAAATTTAAAAAAATTATGATTTGACTTTTCAAAATGGACAAACATTTTGGGACAAAAAAAGTTGCAAAAATGGCTTATCTTTATGGGACGGAGGGAGTAAAAATCTTTTATATTTTTCGTAAAACCTTGATAAATAAAAATTAGTAGAGTGTACAAATAAAATTAAGGGATTGCAATAACCACTCTCAAACCTCTTGTAAGTGGAGGGTCTAAACAAATATATGAAACCATGTCTAATTTTATAACCTTCTTTTTTTTTTTCTTTTTTGCCAAATGATAGGAGAACATGCACACCCACACACACACCCACGCAGAGTCAAAACCAAAACCTCCGCAAACCCCACACCCCTATCGAGATGGGACATGCCACTAAACCCAAGAGCCATTGGTGTCAAATTTTATGACTAACCATTGTGAGATGTGGTATTTTTGCAATAATCCCTATAGACACCCAATTTTGTACCGTTTGTCATCTTAAGTCCTAGGGCCCTGATGATGAGTTTAGTGTGATTATTTATGGATTAGCCTTGAAGAATTAGTGCGAATCACAGCAAGAGATTTTTTGGTTAAAATGAAAGGAAAATTATTTTATTAAATTAGTCATTTTTATCATGCCACTAACACGTGTACGTATATGATAAGTGTGTGTACGCACATACAATACATGTGCATGCGTGTTAGTAGTCACTTTCCTAATTTTTAAAAAATGCAATTTCCCTTTCCTATTCAGATTAGAAGACTTTTATCATTATAAAATATCTTTTGATTATTCTCCAAAAAACCTAATCTAGAAGGGAAAGGGAAACTCTAGTTTTCAGATATATATACTCTTTTAATGCATTGGAGAAAAAGGAGGAGAATAGGGTTTTCAAATACTGAAATTCATCATAATTCAACAACAGTTTTTCTGAAAACCAGTGAGCATATTTTAATCATAACGTTTGACTCCAAAGTTGGAATTGGATGAAATTGGTGTTCTTAGAAAGATAATTCAATTCTCTACAACTTTGTATTTCACGAGTTTTGTCCAATTCCAACGTTTTCATACCCAAAAACTCGACTGAAGTTTCTGCTCTTGCAAAGTGACGAAAATCAGTATTCTTTTATCTTATTCTTTTTTGTTTTCTATTTCTTTTCAAAGCTGAGTGAGTTTTGATCTCTTTGCTGTGATAACACTTTTGATGAAGAGAAGGATTCATGTTGGCTTGATTCAATCCAAAGACCTGAGGGGCCACAAACAATTACAAAGTCTATAATTTTGGTTTTCTTTAGCTTTTTATTCTAATACTTCTTCTTTTGTTATTTTATTTTTTTCTAAAGCATAATTAGCATGATTTAGGTTTAGTTTATATTCGTATTTATTTTTCATATATTTTATTTTATTAAAGATGCATGATGTAGATTAATATAAGACTTTTGTGATTCTGTATGATATGCCTATAGGATGCGTACGCACATATCCCAAGTGCGTACACATTCCCTTCTAAGCAGAAAGTTTATTTTCTATTATTTTTATCTTCTGTTTCGTTCTCCCCCTTTCTAAGTATGCATGTGATTGAGTTAGTGAAAATGCTTATTAGGTGCATATGCACCCATCAGTGATGCGTACGCACCTTACCTCGACAGACAGATCGTTAGCTTATTTATATATTTTGTTTCTGGTTGGTTAATACCTCTTATTTCTCTGTATTTTCTGATCTATTCTTTATGATATATTTTTGGTTCTCTTTTCTTTATTTTCTTTATTTATTGTTTTGGTCATTGTGTGTGCTATTATATTATTGCATGATTTAGGGTGGAATTTAATTGAATACTTAATTAACTAAGGCTAATAATTATGTGTGGGAGTCGATTTCGACCGAACATTGTTGGGTGCCTTGCACCTTCCCAGCGATATACCCTAACTCTGATCCCTCTCTAGTTATGACGAGTTAGACCCTACTAAGGTTCAAGTTAGTTCTCAAGTCAAATTGGGTGGCGACTCCTTTTCGCACTAGCCCTTCTGGTTAGTGACATACTCTCGAGTCGCGTGGTTTAGGACGTGGTGCTCACAGCATGTGCAAAATTTGGATCTCTGTAGGTTTTTTCCCTATAGGGATCTTGTAGGATTTTTTTGGCCATTGGCTTGTTTGGTTTGTAAATGAATACAAAAATAAAGAGTTGTTGGATCATTAAAGCTTAAAGGGCATAAAAAGCCCTACAAGATCCCTACCAAAAAAACAAAACAAAACAAAACAAAACAAAAAACAAAACTATAGAGGATCCAAGTCCTTTACATGCAAGCCTATCAAGGTAGAAACAAAACTGTCACATAGACAATAAGACGGCGAGTCATATATATATATATATATATATATATAGTATATGTTATTGATTCGAACCCTTCATAATTGTGATGCTTAAAATTAATTAAAAAAATTAACCTCTTTAATCTCGACCACTTTACATAATAGTTACATTGTAAATAATTAAGGTGCAAGTATAATAACACATGCTGCTTTTAATTGCAGGAATATATGTGGGAGACAATATGGTAATCCATTTCCTAGGTCCAATCAAAAAAAAAGTTAATCACTCTCTTCCATGCGAAAATTGTGGCTACGAGGCAGACTCTGCCACTGGAGTTGTTAAAACTTGCCTCAATTGCTTCCTTGATGATGAACCACTCCACCTCATGGCATCCTTTCCTATTCTACTTCAATCCCATCCTATACCTCTTCCGCCTGCCAAGCCGCCTGATGAGGTTGTTCAAACTGCCACTTTGCACCTCATATTGGGCTTTGGTAATTATGACCTTGTGAAAAACAATTGCGAGCACTTTGCAATGTTTTGTAAGTATGGTATAGCTGTAAGTATCCAAGTACAGACATGTACCATTAGTTGATTAGTATTTCTAATCCATTACCAAAAAAGTACGTAATACAAGCACCCAAGCTCTATTAGTATTTATTAGGAATGGATTAGTATTTATTAGTATTTCTAATAACATATGATTTCAAAAATATAGATTAGTCATTCTAATATGATCAACCACTATTGAAGAAATGCATATTTAAGCCCTCGCTTCAAAAGTCAAAATTGATCAAACGGTGGTCAAAATAGCCAACCAAGGGTCATACATGGTAGGGCTCATCTAGACGAATCCGTCTATCAAATTTGGGGTCAATCAGGTTAACCTAAGGTCTTCAAAAGCATGAGTACACAATAGGTGTGGGTGAGTGTGTGAGCGCCACGCCCTAAACCACATAGCTCGAGAATACGCATTAGCCTCAAAGGACTAATACGAAGAGGAGTCGCCACCCAATAATGGGAACGAGTGAACCCTAGTAGGGTCTAGCTCGTCATAACCAGAGATTCGGGTTCGGAACTAGGGTACGCAACTGGGAAGGTGTTAGGCACCCAGCCACGCCCGGTCAGAACCGGCCCCCACACATGATCAATGGCTTTAATTAATCTAAATGCTCAATTAAAATTAACCCTATTCATTTAATAATGATAGCACACATAATGACTAAAATAATTAATAAATAAAGAAAACAGAGAATCAAAAATATATCAGAAAGAATAAATCAGAATAAAAGGTATCAAACAACTAGAAACAAAAGATATGAATAAGCTAACAATCTATCTGCCGAGGTAAGGTGCGTACGCATTACTCATAGGTGCGTACGCACCTAATAGGTATTTTCACCAACTCAATCACATGTATACTTAAAAAAAAGAAAAAACGAAACAAATGACAAAAATAATAGAAAATAAACTTTCTGCCTAGAAGGGAATGCGTACGCACTTAGGATAGGTGCGTATGCACCCTATCGGCATATCAAACAAAATCACGCAAACCTTATATTAATCTACATCATGCATCCTTAATAAAATAAAATATACAGAAAATAAATACGAATATATACTAAACCTAAATCATGCTAATCATGCTTTAGACGAAAATAAAATAAAATAAAAGAAGAACTAGAATCAAAAGCTAAGTTAAACTAAATTTACCAACTTTATGCTTGTTCATGGCCTCTCAGGTCTTTGGATTGAATCAAATCAACACGAATCCTCCTCTTCTTCAAAGTGTAATCACAGCAACGAGATCAAAACTCACTCAATTTTAAAAAAAAAAAATAGAAAACAAAAGAGAACAGGAGAAAAGAAAAGTGATTTTCGTCACTTTGCAACAGCAGAAAGTTCAATCGCGTTTTTGGGTATGAAAACATTGGAATTGGACAAAACTCGTGAAATACAAAGTTGTAGAGAATTGAATTATCTTTCTAAGAAGACCAATTTCATCAAATTCTGACTTCGGATGAAAACGTTATGATTAAAATACGATTGATGGTTTTCCAAAAATCTACTGCTGAATTATGACGAATTTCACTCTCTAAAAACCCTATCCTCCTCTCCTTTTTCTAAGGCATTAAGTGAGTATATATAGCTGAAAACTAGGGTTTTCCTTTCCTTCTTAGACTAGGTTTCCTTGGAAAATAATTAAAGAATATTACTAATAAATAGAAAAGACTTCTAATCTGAATAGGAAAGGGAATTGCCTTTTCTAAAAATTAGGAGAGTGACCGCTAATACGCATGCACATGTATCGTATATGCGTACACACACTTATTACATGCGTACACGTGTTAGTAGCATAATAAAAATGGCTAATCTAATAAAATAATTTTCCTTTATTTTAACCAAAAATCCCATGTTGTGATTCGCACTAATTCTTCAAGGATAATCTGTAAATAACCACACTAAACTCATCATCGAGGCCACGGGACTTAAGGTGACAACCGGTACAAAATGGAGTGTCTACAGAGTGCACGGACACTGAATCATAATTTCATACTTCATCTTCAACCTCCACGGGTTGCATCTGAGATATTGTTTGGTTTTGAGTTTGTTTTGGGCCAACTTCTCTATAACTTATCTCACTCATCTCTTGGCCAAATCAAGTGATTCAAAAGTCATTTTAAAGCTTGTTCAGCCCTCCACAAGGTTATATAAATGGTTCGTACAAAAGTTTATAAAAACACATGCATTTCATAACCCAAAAATAGTTCAGTTTCACAACCCAAAAATCTGTAATTTTTCAAAATATTAAGTTATGTTTATTTTCCTTCAAATCAAAGGTCACCAACAAGTTCCTTGACCCCAAAAACATAGAATAGGGTCATCAAGTTCAGGGGCGAATGCACTAAGGTGCATTTGCCCTCACGTGCAACCACTCAAATGCTAAAAAAAGTAAAAAATGAATAAGTAATGTTATTTAAATTTACTTAAGTGCTTCAACTCTATTGAGAAAAAATGGTTAATTTTGATTAAATTTGGTTAAATTTACTAATGTACACCACTTTTGTAGATTATATAAAGTTGGGTTTAATTTGTGAATTGGTTTTTATGGCTTGCTTGTTAGTCTTATACACTATTTTATAAATTCTATTCAGTCATATCAATGTGTGGTCATGTAACTTTTCCTCTTTTCCCATCTTATTGAGATTTTGTCCCACATAGAGTAGATAGTGATAGGAATGTTAAGAGTAGTATATAAATAGGAGTGTCAAGAGTAGTATATAGGGTCCCATGTTTTTAAAAGTCGTCTACGCATTTTAAAGTATGGCATACCTATCGTTTTATGTCATTTCACTACTTCTAGTCAACCATGCGAATATGTGGTCCTACTTTTTTCTCTTCCTTATTTAACTCTTAGAAGCAAATATATATATATATATATTTTTAAAAAAATTTAAAAGTTCAACCACTGAGAAAATTTTCTGGATCCGCCCCTGATCAAGTTCAGAGATAACTCAAGAAAATAAAATTTTCTACATAGTATATATATATATACCCAGTAAAATTTTCCTCCCCCACTTCCGGCAGGGTTTCCGTATTCTCATCTTTCCAATCTGTAGAATTCAACTTGTTCACCCACTAGTTATCCTGGCCTGACTCTTCGTTAGCGGCCAGTTTCCTGGCAGAATATTTTGGGGGGATTTGTAGCACAGGCCAGCTTCTCAAACGGTTGAGAAGAAAGGAGACTTTTATTCAAAACGATGGCCCTTTTTTAGGGGGCAGTAAGGTCATTTTAACGTTTCTGTTAACACCGTTAGTGAGTTTTGGTCAACGTTAAAGTTGGGTACCAAATTAACGCAATTGAAAGTTAGGACCCTTAAGTGAATCATGGCCCAAACTCTGGACCCTTAAGTGCAATTTACCCTTAAGTTTATGAGGCAATTAGGCTTTCAAGAGGTAAAGAGCTAGGAGATCCTTTTATCTCCATATTTATTCATTTTATGCATGAATGTGTTAATACCTAGCCCTTTAGAATATATATATATATAGTCCCCTTCTCATAAAATTAACCTAACTTAATTTTAAGTTAGGTTACCTTTCAAAACTCTATCTTTGATTTTTATTTTTCAAAATCGACCGTTGGATTAGATCTACTCCATGTGAAGATCATGCATACCAAAAATCTAATTGATCTGAGATTAAGAAGTACTTCCTTCATAAATGTTCAAAATGAGTGATTGTCATTAATTAAAAATGTAATTTTTGGATCGAATTGCAATCAGCATTGGATCAACTTGATTTTTGGTATGCATCACCTACATGATAAGGTTATCTTAGCCAATGGTTGGTTTCGTAAAATATGAATCACATGTATAATTTTGGAGGGTGACCTAATGCAAAGTTAGGTTAAGTTAACCTCTTAAGAAGGGGACTCTATATATATATATATATATATATATTATCTTTTAGTTGTTTATCAATAATAATAAAAATTCGAATGTACTAGATGAATGAGTTGGAGTGGTGAATTATATGCATTTAACATGAAAGTTGTCATCCAATAAGGTAGCTAGGGGTTTTTTTTTTATAAAAAAAAGGGTAAAATACATTTACACCCCCTGTGTTTACTGACTATTACACTGACACCCCCTATACTTTCTGAAATTACACTGTCCTCCCCTGTCAGAACGGCTAAAGTTGACGGGTTAACGGAAACATGAAATGACAATTTTACCCTTTAGTAAAACACAGCGTTTTGCACATTTTTTCATACCGTGGACAAACCCTACCATTTTTTTCCAATAAAAAAACCCCAAAGAGCAGATTGAGAGAAAAAAAAAATGCACGAAGAAGAAGAAGAAGCAGCAGCAGCACTCATGGCTGCCGCCGGCGATGTCCCACCTGAAACCCCATCCCCCGCCACCCTCGAACACCAAACCCCACAGCATTTTGCACATTTTTTCGTACGGTGGACAAACCCTACCATTTTTTTCCAATAAAAAAACCCCAAAGAGCAGATTGAAAGAAAAAAAAAATGCACGAAGAAGAAGAAGAAGCAGCAGCAGCAGCAGCACTCATGGCTGCCGCCGGCGATGTCCCACCGGAAACCCCCATCCCCAGCCACCCTCGAACACCAAACCCCACCCACGATGTCCCACCAGAAACCCCCATCCCCAGCCACCCTCGAACACCAAACCCCACCCACGACGTCCCACCGGAAACCCCCATCCCCACCCACGCTCGAACACCAAACCCCACCCTCGAACACCAAACCCCTCCCTCCGTCAAGCTCTCCCGCCGACTCTCTTCATCTTCTTTTCTTGTTTTTCTTCTTCTTTTTTTTTGCCTATGCCGGAAACCTATCCAACGATGTGGTGAAGGAGGGAACAAATAAATAAATAAATAAATAAAAAACGAAGGACGGAGAACGAAGAACGAAGAACGAAGAAGAAGCAGCAGCAGCAGCGTTTCCACCCATCGAAATCCGACGATGTGGTGAAGGAGGGAACAAAAAAAAAAAAAAGGAAAAAAAGAAAAAAACGAAGAACGAAGAACGAAGAAGAAGCAGCGGCAGCAGCGTTTCCGCCCATCGAAATCCGACGATGTGGTGAAGGAGGGAACAAAAAAAAAAAAAAAAAAACGAAGAACGAAGACGAAGCAGTAGCAGCAGCGTTTTGGCAAGTCCAAACGATGCGTTTTGGTTTCACTAAGGTCAAAATGGGTATTTTGAGCCCATATTTCCATGACGTCAGCAATCAATGCTAACGGCGCTCAACGGCGGGTTGACGGATGGGTCTAAGTGTAGATTATTTTCTAAAGTAGGGGAGGGCAGTGTGATTTCAGAAAGTATAGGGGGTGTCAGTGTAATAGTCAGTAAACACAAGGGGTGTAAATGTATTTTACCCTAAAAAAAATAACATAATTTAACAGATTAATGGACGGAAGTTAGAGGAAGGGTTTTCTTTGTAGTTTATTTTGTAAAATAAGGGTGTTAGTGTAATTTCATAAACTTGAAGGGGTATATCTGTATTTATCATATTCTATAGGGATCTTAATGTAATTTATCCTTTTGTTTTTGGTGGTGGCAGTAGTGATACCTTTCTATCACGGTACACCGGTGCAGTCGATGAAAATGATGGATGGTTCATCAAGGCGTGTAATTAATAATTTTCTTTTTTTTTTCTTTTTTTTTTTCATTCTAATCCATATTGTATATGCATGAAATTAATGGATAGTTCATACATGCATGATTAGGAGGCCTTAGGATACCAGCCTAATTGGATTGGGATGTTAAGATCTCTTTAATGCTTCTACGTACTCTTCTAATTTAAATTTTTTTTTTTTTTTAAAAAAAAATGAAGAAGAAGAAGAAGAAAAAAAACTCACGGTAAACTATGGAACAGCTCAAACCATAGTGAAATGAATGTGTAGAAGTCGTTAGATAGAGAGTTGCATAGTCGCTAGAGGGGAGATGATGGTCCAAGCATCAATAACGTGGCAAAGCTTTAGGTAAGAATGTGATTATTAGAAATTATTCCATGTATGGAGTACAATGCACCTCCCTTTCACATTCACCTATCACATAATAAGTAGCACGTGATGTGGAATATTAGAGAAGGGCACACTATTCCGGAAAATGGAATACATTTTTTGAGATTAGGATTTAGGAATGGGGATGTGGGATTGGGATTTGGTGAAGTTTGGGACTTTAAATGCATGGTGAAGTTACTGTTGGATTGACGCAATGTGGCAAGGGAGAAGAAGGGACGGCTCAGATTTGCTGGTAGCAAAGCAATTGAGACCATAGTGAAGTTATCGTTGGATTGACGCCATGTGGCAAGGGAAGAAGGACGGCTCGATTCGCTGGTAGCAAAGCAGTTGAGACCACAAAATTTGATAACTGCTTTGCTATCAGCGAATCCAAGCTGTCCCTTATTCTCCATTGCCATGTGACGCCAATCCAACGGTAACTTTACCATGCAGTTAAAGTCCCAAACTTCATCAAATCCGGATCCTGGGGATGTGAGGGTTATGGATCGTGAAGGTTTTGGATTCAAATGGTATTTCTTTTCTTTATGTTCCGTTTGGTAGAAATGATATAAAACTAGAAGGAATAAAAGGTAGGATTGTAGGAGATATAAACTTTCCATATTTAGCGAAAATAAATCTTCTTTCCTTCCTCTGGTAAGCAAGGAGGATAGGGGGAAAAAAAAAAGAAGAATAATTATATTATTTTATCATAATACCCTCAAAAAAAAAATTTTTTTTGAAAGAAATGAAAGAAACAATGGAAGCATTTTTGTACTATTCAACCCAACGTGTTTTGAGTCCTACAAGCACGTTAGGATATTATCTCATTTAAAAGTAATAATGATATAGAAAAATGTTTAAAATATCATATTCCCCATTTCAAACATAACAATCAAATGTTTTTTCTTCATTTAATAACTCTATCCTTTTCAACCTTTTCATTCAACGTACCAAACATATCCTATAAGTACAAAGTAGAAGCTTACAATAAGAGGAGTGGATAACATGGGTTTAAATCTAGGTGTCAAAAAATATAGGTGTTAAACTAATGTAGAATGGGCAGTGATCTTATCTGTATTCAAAAGATAAATATAAGTGTCAAACTAATGTAGAGTAGACAATGACCTTAATTGTATTTAGAGGATTAATTGGACCAATTGCCAAAATACCCTTAGGCCATGTTTATTTAGTTAGAATGGAATGGGTGAGAATGAAATCTGATTTTATAATTGAAGTGACTTGGAATAAAAAGATATTTAAAATAGCTGTCTCAATGTGCTATTTGATTCCATTCTCATTCATATTACCTCATCCAAATATGTTGTTTGGAATGAATTAGAATGTGATTTCATTCTATCCATTACATTCCTATTAAACAAACATAGCCTTATTGGCAAAATAATAACCAAATAAATAATAGATCACAAATGATTGATTAGCAAGAAAATAAATATTCGCAAAAAGAATAAAGGGCAAAGAAATGGAACCTCACCAAATTTCTTACTTCAACCTTCTTGTGTATGCTTAGAAGAATAAATAAATAAACCATATTCACAAATATATAACAAATCTAAAATAGGAGGTACAGAATCATATGAGATATATATAAGTTAGGCAGTTTGCCATTTAGAGGAAGACAGGAAGAACATGAAAGGGCCTTAAAATCCCAACCAATAAGAATAAGGTTACTCTGTTTATTTTTATATTACTTTTCTTTTCCTTACCTTGCTTTCATTATTTTTTTTATTTTTTTTTTATTTTGGGAATACTGGAGTGGAATTGACCTTAGACCTACCCCTGTATCACTATTGGGCTACAATTGAGTTCAACACTTGCAAATGAATCTCTTGTTAAAGTTTTTGGTAGACTATAACCCTCGCGCATGGTTGGAGTCTCCTCCCTGCCTAGAACACCTTTAGCCTTAAATGGTTTTTTTCTTCTTTTTTCTCTGTCGCGTATGTATTAATTCTATCCTTCGTGAAAATTAAGTAAATAAAAAAGACTTTCACAAAATTTTTCAAAACGATGTTTTTTAGTAAACAATGTAACCAATATTCATAAAGATCCTTTATATCTTTCATAAAACTTTGAAAAGTTTTAAAAAAGTGGAGGATAAAAAGCAAGTCTTAAGAGCTATCAGCGAACCTAATGACATGGCTAATTAAAGATAAATCTAACTAGTTTTGATTTCACAGTGTTGGTAAGTCTCTTTTTCTTGTTAATCAATTTAGTTTTTTTCCTGAAAATAAGGCATGAATCACAGTTTTTTCAAACCAACTATGAGTTAGTTTATTTAAAAATCAGATAACAGTTATGAATTAAATCCAGTCTTATTTAATTTTTAAAGTTCCTATTTCCTAAACAGGCCGTTAGGGAGTTAGGGTACCAATAAAGGCCCCCTTTGTACTCTTTGACCCAAGCAGGCCCAACTTGTTTTTGGGTCGTAGAAGCACGTTTTAACAAGTACGAAGTGTTTCCAAGCAGGCCCAAAATGTGTTTCTTTGAAAGAGCTGACCTAGGTGCTTACCTCAATGTAAAGAGAGATGGGGCACACCCAGCAGCAGGCAGGCACTTTTCCTCGTTGACCATTCGTACAGTTGATACAGAGCATTTGATCACAGCTTACGACACCATCTTATGAGGGTAGACATAATCCCTGACGTGGTATGGTGCAACTGGGCTCTCTCACATGGCATAAACAATTCTCATTTTTTCCCCAAGTTGCATTTTTTTGGCTGACAGCAGCCTTACCTCGACTCCTATATATAAACTTGAGTGAAAACGAATGCATACTTGTACCAAAGAAAAAGAAAAACGAAGACAAACCAGGTGTGAGACAGGACAACATGGCTGAAGAGCTCAGAGTACAAACACCAAGAGTGAAATTGGGAAGTCAGGGTCTTGAGGTAAAACCCATTTCATATATATACATACATATATACATATATAGGGTCAAAATCCATTAACTCAATTTTTACACTTTATTTTTGCACTTCATTTTTAAATCACCGGATTCACAAGATCCAACGGTATTTTAAAAAACTGCCGTTGTCAAAGTACTCTCACTACTTGACAAATTAATTGAAGTGCTAAAATGTAATGCTTTGTATGAATCCCCCGATCTTATCCCATATATATTTGTGTGTATGTAGTTTTAAAGTTATCTTGAAAATTTATGTCTTTAAGTTTATTTTTCTCATTAATTTGTAATGCCTCAATTTGGTGATAAAGGTCTCAAAGCTGGGCTTTGGATGTATGGGGCTTAGTGGAATGTACAATGACCCAACCTCTGAAGAGATTGGCATTTCAATCATCAAGCATGCTTTCGATAAAGGAATCACATTCTTTGATACTTCAGATATTTATGGAGCCAACAATGCTAACGAAGTTTTGGTTGGAAAGGTAAATGCCAGTTAGACTTGATCCCATCAAAAGCAGCTATTTTACTTGAGCCACTGCATTAAGTTTAAAACCTTCTAGAACTTGAATCAAGGGCACCACCCTTTTTTCTAGAAATATTCCCCTGTTTATTAGTAATTTTTTTATTTATATTGCTTAAGCATGTGATTTAGTCGAATGCAAGTCTTTCTCACAGAAGAAAACTACACTATTAATGTAGGCATTAAAGCAATTGCCTCGAGAAAAGATCCAATTAGCCACAAAGTTTGGTATTGTCAAATTTGATATGAGCAATGTTGAAATAAATGGCTCTCCTAAATATGCCCGCGCATGTTGTGAGGCTAGCCTAAAACGTCTTGGTGTGGACTACATTGATCTCTATTACCAACACCGAATTGACACATCAATACCCATCGAAGAAACTGTAAGTATTCTACTTTTTTCTCTAGCTCTCTTTTTTCATTTTTGAAAGAAGGTATAATAGTTGCCACTTGACATCAATATTAAACTACTCAAATTTTCCTCAACACCCCACTTTTTTTTTGTTTTTGTATATGGGTAGATGGGAGAACTCAAGAAGTTAGTGGAAGAAGGGAAAATTAAGTACGTTGGTCTATCAGAAGCAAGTCCGGACACCATTAGGAGGGCACATAAAGTTCACCCCATTGCTGCCGTGCAAATGGAGTGGTCTCTCTGGACTCGTGACATTGAGGAACAAATAATACCACTTTGCAGGTTTCTTCACATTCCATCTAAATTCATTACGAAAAATCCCATCCTAAGCTGAAAAATCATTTTACATGTAACGATATTCACATATGTTATGCCCAAGTTAACCATCGATTTCTTCTTGAATTGAGCTCCTACAGAGCTAGGCAAATTTTACCCATTAATGTTGTCATATATGCTCTAATATAAGTGCACTTTGTGTATGTCAAAACATGCAGGGAACTTGGAATTGGGATAGTTCCATACAGTCCCCTTGGTCGTGGCTTTTTCGCTGGCAAGGCAATTGTGGAAAGCTTGCCCTCAAGTAGTAGGCTTGTATGTAGCTAGATTGATATCTATTATTTGCCCTGTGCATTCTTCTTAGCGTTTTGCTTTACTTGGGGGTATAGTTCCACATGACAAATGCACTTCATGAGTTTTTTGGATGCCAAGAAATACTAAAGGGAGCAAAAAATTGAATTTTATAACAAAAAATTGAGTTTTTTTCTTTCCATCTTTCCTACAGACTGTGAGAAATCAAAGGGAGAATTGGTTTTATGGCAATATGGTCCAATAGCGCATTTTGATACCCTTCCCCCTTTTGGTTATGTTAAATTATCGATCTTGTTGATGAACGATGAGTACATTGATGATGAGTACATTGATGGCGATTCTTCCTCATTTTCCAGGCAGCACATCCTAGGTTCAAAGGAGAGAATTTCGACAAGAACAAGGTCTTCTATAATCGAATAGAGAAGTTGGCCGAAAAGCGTGGATGCACCCCTGCTCAACTAGCCCTTGCATGGGTCATGCATCAAGGAAATGATGTGGTACCTATTCCAGGTGGGTAGTTAACTTTCTCTATTTCTTTGCTGCCACCCTTAGTAGCTAATTAATGTGATGAAATATACTATGACTTCTTGTTCAAGACTTTTCACCAATTCCCTGTTTGGTTGTCAAGAAAATAGAACTGAAAATAATGATTCCATTTTCCTCAAGGTATCCAAACAGCCTCAAAGGACACACCTTTTAGTGTGACATTACATAATTTTATTGATTATAAGTTAGTTTTCCCTATTCAAACCACAATGAACTCACCAAAGTCCATATACTGTCATATTCTAAACCTTAATTTCTTTGGATTTTTACAGGGACGACTAAGATTAAAAATCTAGATGACAATATTGGTGCAATAGGAGTCAAGCTCACGAAGGAACATTTAGAAGAGATTTCTGAAGCCGTGCCCGTCCACGAGGTGGCAGGGGCTAGAAGCTTTGACATTGGGGCTGCATTATCATGGAATTTTGCAAACACCCCAGTCAAGGATTTCAAGATCTCAACTTAAGATGTCTGTGGGTACATAATATTGGAAGTTCATGAAACATTTGGTGAAAGATTAATTGCTCGAATTCGAAATTAGATGTCAATGGCTGCGGCCGATTAATGGTACTGCACGTTTGTATTGTGTAAGAAATTTTATTTTTCCTTCCATGAGTATGTAGCACTGGAAATTATTTATGTTTGGAGTGTATTGGTGAACTAATAAATCGGGCTTGCTATCACTTAATTAGCCCAATAATGCGTACGTTCGATCTATCTCTATTATAAGTAATGTGAATTTAAAAATAAATTGGTCTGGAATTTTATCAAACTTTAAAAATAATCATTCTCACTTGTTAAATGAGCAATTTTAAATTCTTACTGAGATTATTCTCTGCAATATATAAAAGAATAATGTGGGTGGCAAATGACTCCTGGGTTCAAGTATGTATGTATACTCACTTGAAGACCTTGAACCCTTTTTATTATGACCCGAAATCTACTAGCTAGAGTAATCACGTCATTAGCAACACAGCTTATCCTATAGTTTCAATGATGGTTGCGCGTCTTTTTTCTTCATATTTGGGGATAATGGAGAGTTCTAGATTGTTCCAACTGACAGTAATTCAAGCAATAGTTGATGGCATGATAGCTTAGTAAAATTATCGATCCTCACTTATCGAGTGAACGATCTCGTATTCAAACTCATAGAATAACACTGATATCAAATTGTTGATATTAGGGGACCGTTAGAGATAATGATAGATATTATTGATTGTCAAAAAAAAAAAAAAAAAAAAAAAATTCGGGCAATAAAAAAAACTATGATGAGGGCATCTTCATCCAGTTTCAATGCGCTCTCTCCATATTTAAGAGGATATTACCCTAATCCTAACACTACTTAAATAATTATACATTCGGAGTAATAATGTCAATGAGTACCTACCCAAAAATAAATAAATAAATAATGTCAGTGCATGAGTGGGTGTTCTAAACTTCTAATACGTCAAGCAATGGAAAAAACTGTCATGTAATTGAGATATGCCTCTAAAATGTAAAATCTTCTCATTGATCGAGCTGCTTGCCTTTCAAGATTTTAAGTTACCACGAGTCCCACGAGGCCTTGAATGTTTTGTTTGTTTGTTTGTTTGTTTGTTTGTTTTTTTTTTTTTCATATTTAACTATTCAAGTAAATACATTAAATAAGTAAATACTCTGTAAGAATAATTGCATTAAAGCTCACGTCATGGGCTCTTGTTGCACCGCCCAAACCAACATAAAATGAGTTTTATTTAAAAGAGCTGACCTAGGTGCTTACGTTTATGTAGGTAGCGTGTGTAGTCATGCCCTTTCGATCTCACCAACTTTAATTGTAACATTATAGTATGAAGGGTAAAATTGGCAAGAGCTGGTGACACAGCAATGCATTGTTTGCATTGCGTTGATATATGTGTTTAGTTTAAGTGGCTCAAGCAAATTGGGAGCAAATGAGTATTTTAAAATATATTATACGAATCTCGGGATGCATTCGGTAGGGACGGAGTCAAGATTTATCTCTAATGGGGGCACTATGTTATGATTTTGTGAAGGGGGAATTGGAAACTAATAGCCTTAGAAAGCATTTTTTTTGAAAATGTTACTTTTTATTAACCAAAGTCCAATTTAATGCCAAAAAAAGGATTTTTTTTGTCAACTTATCACAAATTGACTGTAAATATAATTTAAAATGACTACCATCTTCCTCTTTTTGGCATTATGTTCAGAAATAGTCATCAAATGGTAATATTGCTCCCCAAAAAAAAACCCTTGGTTGAGCCAGTGGGGGCACGTGCCCCCAAAGGCCCCCCTGGCTCCACCCATGCGCATTCCATAATTAGATAAAAAAAAACCCTTCAATTAAGAGTTCCACATACAAAATTCAATCCTAAAACTATCACGTAATATGCTCATAAAGCTGGTTGAATGAACATTTTTAATTTCAATATTATTTGGCCAAAATTCTTCATCAACTTTGATTAGTACGTGTGGGTTCATCTTAATATATCTTTTGCTAATTTTTTCCTAATATAACAAGCTCTCTATGTTAAATTTGATAACATAATGCATATCCTAAATTATTTGTCCCAAATAACCAAAAAAATTTATATAAAAAAAAAAAAAAAAAAAAAAAAAAAAAAAAAGTCTCACGGGAAGAGGATGATGGCAGCTCCTTAGCAACCTTACCTAATTGTGAATATATTGTATTGTGAATATCTTGTAGGAACTACCAATGGTCTTTGTAACCAATTGTTGGTACCCAAGTGGGTTGTGCTATTGAGGTTTTGGTAGTCTTAGTTACAGAGGTCGAGGGTACATATTAAGAGACGAAGTACATACATATGAAGTGACAAAGAAAAACTTACACGTAAATATAATATAGCTGACATGTCATCACAAGTCAATTAGAGTGTAGTAAAACAGAATTGTCAGTACTTTTTAACTCCATAATCTCGTTTTGCTGTCACAATTACACTGAAGACTTACTTTGGGTGATGTGTCATGGAGCAATTGAGCTCTCAAACGGCACATAGATACAATTTTTGCTGACAGCCTCACTGTATATAAACTACACCAGTGAAAACGAAGACAAACTTTGTAGAGTTGTACCAAAGAAAAAGAAAGAAGAAAACGAAGACAAACCAAGTGTGATTACAAAGAAAATGGCTGACGAGCTCAGACTACAAATTCCTAGAGTAAAATTGGGAAGTCAGGGCTTCGAGGTAAAAGTCTTGTCTTAGAGGAAGTCTGTGTTTTCCTATGTTCAATTACTTTTGGTTATTGGGCCTTGGTTTCCTTGAATTTCTATTTCAATAGCATTAATAAAACTTAAGGTGGTGTTTTTTTTTTTTTTTTGTGGGGGGTGGGGGGTCTTCAAGGTCTCAAAGCTGGGGTTTGGATTTATGGGGCTTAGTGGAATATACAATGCCCCAGTCCCTGAAGAAGTTGGCATTTCAATCATCAAGCATGCTTTCCATGAAGGAATCACATTCTTTGATAGTTCAGATATTTATGGACCTCATACTAATGAAATTTTGATTGGAAAGGTACACATATGCATCTTCACTTGTATCTCACCTTGCAAGCTCGCAATATATTTGCCTAAGCATGCAAATTAAATTTAGTAGAATCCTTGTCTTGCTCAGAAATTAAAAACTACAAATCTTGTAGGCATTGAAGGAGTTGCCCCGAGAAAAGATCCAATTAGCGACAAAATTTGGTGTCGTCAAATTTGACGCTAATAAAATTGTAATAAATGGTTCTCTTGAATATGCCCGAACGTGCTATGAGGCTAGCCTCAAACGTCTTGATGTGGACTACATCAATCTCTATTATCAACACCGGATTGACACTTCAACACCTATCGAAGAAACCGTAGGTGCTCTACTTTTTTCAATCACTTTGAATTCGTGGATGGAAACATGAATTTTGAAATTTTCTATTTTTTTTTTTTTTTTTTTTATGGGTAGATGGGAGAACTTAAGAAGTTAGTGGAAGAGGGGAAAATTAAATACATTGGGTTATCTGAAGCCAGTCCAGACACTATAAGAAGGGCGCATAAAGTCCATCCCATTACCGCCGTACAAATGGAGTGGTCTCTTTGGACTCGTGACATTGAGGAAGAAATAGTCCCACTGTGCAGGTTTCTTCATATTCCATCTCAAGTCATTTTGAAAAAAATGCTATCCTAAGCTGAAGAATACCTCAACAAATTTATATTTTTATCTATCAATTTACATGTTACAAGTTTCCCATCCATTTCTTCTTGCATTGAGCTCCTACAAAGTTAGTCTATCTGCATTTTTCCCCTCCTATTCATGTTGTCACGTTCTAATATAGATGCATTTTTTTTTGTCCATGCAGGGAACTTGGAATTGGAATAGTTCCATATTGTCCCCTTGGACGTGGGTTTTTCGCCGGCAAGGCAATTGTGGAAAGTTTGTCCGCAGATAGCCCGCTTGTATGTGCCAGATTTATGTCTACTAATTATGGCACTAGGCTCCTTAATGGGTTTAGTTAGATCATTTTGATTCCATTCACCATTCTGGTTAATTAAGTAGCTTGTTGATGAGCTGATGGCAAGCCTTTTTCCTTTTCACAGGCATCATATCCTCGTTTCAAAGGAGAGAATTTCGACAAGAACAAGGCCTTTTATAGTCGAATAGAGAGGTTGGCCGAAAAGCATGGATGCACCCCTCCTCAACTAGCTCTTGCATGGGTTTTGCATCAAGGTGATGGTGTGGTTCCTATCCCAGGTGGGCAAATCCCAAACATGCTTTACATTCATACATATTATTGACCAAATCCCAAACATGCTTTACATTCATACATATTATCATGTATATATTGATCATAACTACTTGAATTTGAATTTGAAGCATGGCAGCTGGAGAAGTAGTTCTCCGTCCACAACTGATCTGTTTGGTTGTCAAGAAAATTTGTATCTTATAATTAACCACAGATGGTTGAAATTGTTTTCCCTACACTTGTTCTCCCCTCATTTCTAAATGAGGTATTTGTGAGTTGTGACACTAGTAACAAATTTTCTAGTTTATTTTTAACTTCCCAAATTTTTTTTTCTTGATAATTTTCCAAAATATCCCTTCTTCGAACTAATTGTGGTGCTAATTCACCACTAAATTGGTAGCTTTATCACTTCGATAATCAAAACACATTATACTTTCTCATGGTGTCCAAATTAAACATCCCAAAAGGAAATACATGTTTACTTACACTAAGAGTTCATTATTTTCTTGATTAATTATAATGTAGTTTTTCCAACTCTAATCATGACGAACTCCCCAAAATTAATCCAATTTGAATTGTCATATTCTAATCATTTCCTCGGATTTTTACAGGAACAACAAAGATAAGAAATCTAGATGACAATATTGGTTCGATAGGAGTTGAGCTCACAAAGGAAGATTTGGAAGAGATTTGTAATGCTGTGCCCATCCAAGACGTGGCAGGGGATCGAAACCAAGGGTTTATGAGTGCAGTAACATGGAATTTCGCAAACACACCGATTAAGGATCACTAGCTAGATCTCAAATTAAGATGCCTATGGGTACATTGGAATTTCATGAATCAACATTGGTGAAAGATTGCAAAATTTCATTGATGGTGCATGTTAATTTTTATTGTGTAATAAATTTGTGAACAAATAAATCGGCCTTGCTATCGTTTTTTTTTTTTTTTTTTTTTTTGGGGGGGGGGGGGGGGGGGGGGGGGGGGGGGGGAGCGCTAATAGTAAGGATAAATCAGCCTATTAAACTGGTCAAGATAAAATGAATCTCTTTCTTTCCAAAAAAAAACAAAAACAAAAAAAATTTGGGTTGTTATAGTCTTATTGAAGTGTTTGTCCATAACTTGCAGGTTACCCGCAAATAAAATCTTCCCAATAGTGGCCTTCCAAAAGGAGCACCAATGTCTTTAATTTTTTTTTTTTTTTTTCCGTTTTGTTCTTTTTTTTTAATTGAAAAAAAAAATACCCCCTTTATATTTTGTAAATAAATCAAATGAACAACATTATATTGGAATGAGAAAAATAAAAATAAAAATAAAAATTTATTTGAGTGAGATGAAAAAGTTGAGTCGTGGTAATAATAGATAATGTGTGGGAATTCAACTTTGAAAAATCCTAATTTGCTTTGGAATTTGTTTATTTATTTTAAAAATTGTCAACGGCAATCAAACAGCACAAATAATAAACATCACAAACCCTTACACCCTCTTGATCCCATATGATAAGGTCCTCTCAACCCCAACTAAGTTGGTACACAATCTTAAGTGTTGTATTTTTTAAATTGGTGCACAATTAATCTTTTTCAACCTTTCCTTTCAACCACTTTTATGTTCATACACAATATTAAATGTGGTGTAGTTTTCAAGGAATCAGTAGTTGGTGCCCAATTTTTTTTAGGGTAAAATACATTTACACTTCCTCTATTTACTGACTATTACACTGACACTCCCTATAGTTTTTGAAATTACACTGCACTCCCTTACTTTGGAAAATAATATACATTCTACCCCATCCGTCAAACAGCCATTAGAAACTTTAACGTTTGTTGATGACATCAGCCAAAAATGGGTTGAAAGTACCCATTTTAACCTTCTTAGAGCCAAAACGCTGTGTTTAGTAGCCAAATGATGCATTTGGTATTTAAATGGCCCTCTGCTATCCTACCACTGCTTCATAAAGTTCAGGCAAACTCCATGTTTCACAATCCCAACTATACCAGCATCATCTTTACAATTATTAAAAAAAAAAAAAAACGGACTAGAAGAAGAAAAGAGAAGCCAGATCTGAAAAAGAAGAGGAGTCGCCTCAATAGCCGCTCCAACCATAGCGATGGGTTACCTCAATAGAAGTAAAAGAAAGAGAGAAAGAGAGATGAAGGAGAAGATCTAAACAGGGGGCAAAAAAAAAAAAAATGAAAGAGATGAAGGAGAAGCAACAGCCAACTCCATTTTATCCGGCGAAGAAGCACAAAAAAGAAGCAACAGCTCAAAAAAAAAAAAAAAATGAAAGAGATGAAGGAGAAGCAACAGCCAACTCCATTTTATCCGGCGAAGAAGCACAAAAAAGAAGCAACAGCTCAAAAAAAAAAAAAATGAAAGAGATGAAGGAGAAGCAACAGCCAACTCCATTTTTTCCGGCGAAGAAGCACAAAGAAGAAGCAACAACTCAAAAAAAAAAAATTTTGCCCCATGTTGCAACAGCCTTGAACGCTGGCGACGCTCGGGTCTAATGCCGTCCTCTTCCCTCCTCTTCTCTTCCTTTTTTTTTTTCTTTTCCTCTGCTTGTCAGATCTGCGTGGTTCGACGGCAAGCTTTTTTCCGGCGAGTTTGGGTTTTTTTGGGAATGAAAAGAAGCAAACCAAAGAGGGGAAAAACAGAGAATGGGAAGATGAGGAAGAAGATGCAGCAATAGGGAAAAAAAAAAAAAATCCGTGCGTCGAAACCTCCATTTTTTTCGACGAATATTTTTTGGGTTTGTCCATGTGTCGAAGCCTTCATCTTTTTCGGCGAGCATTTTTTGTTCAAACCCATCCCCATCGATTCCCTCCCCATCAGCCTCCTTATCGCAGATCCATCACCACCATCCTCATCACCCCCATTCTCATCCTTGCCGACGACCCCATCAACATTCGACTTCGACTTCACAGCCACATCAATCAGCCCTCGAAACCTCTGCAACAACGAAAGCTCGTCACTTTCCCTTGTTTCGCTCCACAACCCCTTCGTTTCCCTCTGATCCGACGCTGTTTTTGCCATTTCCGCCTCCATCAACCCCTGTTCTTCTTCTTTCTTCCTCACCGTTGACGCACTCCCTCCCCGTCGACGAACCCTGTTCTTCTTCTTTCTTCCTCTTCCCTCGTCTTTCTTTCTTTTTTTTCCTTTTTCTTTTTCTTTGCAGACCAACTCCCTACTTCGGTCCTGTCGCAAGATGGAAGGCCTGGCAAATTCTAGCGGAGGCACATCGGCGGCAATGAGGGATCCAGTGATTGCGTGGCGGAGCGGCGCGTAATGTCTTTTCTCGTGTTCGTCTGATTAAAGCACAAATGGTTCCAAATGGTTTTTGTGTTTTAATCAACTGAAACACTAAAACGGCTGTGTTTTAAGAGAAGGGTATATTGGTCATTTCACAATTCCATTTACTCTGTTAATTAAGCTGTTCTGACAAAGGAGGTCAATGTAATTTCAGAAAGCATAGGGGTGTCAGTGTAATAGTCAGTAAATAGAGGGGGTGTAAATGCATTTTACCCTTTTTTTTATGAAAGAAGTTATGTATGGTGATGCTATTGAGAGAAAAACTTGTATCTAACTGTGATATGGTTAATGTAGTGTCATGAGTTAATGAGAGTTAAGTAAAATATGATTGTTAGAATACTCTTTAATCCTACAATCTCACTTTACTTGACTCTTATTAACCCGTGACACCAGGGGTGAAGCCAGGATATATCTCCAATGGGAGCACTGTGCTATGATTCTATAAAGTGGGAATGGGGAGCTAAAAGCTCTGGAAAGCATTTTTTTGAAAAAATTACTTTTTAGTAATCATTTTCCAATTTGATACCAAAAAAATGATATTTTTGTCAACTTATTACAAATTGACTATAAATATGCTTTAAATGACTACTATCTTCCTCTTTTTGGCATTATGTTGAGAAATAGTCATCAAATGGTAATATCTCTCCAAAAATTTAAGGGAAAAAAAAAAAACACTTGGTTAAGCCAGTGGGGTCACGTGCCCCCAAAGGCCCCTTGGCTCCGCCAGTGCGTGATAGCACATGACTGTGTCACAATAACATGAAAGACTCACTCTGCTATTTACACTACACTATACTTCACATTGCAGAGGTGCATGATAAACCATGAAACATATGAAATAAAATGCAATATGCACAAAATGTTTTTTTCTTAAAATTTTAAGCTATCACGAGTCCACGTGAGGCACTAATTGTTTGTTTGTTTGTTTGTTTTCTTTCTGTTTTCTTTTTGTTTGTGTCGTCGTCCTTGTCGTCATCTTTTTCCATCATATTCAATCCTCACATTGTGCACTAACCAATTAAGCATACATTTATAAAATAAATCTATTATATATATACTAAAACGGAGGAATGTCCTCCTGTAGCTGTGCCACGCGTCATCTTCATTTATTTATTATTATTTTTTTTTTTAAATCGCATGCTTAGCAGTCAACTTTTTCGGAAAATTACCTTGTGGTGATCTTTTTATAACTTAATACCAATAAAGGATATCAGCTGTCAACTTGCTACAAATTAACTATATATATGCGTGAAATGACTACTAATTTCTTTTTTTTCTATTACATTGAAAGCTGATCACTAAAACATAATTTTTTCAAAAAGTTACTTTTAGTAACTTTTGAGGAAATTGATTTTTTAGTAACCACTTTCTATTTTAATACCAAACAAAAGTTTTTTGAGGAAAAACTTTTTTTTGGTGTTCACTACTCTTTTTTCATGCAAGTAAACTGTTGTTTGGTATTCATCATATATCTCTTTGTTTTTATGTGAGAGAATTGAAAAACCTATACTATACAATATTCATCCCAAACTTTGTAAACTATCATATTTATTCGTTTTCTTTATACCTATTCATCTTCTCTCCAAAAAATTGAACGTATAAAATTATAAATAGTCATAATAAGAAAGAGAGATAGTTAGAGGAAAAAATTATTAAAAAAAAAAAAAACGACATGTTGAAATCTTCAAATTCTCCCGATCTATCTTCGACAAAAAAAAAATTATTTTAATCAAATTCTTCAGATGGTTTATTACCTAAAATTAAAAAGATCTATATGTTCTCTTATCTTCTTTTCATTCCATCTTTGCTCCACCCATTCTCTCTCTCTCTTTCTAAACTTTTCTTTTTCCCTCTCTCACTTCCCAACTAAATAGCAAACAAAGGAAATTGGTAATCATTTTAAAACATGTATACAAATTTGTAGCAAGTTGATTGATAATATCCTTAATATGTGCCCTTAAGTTATAATTAAGAAGAGAATCATTATATGGAAACGGTGAAAATACACAGAAAATGATACAAATTACTTACAAAACTATAAAAGTGCTTAAAAAAATTGTTCAAATACATTTTTACCAAATAAGGGATATCTCAAACCATTAAGTCCAAACTAATCCCACATGATGCACAAATCATTCGCAAGTCTATGCATCCGATAATAAGGAAACGAAGACACAAACTCGAAACTTGATTCTTGAGCCGTGATTTTTTGCCATCTAAACTACCATTACGAGTGTGTATTATATATCTATATATAAGATGATGATCGGGTAAGCATGTGTTGATATAAATTATATCAACACTCGCATTGGGGGTTGTACCTCATGCATTAATGGGTTAAGGGATACATTGCGCCAATATAAGGGATATAACTCCCAATACATGATACTAATATAACTCATATCAACACGCACTGACCTGATCAATGTTATATATATATATATATATATATATAATTTTTATTTTTCATAATATTTATTTTTACAAACTTCCCCCGTGCGTTGCACGGGTTATAAACCAGTAATTAAGAATAATTGCAGAAAAGCTTATGCTAGGCTCTTGTTGCACAGCCCAAACCAACATAAAAAGGGTTTGTTTAAAAGAGCGCGCTAACCTAGGTGCTTACGTTCATATAGGTAGCGTGTGTAAATCAGGCCCATCCATTGTTATTTTAAAATCTTCTTTGTGTATGGCATGGAACCTTAATTGGCATTTTAAGGTTTTTCTTTCTCTCTCTCTCTCTCTTTTTTTTTTTTTTTTTTTTTTTTTTTTTTTTTGTAAAACTTTATTTTTTTTTGGGTGAGTTGAACCTTAACCTTAATTGGCATTCGACAACTAGAATTGCAGCTTAATTGATGCTTAGATGGCAACACAATCTTTGTTAATAATGATTCTAGGGACCTCTTGAGCCTTGATTGGCAGGTTCACATATAGCTAATTGTATACGTTGAAGCAAGTAGATGTGCCAATGTATTGACAAAGACGAACCGTTAGGCAAACGACCTTTTTGGTCCTTGATAATCCTCCTAGTGATGTATCAGCATTTTTGTTATGTGATGCCTGTGTTATGGCAACCCCTAGATTTTGTAATTTGCCTTAATGGTACTGTCGTACGTTAAGGGCTTGTTTGGATATTCAATTCGAAATTAGACAGTTTAAGAAATTTTATTTATAATGAAGGCACAAATCTATCACTTTGAATTGACAAATTCAAAAAGGATGATTATTATCACAAATAAGAGTGGAAATTTAAAATAGTGTCATTTCTATGAATTTTAAAGAATTAATCCTGCAACATCAACTATATAGTGATGACAATTACCTTTTCAAATATTCTAAATAAAAAGTAATGGATTTGTACTTTTTTTCTTTTTTTAATTTCCTAAGGGCTTCGCCCAAGACTAATCCTCCAAAGTATTGTCAGGCGTTAAAGCGGAAACCTTTCCCAAAAAAGTTTATTGCATCCAAAAGAACTCAAACTTAAGACCTCTTACTTAAGCGACCAGAACCCCTTTCACTCAAGCCATCCTTTGTTGGTGGATTTATACTTTTAATACTATACAGAATTTCTTAAATTGTCTAATTTTAAATTAGATACCAAAATAGATTCTAAATACATTGCTAGAAACCTGACCCACGTCAATATTAGCCATAAATTATTTAAGAATTTATGGGTCGACCTATCAACATCCATTCTTAATATTGACTATAAATTATATTGATATTTTATTTTAATAAATTAATGGAGTGATGAGTATGCCTGAAACATGACCCACGTTAGGTTGTTAAGTCACGTGAATCACTTGGCCAACGAGTTTCCAACTTTGGGATGCAACACTTTTGAAGTAGAAGTCCAATGTTTACACATTAAAATATTATGAATTCCTAAATTTTTTTATTATGAATTCTTAAGTTTTTTTTTTGTAATGATGTGTTATGATATGTCATATATTTAAGAAACACGACGTAAAAATTAAAAAAAAAATATATATATATATATATATATATATATATATAGCTGTTGTGATGTAATAACATCTATTGTTATAATATTAGGGAAACAAATTAAAGAGGAATAAAATTCATTATTATATCCTCTTTTCGTTGTCAGGCACACCTATAATACCATACAATAATCATTTACGGTATGCTTCAACTTTAATAAGACAATGACCACCAAGGGTAGTGATCTAATTGTAAAGGTGCAGAGGAGGTCATGTAATTAAGAATTCGAATCTCAAGGATAATGGCGTGACATAAATTTGTTTCTTGATGATCTTACTCATGCATTGGATCAACTATTAACTTTTGTTGGGGCTAAAGTCAAACTACGATTCTTTCACTGGGTAAATCTGTCTAGACCCCTTTTGTCATTAGTTTCTTAATAGGTAAAAGAACTATTAAAGTCATGCCCAAATAATCGAAGTTAGATTCTATGCTAAATTAATAAAACTCAACACTATGCCAAGATAATTCACACTCTTGAATGAGAGATTGGGTGGCTTGGATTGAAAATTGAAAAAGTTTCCCAATAAGGTCATTTTGATCATTTCAATGGCACATTTTTAACTTTTAATTCAAGCCATCCAAACTCTCATTTAAGGGTATAGATTATTTTAGCATGGTGCTAAGTTTTATCAATTCAATCCTGAATCCAATTCTCAAATAATCACCACGATTAATTGTCCTCTTCTACCTTTTGTTTTTTTGCTAATAAGGAAAAGACTTTATTAAAACAACGCTACTTTCTTACCATTTAATTCTCATACCTAATAAATTATCTTAATATTTTATTTTTGCTGATAGCCTCCCCTCGATCGAGACCTGTATGTATAAATGCTCCAGTGAAAACGAAGACAAACATGTACCAAAGAAAAAAGGAAAAAAGGAAGAAGGAAAACACAGAGAAAGCAAGTGTGAGGGCGATCGAAGAACATGGCTGAAGAACTCAGAGTACAAATTCCTAGAGTGAAACTGGGGAGTCAGGGTCTTGAGGTAAATACCCATTTCATTTCATCTTCTTTTTCTCTTCTCTCCATCTACCTTTTTTTTTAAAAAAAAAAATTTTTATTGTCAGCTATCTTAAAATTGTTTAATTTCTCATTAATGCCTGCGTTTGGTCTCATAGGTCTCAAAGCTGGGTTTTGGATGTATGGGGATCACTGGAACATACAATGCCCCCCCAATCTCTGAAGAGATTGGAATTTCAATCATCAAGCATGCTTTCCATAAAGGAATTACATTCTTTGACACTGCAGATAAGTACGGAGCCAATTATGCTAATGAAATTCTACTTGGAAAGGTACATTAATTCATCTTTACTTCAGATATTTAGTAGAATGCATATCTTAATTTCTCACAAATTAAAAACTCCAAAATCTTGAAGGCATTGAATCAGTTGCCCCGAGAAGAAATCCAATTAGCCACAAAATTTGGTATTGTCAAAATGGATTCTAGTGGTTTTGTAATAAATGGTTCTCCTGAATATGCCCGTGCATGTTGTGAGGCTAGCCTTAAGCATCTCGCCGTGGACTACATTGATCTTTATTATCAACACAGAATTGACACTTCAATACCCATTGAAGAAACTGTAAGTATCCTACTTTCTTTTCTCTGTTTTGTCCCTTTGACTTCATGGTTTCTTTTTTTCATATTGGGAAAGAAACGTTTAACATATAGTTGCCATCAATTTTAAAATACTCCTCAAATTTTCCTTCCCCCACCCCCAGCCTTTTTTATGTAGTATGTATGAAGGGATCATTCTAATGATTGTGGTTGGACTTTATTTCTGCATGGGTAGATGGGAGAACTTAAGAAGTTGGTGGAAGAGGGAAAAATTAAGTACATTGGGTTATCGGAAGCTAGTCCAGACACTATAAGGAGGGCACATAAGCTCCATCCCATTACAGCCGTACAAATGGAGTGGTCTCTTTGGACTCGTGACATTGAGGAAGAAATAGTTCCACTTTGCAGGTTTCTTCATATTCCCTCCTAAAGTCTCTGTGAAAAATTCCATTCTAAGCTGAAAAATGTGTTAACAATTTTTTTTTTTTTTTTTTTTGGGGGTTATGTTCCTCTTTTCTTTTGTTTTTATTGTGTTTCTGTTTTTTGTTTTTATTCAATTTACATGTTACCATCCATATATGTTAAGTCCAAGTTAACCAGATATTTCTTCTTGCACTAAGAACCTACAAAGTTTGGTTACATATGTGCATTTTTTTTCCCTATTAATGTTGTGCCATGTTCTAATGTTGGTGCACTTTGTTATGTCAAAACATGCAGAGAACTTGGAATTGGGATAGTTCCATACAGTCCTCTTGGTCGCGGGTTTTTTGGCGGCAAGGCAATTGTGGAAAGTCTGCCTGCAAATAGTATGCTTGTATGTAACTGGATTTATGTCTATTCAATCTTTAATTTCCTTGCTTAATCTTCTTAGTGGGCTTTTTTTTCCCCCCTTTTCTGGCTGTAGTTCCACGTAACAGAATAACAGAGTCACTTTATGGGTCTTTTAGATGCCGGGAATTATTAAAAATAACAAGTTCCATTTCTCCAACAAATCCTTGGAAAGCAATTAAATGGAGAATTTATTTTGTGGCAAAGGTGCCTCTATGGGTTTCCCCCTTTTGGTTTTTTAGCTTGTTGATGACTTGATGGTAAGCCTCCTTCTTCTTCTTCTTCTTCTTCTTCTTCTTTTTTTTTTTTTTTTTTTTTTTTTTTTTTTTTTTTTTTTTTTTTTTTTCAGGTATCACATCCTAGGTTCAAAGGAGAGAATTTCGACAAGAACAAGGTCTTGTACAGTCGAATAGAGAAATTGGCCCAACAACATGGGTGCACCCCTGCTCAACTAGCTCTTGCATGGATTTTGTATCAAGGAAATGATGTGGTACCTATCCCAGGTGGGTAATTTTCTCAATTTCTCCTTCTCTATTCAGTATGTCATCACTCATACTGAGAATTCATTATTTTCTTGATTATAAGGAAGTTTTTCCTACTCAAACCACAATGAACTCACAAAAATCCAACTTGAATTCTCATATTATAATCCCATCTTTGAATTTTTACAGGAACCACTAAGATAAAAAATCTAGATGACAATATCCGAGCAATAGGAGTTAAGCTCACGAAGGGACATTTAGAAGAGATTTGTGATGCTGTACCTGTCCACGAGGTGGCAGGGGTTAGAAGTTTTGACAGTGGCGCTGCATTATCATGGAATTTTGCAAACACCCCTGTTAAGGATCACAAGATCTCAACTTAAGATTGCCTATGTCTCCATTGGAAGTTCATGAAACACTGGTGAAAGACTGCACAGTTTCAACTTTAGATGTCTATGGTTGCAACTTTTTAATGGTGCATGTTTGCACTGTGTAATAAATTTTGTATTTCCCTCCATGACTACGTAGCATTGGAAATTTATGTGTATATATAATATGAGTGTATTGGTGAACTAATAGATTAGCCTTGCTATATAACTTAGCCCAAATTAGGTATAAGATTTAGTTCCATGAATTTAAAGACAACAATAAATAAGATCGAGTGTGGGATGATAAGAACAAGAATGGAGGGATTCGGTTAATTGCGGATGAAAAAGGGGAGTTTATTGCAGGTATAGCTAAATGTTGTCCACACCTATGGCTATTGCTTAGGTGCTCTGAAGCTGCTAGTGATTTGGCCTCAATATAGGCATCGAGGGGTTTGTTTTGGAGGGTGATGCTCATTTTGATCATCATGAATTTATAAATAACATGAATTAGTTTTATCCATGGGAGAACATTTTTGAACAATTTTGTACAAGGTAATTTTTCAAAATTTATCGTTTAAGTAAACTATTTAACTATTCATAATCTCTATTTTATTTTCATGAAAACAAAAATTATAAATGACACCAGCGGCTATTATATTTTTACATAAATAAAACTATAAATGTTGTTTGAGTAGAAGGAATCACCCAAGTTAAATTTCACCTTCCCACTTCCTCTTGGCGCTCGGCTGTCACTTGATCGACATGCATGAGCAAGGGCGAAGCCAAAGTATGGTGAGGTGGAACTGCCTCACCTAATTTCATTTTATATATGCTTTAATCTTAAATTTTTATGAAATTCTATATTTTGCTCTTGAGTTTTTCCTTTCCCATCCCTCCTTTTTTTTTTTTTTTTTCCCTATAAAAATCCCAATTCCCCTCAATATCTCATTTCTCGAGAGACTCGATACTCTCTCAAACATCTTCCATTAAAATATGGTTTATCAATAAATAATAAATTGATGCAGTTTTTTTTACCTCAAAATCACAAGATAGAGAAAAATTTTGAAATAAAATTTCTTCAATTTTTTACTAAAATTTCTTCAATTTTTTGAATTAAGATAAAATACAAACAATCAAACAAAGTTCATCCCTGAAAATTTTACTCGTGTTTAAAAAATTAATTAAATGAGACGCCTGAGTAGCAAAATATAAATAAATACATAAATAAATAAAAGGGAAATTACTTATACATCTTTTTGGAGGTATTGCCCAAATGGGATGGGGTTGAAAGTCCTCCTTTAGTAATAATCAATAAAGATTGGTTTGACTTAAGTGGGTTTGTTGTTTAATTTGGCTTTTTCATTATACCCTTATGCATAAAAATGATCTCAATAAAAGGAAGTTTGTACTTTCTCTCCCTCCTACTACTAAAAAAAAAATTAATAATCTCAACCAAAAAAAATTACTGGTAGAAGGCTAATTCAAAGGATTCTAATATACGGTGGACGTCATCTTCGTCACCTTCTCCGGCTCTTGATCAACGGATGTGATTTTATGTGCAATGATTGCGCACAAACATCTCTCCCATCCACATATTCGAACCTTCTTATAGAGCGCTCTACAGCCACTTGTCCCACCAGATTCTTAGTTCGTCTCCAACAAACTGTGAGAACTGAAAGAAAGAAAAAAGACAACAAGTGAGGATAAAAAAAAATGGCAGAAGAGGAGAAGAATGTCCAAATTCCACGGGTGAAACTGGGCAATCAAGGATTTGAGGTACAACCCATTTTGATTCCTTCAATACCCATTTCAATTTTGTCAAGTATTTCTCAGTTTTATTTGTTCAAATCACATGTTTTCATTCTTGCTTGGATTGTTCATTCATGGATATAGTAGAAGATTTGGGTTTTTGTAATGTCATTGTTATCATTAATGGGTTCCAACAGACTGAAATTTTGTGTTATAGTGCGAGAATAATCTTAGTTTTTAAAATGACTCATAGCCTTGTGATCATGCGGTGATTATTTTCTTGGGATCTGTGATCTGGTCTTACTGGCACAGATCTCTGAGCCTCTTTTGGGGCACTCCCTCTAGCTACGAAGTCGAAGTGAAAGAACAAACCTGTCTAAAAACGTTTGGAATACTATTCTTGCAATTGGGGATAATGGGCTTTTGTATTCTTGCTTAATTTGTAATATTAAGTGTGTTTTTTGAGATTTTTAGTACATTTATACAAGTGGGTTGTCCTACTAATTAAGAATTAGATGCTCTCTCTTTTTTCTTTTTTCTGTTTTTTTTTGTTGTTGTTGATATTCTAGTATTTATTGTAGATTTTAATTGTTTTTGTTCTACAGGTCTCTAAGTTGGGGTTTGGATGTATGGGCCTGAGTGGAGTCTACAATTCTCCTATCTCTGATGAGGAAGGCATCACAGTAATCAAAGATGCCTTTAATAAGGGAATAACTTTCTTTGATACAGCTGATATATATGGAGCCAATGCTAATGAAGTTCTAGTTGGAAAGGTATACGTCAATTCATGTCATCTCATCAAGCTGTTTATTTATACTAGCTCCAGATTGTAATGTATATTTTACTGACTGATTTAAAATTTTCAGAAGCATACTTTTGTAGAGTTATTACTATGGAAGTATTTTTTATATGTTTTGCTGATAATGAACTGATAGATGGTTACCAGTACACACATATGAAGACCCCCTATGATGAAATTTTTTGTGAATTGAGAGATTTAATTGATATAATTATCTGATGAAATTGGTGAATTTGGAGCATTATATTTAAATTAATTTTTCTTTATCATTTAGGCCTTGAAGCAGTTGCCAAGAGAAAAAGTTCAATTAGCCACAAAGTTTGGTATTGTAAAAGTAGAACTTTCTGGTATGTTAGTGAAGGGTACCCCTGAATATGTGCGCTCATGTTGTGAGGCTAGTTTGAAGCGTCTTGATGTGGAATACATTGATCTGTATTATCAACATCGGGTGGACACATCAGTACCCATAGAGGATACTGTAAGTAACTCACTCTCTTCCTTTTCTAAATACATATCTGCACTGTTGATTTTGGAAAAATTTATTGGTCAAAATATTTGAGTTTTAACCTTTCCCTAAACTTATTATTTCCTTCTATTGGTAGTGGAATCTCTCTAGTAGAAGTGTAGAACAAATTTGAAACTATAATTTTTTGTAACATAGATGGGGGAACTTAAGAAACTGGTGGAAGAGGGAAAAATCAAGTACATTGGGTTATCTGAAGCCAGCCCAGACACAATAAGGAGGGCACATGCTGTTCATCCCATCACAGCTATACAAATGGAGTGGTCCCTTTGGACTCGTGATATTGAGGAAGAGATAATCCCACTTTGCAGGTTTGTTCCAATTCTGTCCAAGTTCTTATGAAAATTTCCTTTGAAGAATGTCTGTTTATTTATTTGTTGCCCATTTTTTTCTGCCCAATTGATCGACCATTTTGGTTAGTGCATTTCGCCACTAACTTTGCTTGATCAATTATAATAAGGCAACTGTGTTGGGTTTGATTTCTCAATGAGAGGACTTTATCAATTCACCAAGTAATAAGATTAAAATGAAATAAGATGAATCTGAAATCATTAACCTTCAGTATCAAGATAAATCCAGGATGATGTACAAATGGAGTGGTCCCTTCGGTTTATATAGATCGATCGATTGATCTTGAAGAGGTTCTTCTCTCGCCTCAACGAAGAGGACTTAATAACTGATCAAAGTGATTAATTAAGAAAGAACAACTTAAAGCAAATAGAAACAAACGTTGGAATTGCACGAAGATAATGAAGAAGTTTTAATTAATAAGTTGGGTATATATATGTGGTATGTTCTTCACTGAGGCATGATATGCTTTTGGGATGCCAAGCGTTGGATTGGCTATACCCACACCGTCAATAACAAATATGAGGAGTGGCAATATAGTAAATCATGTGAAGTTGTCAATGTTCCTCTAAATGCTACCTACCCAAGGTAAGTTTTGCTACTTGAGACCTGCCACATGTTAGGCACATGCCCTCATTGTTCTGCAATAATATAAAGATCCTCTTTGCATTAGATATACAATCCAATTCACTGTATACTTAGTTTTCTAGCTAGTTGTAGTAAGCGTCTTGGCTATGTAGTTTAGTTCTAGAGTAGTTTCTTTTGTAATGAAGTTTATTTAATTTAAAATCCTTCATTATATTATAACCTATCGTTTGTTTTACCCCGGAGTTCCCATGTCGACATGACATGACATGGGTGTGGGTACTCATGTTGAACACTTAAAAATGGTGAAATTTTTTTGGAAAACTGCAAATCCAACAATGGGCACACACCTGCACCCGACACGTATACTTGAGTCTGTGTAACTTAGGTTATTACATTTCCTATATTTATTTCTACTTGCTTAAGTTTCTTGCTTAATTACTTAGTTTGGTGAATTGTTAAAGTCCTCTTCATTGAGGCAAGAGAAAAAACCCATTCATGATTGAGTGATTGATCATTTCAAAACAACAAAATGTTTTGTTTTAAAAATTAAATTTTTGGGGGAACACATTGTCCGTGTAAATTTTGAAATTTAGAGCTTTTTACATGCATGTATTTAATATCTGTGACAGCTTGTCTTGGGTGATAAGGTGATCTAAAATTCACGTTTCTGTAATTTTATTTTTCTATTTATGTTTTAATCTGGTATAGTATGTTTGTTATAATAATTTTCTATACAAAAAGAATATGCACTTGACTATCTGGCTATAATTTCACTGCTAGTTGTTATTATTATTATTATTATCTTGTTTTAAAATATGAGAGTTCTTGTTTGATGCACCTAAACATGCAGAGAGCTTGGCATTGGAATAGTTCCATACAGTCCTCTTGGTCGTGGTTTTTTTGGTGGAAAAGCAATTATGGAAAGTTTGCCTTCAAATAGTTCTTTGGTATGAATGTCACCAATATTTTGAATTGATAATAATAACTGCTCAGAAGATCTTCAGGAAACTATATATTTTAGGGGAAATTACATGTGATCCCCTTCAAGTTTGGTCCGTTTTCGCTTTATCCCTTAATAAATGTTTTTTGCTACAAATTGTCCCTTATAGTTTCATCATATGGCACCATACCCACTTTCCATACAACGAGGATGAGTGAAATCAATGGCAAACAACCTATCCACGTGGAACTAAAGGGGGTAATGTCTAATTTTTAAATTATAGGGAGGTAAAGTGAAAACAGGCCAAACTTTAAGGGGGTGAAGTGTAATTTACCCAATATTTTATTAAGGTTCAGGATCAGGGTAAACAATTTTTATATGCAAAATTTGACACCAATCTTAAGCTTGTCTATCCATCGGTTTTCAAAAAAGCCGACGTTGCCAAGCTCCACTCACCATTTGACAAATCAGTTTGTGTAAAAAATAAAAAAATAAAAAAAATTTATAAAAATTGTGTCCCTTGATCTTGTCCCTTTTACTTAAATTCTATTTATCTTCACTGATATATTATTGTGAAGCTTAGGGAAAATTCTGTGTCTTTTCAGTTAGCTTTGGTGTAAAAGTGTGTCATTACACCTATAATTTAATTTGTCGTAAAAAGAGATTCTCCCTGGGAATATTGATCTTTAAAACAAATGGAGCCTTTGTATTAATGTGAAGCCATCGAATACGTTTCAAGATTTTTTCCTTTCTGAATAGGAAAATAATTTGGCCTAACTAATAGCAAGTTGTTTCTTTCTTTAGGCCACACATCCTAGGTTCCGAGCAGAGAACTTGGAAAAGAACAGGAACCTCTATACTCGAATAGACAACCTTGCTAAAAAGCACGGATGCACACCCGCTCAACTAGCACTGGCATGGATTCTCCAACAAGGTGACAACGTTGTACCTATCCCCGGTGAGTTAAATTCACATTTTCTTCATCTTTTGTAATCAGTATGAAATTTACTAACATTGGCTCTCGAACATGATCTTCATCCCATTTTTAGTAAAAGATCCCCAGTGTAAAATTATGTACTACCCGAAGAATTCTTACTGTTTTTCTGCTTTAACCTTGTGTAGGAACAACTAAGATTAAGAACCTGGATGACAATATTGGCTCCGTGAAGGTGAATCTTACAGAAGAAGATCTTAAAGAAATTTCTGATGCTGTACCCATCAATGAGGTAGTGGGTGGTAGAACCTATGAAAGCATGAGTCCTTTGTCATGGAACTTTGCAAATACGCCGGCAAAAGATTGCAAGGTCTCAACTTAAGACATTTGATGGATGCAGTCGGTTTCATTTGGATGATAGTATGTTTAATGCAATTTGGGCAATGTTAATGGTGAAATAATTTGTAGATTACACTCCTCATTACAATTATGAATATAAAATTTACTGAACTGCAGACAATATGGGATGATCCTGCATTTAGATTTACTTGTTTGTTGAAAAACATTGCCATTGAACTCGTGTTTGATGTTTCAACAGCAGAGTGCTCTGTATTTAGCTTGAGAAAAACCAATATGAACATGATTCATTTTATTTGGTTAGTGAGTGAAAAATTCAGATTCTGGAGTGTTTTGGCCATGTTAACGTACCATCACTTGTTGGGTAGAAACAAGGAGAAATGACATTGTGTCTACTCCTCTTTGATTATGTGTCACTCAACCGATGGTGCTACTTGTCAGTTCCTTGTGGTGCCATTGACGCACTTCGTGTTGCCAAGTGTTGATGAGTAAATGGCAGTTCTATCGCCACATGTCATAATCTCAATGGCCAAGGCTATAGTCAGCTCTGTCTGCCATGTGTTACCATCCAATTCGCCATACAGGTATAATTTCCCTGTTGATTGGGGTATCAACAAATACTTATTAATACTCAAAAATAAGAATAATAAGTAGTATAATGTCCTTGTCTATATATATATATATATATTACCAAATGATTGGAGAAAATACATACCCACACAGAGTCGAAATCAAAATCTTTGTAAATCCTATATTCCTATTAGGATAGGTCATGTCATTAGATCCAAGGGCTATTGACTAATTTGAATTTTTTAACAAAATACTTATTCTCTAAAATAGTAAAATGTTTTTGTTAATATAATATTTCAATTAAATTTAAAAGATATAAACAAAATAAATTAAATAATTAAATCAAAATAATCATTATTGGTGAAAAAAAAAAAACTTAAAGTAAAAGCGCTGTTAGTAACGCCGCTTTTATTACACAGAAAGCAGTTTTATTAACGCTGCTTTTAAGCAGTTTTATGAAAATCGCTTTCCATATTCAAAGCGGAGTAACACTGCTTTTCGTGTATTAAAAGCAGCATTACTAACACCACTTTCCATGTATTAAAAGCAGTAAACTTTTAGTGTAATAAAAGCGGTGTTATTGCAAGTTTTTTTTTTGTTTTTAGACATACAACATGGAAGATAAAAACAAAAACAAAAGAAAAAAAACAATTGTGTCTTATACTCCCTCTTTCCCATAAAGATAAGCTATGACAACAGAATTTAAGAAAATATCATCATCACATTGACTTGTTATTTATTAAGTTCCATCTTTCTAAAAAATACTTTCTTTTTTTGTATTGGGTTTTGTGTTGAAAGTAATTGTTGAAATCACAAATGATATACTTTTTGGCCATTTATAGTTCCTATTTCATTTTTGGCTAAAAAGTCAACTTAAACTATATATTTTAGAAAAACTTTGTAGAATAGAAAAACTTTCTTCTGCGAAGTTGTTCAGAATGATTTTTATGTGTGTTGGCCCAAATAATCAACCCTAGAGGGAGGGTGAATTGGGTTGATGCAAAATAAATGGAACTTTTAAAAACTTTTGCAAATATAGTAAATTAAACAATGATGCAAATAGCACAATTAATGAAAGCAAATAAATGAGAGAGAGTTAGAGAACTCAAACACAAGATATAACGAGGTTCGGCTCTCCCGCCTACGTCCTCACCTCAAGAACTCCGCTTGAGGATTCCAAATCCACTAACCAATCTCCTTCACAGGTGGAGATCAAACCTTACACCAATCTACTTGCGGGTGTAAATCAAACCTTTACAAACAAACAAATTCCCTTTGCTCAACAAGGGTTATGCCTAACCCTCAATCTCTCACAAAGATAGATATGAATTTAGTACAACAACAAATCCCTCTTGATAGAGTGAATGAAGAATTAAGCTCAATCTAATACGATATGGACAATGAAAGCTCAAGTTGGTGGATCTAAGGCTTGATAATGGATATGAAGAGTATAATCCTTTTCCTATTGTTGATCCATCATCCCAAAGTGTTTGAGACACCATTTATATAGCCTTGGATGGTTTATAACCGTTTGGTAGCAGCCCTTTCAAAAATAGAGCCGTTAGAGCACTTTTGGGGGCTTAAAAACTAGCCGTTATTCTGTCAGAACGAGGCTTTCAGCCGTCTGAAAATACTTTCAGCCGTCTGAAATATCCTTTCAGCCGTCTGAAATTAGGCTACTGAAAATTCCAGAGAAGGTATAAATTGGTTTCGTTTACTTCAGACTTTCAGCCGTCTCAAAATTGACTTTCAACCGTCTGAAAGTTTCAGCCGTCTCAAACGAGCCGTCTGAAAATTTTCAGCCTTCTCAAACTTGATTTTCAGCCTTCTCAAAGTTACAGCTTTCTCAAACGAGCCCTCCAAATACCCAAGACTTCAATATCTTCAAGTCTTCACTTCATGGGGTTCTTTGAGAGTTGGAATCTTCTCTTCTTTGAGGCTCCTTTCTTTTCTTAATTTCTTTGGCTATCTTTTCACATTTGAGCATAGAAAAACCTAGCTTATAATGATCAACTTAAATGATAAACATTAGTCCATAACCATCAATGCTTTGTTATCATCAAAATCATAAAATATTCATGGAATGAAACCTTGAGGCTAACAATCTCCCCCTTTTTGATGATGACAAACTATTGATGTTGATCATAAAATAATAAGCATTAAAATTGTTGGAGGTTAATAAATCAATACAATTTTCATACTCCTCCTAACAATATGCATAATGATACCAATAATAAAGTATGCAATAATTCCAATGGCTATCATCAATAAGCATCTATACCATTTAATGTGTGCATGATAACAAAAAAATATCAAAAGTAAGATCATCATGCATTTTTACATTAAGCTCATATTCTCCCCCTAAATCATATACTCATCATGTACAAAGAGAATATAACATCAATCATTATAATTTCTCCCCCTTTGACATCATCAAAAAGAATGATGTTCATATATATATATATATATATAGTCGTAATACCAAGAGAATGTACATTTAAGCTCATAAGAATTCATGCCACACATGAGATTCAAAATATCAACAAGTCTAGTGATGAATAGTATCAAAATCATCATGTGGATCATGCTTTCAAGTCTATAATGTGCATATAAGCCAAGATTTTGAAAAGAATAAATATCAATTGAGAAGAGAAACCTTGGGTTAGCATGAATTTTTCAGATTTTAAGTATTGAATCACATAAGACTTATAGAAAGAGATATGCAGTATTAGTCATTTCAAGCATCTATCTCATTAAAAGAGTATGTATCAAGATCAATGAATAAATATACAAAAACTTATCATCATGCATTGATTTGATTTTTATAAATATAGCACTCTTGGCAAGTTTATGCTTACACTCTTTAAAAAAAACTTTTTATAAATAAAGAGGGAATTCTTACCAATATCATCTTATCATAAGGTTTCTACCTCTTGAGGCTCAAGCATCATTCCTTGGGAGTTCATGAGTATGAATTGAATTTATCTCCCATAATTTTTCATTAAGCTCATGCTTGAGGTTGCATACCTACAAAACAAGACTATGCAACTTTCTTTGGTACCCAAACCATTTTGGGTCCATGAGGGTTAGCACTTAGAATTATAGCCCCTTTAGGCTTCCAAATTCTTTTTGTTTTGACAAATGAGTTTTTGTAAGATTTTTCCAAATCGGTTTTGTCAAAAATACATTTTTGACTCCCCAAAGTTTTATCAAAATTTTCTTTACCATTTGAAAACTTGGTCAAGGTAGGGGTCAAGTTATCAATCTTTTCTTTTAAAGAAATAGTTTCTTTTTGAAAGCATAATAAAGATTGATTTTTCAAAATATCTTGCTCATTTTGTCTCTTTAAATCATCATTAAGATTATTCAAATTTTCAATAACATTTGAGAGAAAAGAAATTTTATTTTTCAAAGCAATATTTTTATGAGCAAGTTTCTCGCATTCTTTAAGCAACTCATCAAAAGAAATTTGAAACTCTTCATAATAAGAGGATTCATCAAGATTAGAGTTTACCTCCTCTTCTTGTGCCATGAAGCAAAAATGAGCTACATCTTTATTGCTTGATGCTTTACTTGACTCACTATCTTTTTCAACAACTTCACGAGCTTTCATAGTGAGTTCATATGTTGTAAGGTTGCCATTTAGATCACTTAAGCTCATATTGTTGAGATCCCTTCTTTGAAGAATGGAGGTGGTCAAAGAATCCCAAGCTTTAGGAAGACACCTAAGTATCTTTCTCACCAATTCCGAGTTAGTATAGGTTTTGCCAAGAGAGCTCAATGAATTAACAATACTATTGAAGCGAGTAAACATATTGGAAATAGTCTCATACTCCTTCATTCTAAATAATTCATATTCACATACAAGCGTATTAATTTTGGCCTCTTTAACTTGAGGTGTTCCTTCATAGGAAACCTCTAGTGCATCCCATATTTCTTTGGCGCTAGTGCACCTAAAGATTTTACTAAATTCATTTGGAGCAAGTGCACAATATAGAAGATTCATAGCTTTAGCATTGATTTCCATGAGTCTCTTGTCATTATCATCCCATTATTCTTGGGTCTTTGTGAGTATATGGGGTCCATTTTCAATAACCTTCCATACTTCATAGTTGGAGGCTTGAATAAAAATTCTCATTTTTATTTTCCAAAAATTATATAGAAAGCCATTAAATAAAGGTGGCCTTACGGTCGATTGACCTTCGACAATAAGAGTTCCAAAATATTTTGACATGATCTTAACTCTAGTGAAGATTTCAAATCAAAATTAGAGCCCTGCTCTGATACCAATTGTTGGCCCAAATAATCAACCCTAGAGGGGGGGTGAATTGGGTTGATGCAAAATAAATGGAACTTTTAAAAACTTTTGCAAATATAGTAAATTAAACAATGATGCAAATAGCACAATTAATGAAAGCAAATAAATGTGAGAGAGTTAGAGAAATCGAACACAAGATATAACGAGGTTCGGCTCTCCCGCCTATGTCCTCGCCTCAAGAACTCCGCTTGAGGATTCCAAATCCACTAACCAATCTCCTTCACAAGTGGAGATCAAACCTTACACCAATCTACTTGCGGGTGTAAATCAAACCTTTACAAACAAACAAATTCCCTTTGCTCAACAAGGGTTATGCCTAACCCTCAATCTCTCACAAAGATAGATATGAATTTAGTATAACAACAAATCCCTCTTGATAGAGTGAATGAAGAATTAAGCTCAATCTAATACGATATGGACAATGAAAGCTCAAGTTGGTGGATCTAAGGCTTGATAATGGATATGAAGAGTATAATCATTTTCCTATTGTTGATCCATCATCCCAAAGTGTTTGAGACACCATTTATATAGCCTTGGATGGTTTATGACCGTTTGGTAGCAGCCCTTTCAAAAATAGAGCCGTTAGAGCACTTTTTGGGGCTTAAAAACTAGCCGTTATTCTGTCAGAACGAGGCTTTCAGCCGTCTGAAAATACTTTCAGCCGTCTGAAATATCCTTTCAGCAGTCTGAAATTAGGCTACTGAAAATTCCAGAGAAGGTATAAATTGGGTTCGTTTACTTCAGACTTTCAACTGTCTCAAAGTTGACTTTCAGCCGTCTGAAATTTTCAGCCGTCTTAAATGAGCCGTCTGAAAGTTTCAGTCGTCTCAAACGAGCCGTCTGAAAATTTTCAGCCATCTCAAACTTGATTTTCAGCCTTCTCAAAGTTACAGCTTTCTCAAACGAGCCGTCCAAATACCCAAGACTTCAATATCTTCAAGTCTTCACTTCATGGGGTTCTTTGAGAGTTGGAATCTTCTCTTCTTTGAGGCTCCTTTCTTTTCTTGATTTCTTTGGCTATCTTTTCACATTTGAGCATAGAAAAACCTAGCTTATAATGATCAACTTAAATGATAAACATTAGTCCATAACCATCAATGCTTTGTTATCATCAAAATCATAAAATATTCATGGAATGAAACCTTGAGGCTAACAATGTGGTCACTTTTCATATAATCCTTTTACGAAGTATATTTTTCTAAAACTTTAAAAAATTAAAATTAGTGGAGTGGGAAGATCACTTAAAGGGGCTATAATATCTAGACCCAACTTCTTTCTCTTATTTATTGGGCTTACCCATTTCAGCCCAAAATATATTTTTTTACTCTCTTTGTCCCACAAAGATAAGTCATATTTGACAAAACACAAAATTTTAAAAAAGATCTTCATTGTCTTGACTTGTCATTTATTAAATTCTATATTTTTTGGAAAATGATAGGGGGGACGAATTAAGAGTGCCGAGTAAGGGTGGGAGAACTAATGTTGATGTTTTAACGTTATTGTTGACTTGCAAGACAGATATTATTTCCTTTAATGGATCCTTATTTTTGAAGGATTGCAATTCTCTCATGGTGGAAAGTTCCTCTGCATTGTTTTCCACTAGTATTGTGTTTGTGTCATGAATATTTAGATAAATTGAGTTTTTTTTGGATAACAGTGGGAAATTCCCTCTATGCATTCTTTACCACTGAGAGTGTTATGTGTTCTGAATATTAAGATAATTTGGGTTTTTTTTTTTTTTTTTTTGGATAAACATTGGGAAGTTCTCCCCTGCATTGTTTACCACTGGGAGTGTTTGTGTCCTAACTATTCAGATAATTTGGGTTTTATTTTATTTTATTATTATAAACACTGGGAAGTTCCGCCCCCTTACATTGTGTACTACTGGAGTGTTTATGCCCTAAATATTAAGATAATTTGGGTTTTTTTTTTTTTGGATAAACAATTGGAAGTTCTGCCCCCTGCATTGTTTACTATTGGAGAGTGTTTCGTGCCCTAAATATTCAGATAAATTAGGTTTTATTTATTTATTTTCTAATAACAGTGGGAAGTTTCCATCATACATTGTTTACCACTAAGAGTATTGTGTGCTCTGAATATTCAGATAATTTGGGTTTTTTTTTATTATAAATATTGGGAAGTTCAGCCCCCCTACATTGTTTTCCACTAGGATTGTTTTTTGTGCCCTGAATATTCCCATAAATTGGGTTTTTTTTTTTTTTTTTTGGATAACAGTGGGAAGTTCTTCCCATGCATTATTTACCACTGAGAGTGTCGTGTGCTCTAAATATTCAGATAATTTGGGTTTTTTTTTGGGATAAACAGTGAGAAGTTCCCTCCTGTATTATTTATCGCTGGGAGCATTTGTGCCCTAAACATTCAGATAATTTCGGTTTTGTCTCTTTTTTTTTTTTTTGGGAAGTTCCGTCCCCCCTGCATTTGTTTACCACTAAGAGTATTTTGTGCTCTAAATATTCAAATTAATTGGAAATTTCAAAAAAAAAAAACAAAAACCCCTATTTGAGACCCTGTCAAGTGCTAAAGTATAGCGATTCAACAATGTAATAAGGAAAAAACTAGATACGTTTATCTTGAACGAAGATTCCTTTACCATTTGCCATTTAGCTCTTCAACAACCTATGACAATTTTATTGGTGGCAATGGAACCCTATTCAATGGTGTCGCAAATAAGTGAGTTCGACTATAAGAAAAAACGAAAAAACAAAGACTATTGAATCGAAACACATAACCACGTCTAGATTTTCAAGATAAAAAATATAAAAAATCATATTTTGTTCTTAAAAACCCAGATAACAAAAAGGGTATGCACAATTTCCCCAATCAAATAGGGAAAAATCGTTCAAAACCCTAGAACCTAGCTACAAGCCAAACATCCAGATAACAAAACAATCTTTTTTTATCTAAAAGAAGCACCTTTATGGTTCTTCACATCTTCTGTAACAGGGCCGTTTGATTTTTACCGTCGGTGAGTAACAGCTCGCCGAAGGGTTTGAACTCGAATGCGGGGAGATATCTCAAAGCGTGGTCGATGAATGCTTTTAGGAATCGTTGAAAGAAAGAAGAAGATGTGAGCAAATTTGAGGAAACCCCTATAATTCCGTTTATCTAAATTTTGGGAGCATATTATTGAACTAGGAAATGAAGACTTCCTATATTAAGTTCTTTTTTACTATTAACGGTATTAATACTACTGACCAATTAGCTTCAGTCAGGTTAATGGTCTTACGTTTTGGTCCTCTAATAATGATTCTATGTATCACTACTCTATTTGTTAAAAAATATCCTCTCTTTTTTTGTGTTGGATTTTATGTTAAAAATAATTATTGAAATAATAAGGGATAGAGTAGAAAATTTAAAAATTTATGATTTGACGCGAAAATTTTGTTAATCCCTTCCTATCCAAAATGGATTTGGATTTGGATTTGCTCTAGTTTGTTACTTTAACTGGAGCATCCAGTTACCGTAGATGGGTGGACACGTGGCAGTGGCTTGGATCTAACGGCTGAAGATGGAAGGAGATGGGAGGCGTTAAGCCCTGAACGCCGTTTGCTGCTTATGGTTTGAAAAAGGGAAAACGCAGCGTTTTGGAGGAGGCAAGCTTGGATGAAACATGTTTCAAGACGCGATTTCAATTTTCATTCTCCCTCTCGCCCACCCTCTCTCTCCTCTTCCCGGCGAGCCTCTCCCCCGTCGGCTGGACGGCGCTCCACCCCGCCAGTCGTTGAGACACCATCGTCTCTCCTCTCATTTCTCCCGCCGGTGAAACCCCACAAAAGGTAATCGTGATTTGAAGGAGAAGATCGGATCCCCTTCCCCGGCGACGGCACCGAGCAACTCCCCCATCCACGGCACAGTGGGTCTCCGACGACATCACAGTGGTTCCCTCTCTCCTCTTCGTCCTCCCATCGGCATCAAATAGGTGAGTTTAGAGTTTACAAGTTGTTTTTTTTTTTTTTGTTGTTTAAATGAAATGCAATGGATGATTTTTGCTTTTCGATTTGTTGGCTTTATGGTTGCTGGTAAGCTGCTGCGGGATTTAGATCTGAAACCCCCAAATTTTTTTTTTCCCCTGCGATTGTGGATGTGTTCTGTTGTAATCGACACTGGTTGAGAAAAGGCAGAGGAGACCAAAATTTGTTTGGAGGTGGAAGGGTCTGTGTGTGTATGAGGAAAGTCCCACAGATAACACCAAGTAAAATTCCAGCATTAGTCTGATGGACCTTTTTTATTCAATTGGAGCTAATTTGGCTATGTTTTTTCTTTGATTAGTGTAAGAAGTTTTTCGAGTGCATGCTAGGTGTTTGGTTTATTGGCTGAGTGGCTGAGTGGCATTGGGTGCATTTGGTAGAAAGTCTAGTTTCCCTTGTTGTTGTCTCAGTGGAATGCAGAGTGTCTAGTTTTGTTTTGTGGGTGTGTTGGTGGCTGTTGTTCTTATGGTGAACTGAATTCTCTTTAATTCTAATAAAATTTTCTTTGCTCATCAACCAAAAAAACAAAAAAAACAAAAATCCAACCCCAGTCTATGGATTCTTGCCAAAAACCCTTTTCTAAACTGCTGGCAGCTGTTTCCACTAGCTATAACTTTTGTGTGGTACCAATTGGAAACAACAGAAATTTAGAGGAAAAATTAAAGGAGAAAGTACCAGATATTCACGCCTTCACCTGAAGATTGGAGGGGCCATATGTTGTTTTCAAATGTCAAAAATCACAATTCTGGTGCTGCGTCGCCACTGTTGCAAGCCATCTTGTAAAAGAAAGACCAGTTCCTCACCTGTTACTCTATATATATAAAAAACTCCTGGAGGGCTAGGCTTAATCAGGAATTTCTTCCATGTCTTGTGTCTGCATAGGGAATGCCCAAAGGACTTTTTCTTATATGTTACTGATTTTGAATGCCATTATGGATACCCTCCTGGCAGCTCATTAGTTTGGTGCTTCTAACCAACAGAGAAATCATGAAGATGCACTACAACTCCGTACTTCCTTTGTTAGAAAAATGCAGAACCATGTGTGAGTTGAAACAGCTACATGGGTTGATGATCACCACATCAATTATTAGATATATAATCCCCTTGAGTAGGATTATCGATTTTTGCGCAAACTCGGAGGCTGGAGACCTCAACTATGCAAAGTCAGTGTTTCACCAAATTGATCGGCCTAGTGTCTACATTTGGAACTCCATGATCAAAGGTTACTCAAATAGTGACAACCCAGAGGAGGCCTTAATAATGTATAGAAAAATGCAGCAAAGGGGTTACGTGCCGGACCATTTCACATTCCCCTTTGTGCTCAAGGTGTGTTCAGTAGTTACTGATCATAGTTATGGAAAGTATGTTCACGGCCGCATTGTGAAAACTGGGTTTGAAATGAATGTGTATGCTTCTTCCGGTTTGCTCCATATGTATGTATCTTGTGCAGATATGGAAGCAGGATTAAAAGTGTTTGATGTTATTCCCAAGTGGAATGTAGTGGCTTGGACCAGTTTGATTGCTGGGTATGTCAACAATGATCAGGCTAGTGAGGCTATAAGAGTGTTTATGGATATGGAGCTGTGGCATGTAGAGCCTAATGAAATTACCATGGTGAATGTTTTGGTTGCATGCGCCCGAAGTAGGGATATAGATACTGGAAGATGGGTCCATAATCATATTCAGCAAATTGGGTATGATCCCTTTCAATTGAATTCGAATTATAATGTTATTCTTGCAACTGCTATTTTAGATATGTATGCAAAATGTGGGAGTTTAAACACTGCAAGAGATCTGTTCAACAAAATGCCGCAGAGAAATTTGGTTGCTTGGAATTCTATGATTGGTGCTTACAATCAGTATGGCAGGGCTGAAGAAGCGCTATGTCTTTTCTTCCATATGAGAATTGCTGGCTTTGATCCGGACAGAGCTACCTTTTTGAGTGTGATAGGTGCTTGTGCCCATTTGGGGACTCTGTCACTGGGACAAAGTCTCCATGCTTATGTATCGAAAACCAACATTGACAAAGATATTGCTATTGGAACTGCTCTAGTAGACATGTATGCCAAAACTGGAGATGCCAAAAGTGCGCAGCAGATTTTTAGCAACTTGAAAGAAAAAGATGTTATGGCATGGACTAGCATGATCATAGGCTTAGCAATGCATGGACATGGTGAGCAAGCCCTAAGTACCTTCAAAAGAATGCAAGATGATGGTACTGTTATTCCTGACCGAATCACTTACATTGGGGTTCTATGGGCATGTAGCCATGTTGGGTTGGTTGAAGAGGGTCAGAGGCACTTCAACTCGATGAGAAATGTTTATGGCCTAGCGCCAACAATAGAACACTATGGTTGCATGGTTGATCTTCTAAGTCGAGCAGGCCACTTGAGTGAGGCAGAGAGATTGATGGAGCGAATGCCAATCCAACCCAATATTTCCATCTGGGGTGCTCTTTTAAATGGTTGTGAGATTTATGAAAATGTCGATGTAGCTGACCGAGTAAGAAACCACATAGCAGAGTTGGAACCTCATGGCAGTGGAGTTTATGTGCTTCTTTCTAACATATATGCTAGAGCCTATAGATGGCAAGAAGTCAAAATGGCTAGAGAGTTGATGAAGCGAAAAAGGGTTGCGAAAACTCTCGGACGTAGTTCTGTTGAAATGAAGATGTTGAGCTGATATGTAATTTTATTCAGATTTTAGTTGGATAATGTTGGTTTGTTTGCAGCATTGCATTAATTACCATACACAGTAGAGCGATTTAAGAAGGGAGAAAATTCAGTTTGTAAATGCATCCTAACGTTGAAGCAAGGATTCAAATTCAGATTATGAGGACATAAAACCCTTGGCTTAGTTGGGTTCATAGAATAGTGAAATTCGACTTTGTGTGAGGAAGGAAATGGCCAGTGTCTCTGGCACTTTCCTCTACAGAATCAAAAGTTTAAAGCTGAAAGCTCCCATGCATTTTGAGGGCTTGGCAGAATAAAGACCAGAAAACTCGGATTCGTTGTATGATGACTCAAGCATCTGGTCGCTTCAAAAAATAAATATAAATATAACGTTGCTTCTGATGGGATTATTAATGTCATCTACGGTGTTTTTGGTTCAGTTGTCTAGAATTTTGTTTTAACTCAGGAACCATCCCTTTGTTTTTTTACAGCATTAACCATTTTAGGATTTTGAAATTCTACCAGGCACCTCTTTGAGGAGCCTCCTCTAAATGGGGTTTTCAGAGAATGCAGTGAAAACAAAAGGAAAGCATTATTGATAGAGCCATTTGGGTGTTTATACACCAATGAAATGATTTTATTATCCAGTGATGTCCACATGCCTTCCCAACTTAATGGTACATCTGTGCGCATATTGGAAACATGAAGCCATTGCTTGAAGCAAACAAAACTACCAGCAAAAGAATGTCAACCATGACCAACCCTATCTCAATTCATCCACGAAACATGCTATAGTTGTAACTCCTCCAACCTTGAACTTCTCACCATATCTTGCCGTTCAATCATATGCAATCAGGTTTTTCTCACTGCCTTAACCCGGAGTCTTCATTGCAACAACACACCTGCCTACCAAGTTTGAACAAGTACCCTTTGCGAGGGAAAAAATGCTGAGAATGGCATAGACGTAATCAGTAATTTTGACCTGAAACACTTATTTCTCACATTCTATCTACCAGTGTATTATCAACAGAAAGGAAAAACAAGTGGGACTCCCACAACCAATTTACACACTTTGATGATATGTTGCTCTGTTCTCATAGAATTTAAAAAGTCACACTTCATGAATTTTGTGGAATGGGTGCTTCTTCAAACTGGCAATTCAACTATCCATAATTTCTATCTTGCTATGATGCATCTCATGTCAATGCCTAGATCTCTGATGTCATAAGGTGTAAAGTTAAAAGGCTTAGTATCCACTATCTTGAAAGAGAGTTCAGTTTTCTGTGAGTGGATACTAAGCCTTTTAATTTTACGTTGTTTGACATCAGAAATCCATGCATTGACATGAGATGCATCATAGCCAGTCTTACATCAAAGATAGAAATTATGGATATTTGAATTGCCAGTTTGAAGAAGTAGCCTTTTCACAAAATTCATGAAGTGGAACTTTTTTAACCTTTTATGAGAATAGAGCAACATATCATCGAAGTATAGATTGGTAATGGAAGCCCACTTGTATTTCCATTTTGTTGATAATACTCTAGTTTGAACAGCATCCTTTGTTGGAAAGAAAGATAGAATGTGAGAGATAAGTGTTTAAGGTAAATTACCGATTCTTTCTTTGGCATTTTTTCCCTCACAAAACTTCTTGCTTTGAGCATTCATAACCAAACCACTTGCATCCATAATATCAACTCTTCCTGAAAATACTAAAAATTTAGTTTATCATCAGCTTCTACAAAAAGATTGTATGACCATGGAAAATCCCTACTAAAAATCATAGAGAAAGAGTAAACCATCAATTAAAGATTCTTGAGGAAAATTGGAAAGTCAAAAAAGGATATCGGAGGAAAATTGAAAATCAATAGCCATAGAAGATGGTGAGTTTTTTCAATTTGATTATAGAACACATCCAGCAAAGGGAGCACCATAACCAAATTAAAAGCACACAAGCATTCAAGAACATGCTATTTATTTCACACACACACACACAAGAGACACAGAGAGAGAGGAAGAGTATACAATTAACATGGTTAGCGTTTTTGGTGTTGTGTTCATTATTAGACCGATGACAAAGGATACCAGAGAAAAAGAAAGTGAAAAGCACTGTTATATAAGGGCATGCTTGTCATTTTAATAAAGGATGGTTTGAGTTTCAAAGGAACTTGAGCCTAATTCAAACCCGACCCAACCGAACTGGTGACTAGGCCTTAAAAGCAGGGTGTCATTCCTGCTCCAGAGGATACAATTTATTTATACGAAGAAACAGAAACACAATTAGTAGGAGGATATTTCTTACAATAAAAAAAAAAAAAAGGGAACTAGACAAACAATATATCTAACCTATACCAAGCTATACAAGCCAAAACTATACCCATACAAAAAGAAAACCAAAAGATCAAAAACCTAGCCTCATAGAAAAGGAAAATGCCCTCTAAAAGACTGAACGGTAGAAGCTCCCCTCTCAACCCAACCATTTGCCTCCCATTAGCAATTCTGGCAATCCTGCCTTTTAATAATTGAACAAGTTATTAAACTCTGTGCTTAACATATCCAGGGATAATATTACTTTTGAGAATTCAATGCTTGTTGCAAGATTCCTCCTGATCATGGGTGGTGGGTTAAATATAATTTGGATCGTTCACTAAAAAATAAGAAGCGCATAGCTAACAAGAAGGGAACGGTTGGAGTTATTCTTCATGAAACTTTTGGTAAGCAATTAGCTAAGCAATTCAATTGCTTCAAGGAAAATGCTAGTGTCCTTAGAATGGAAGCTATTGCGTTAAGAAATGGTTTAACAAGGAATTTTAATAACGTGTTTGTCGAAGGTGATTCCTAGTTTAGTCATCAATAGTTTTCCTAATTTGGATAGATGTTATTCAACCATTTTTAGTACATTTAGTGATTTTGGAAAAGTAATTGTTGACAATAATATGGAGATTATGATCAATTATGTTTATAGAGAAGCTATATAAAGCTGTTGGTTCTATTGCTAAGTTAGGGCATCATTTGAGGTTTAATTGTATTTGGGAGTCTAATTTCCATTCAGAGATTTTGGCTGGTTTTTGGGAAATCTAACAGGTAGAACTAGTTTGAGGTGTGCTGATTCCTTTCTTCACCCCAAAGAGAGAGAGAGAGAGAGAGGGGAGCAGAAGCTAATACACAACTTACTTCCCGTCCCTTTTCACCTTGAAGGAAAACCTCCAACAATTATTTTATACATACATTATCTATAAACAAAAATTTCTCCAACATCCCCCCACCCTACTTATATGATATCTCTAATCACATTAAACTTGGGATAGAGAAAGTAGTATGTGGCAACCATGCATTTCTACAGGAGAGAATTAGATGATTGGACAGAGTGTTGCCCTACCATACAAGTGGAATTTCTACATATAAAATGTTCACAACCCATTAATGATTTAAGATTAACTAGAAAATCATAAATCAATTCCAGAATAGCTTGTCTTCAATTAAATCTTCCCCAAAAGCCAATCATAACTATAATAGCAAAGAATTATGTTTTCATAGTGTCTTGATTATTAGAAAATGATACCTTAATAGTGTTGAAACGAATGCATGCAATCACAATAAATGTAGGTGAAATTGCTCAATGCCTAGATTGTAGCAAAAGAAAATTGAATAGAGGGGGGAAAAAAGGTGAAGCATGCACTGACGATATACCACTTAAAGCAAAAGTGCCTTATCGAATAGAAAAATTAACAACCTTGGTGCTGAGAGGTGTCCAACAACTACTGATTGCAATGTTAAGAGAATTCCCATTTCTTACTTTATAAGAGATCATTTCAGCCCTCTAATTGTTTTGAAAAGAACAAAACTACTCTGGTATAAATTTCTAATTCTTTTTTTCCATTTCGATTTATCACACATCAATATTTGATATTGGCATGCAACCTAAATCTTTTGTTAACAATGGATCCTGTGACTCCTGTCTAATTACATTTTCTCCTTCAAAAACAAATGTTCTCTCTCTAAAATAACAGTGAGGAATCTCCACACAAAAAGGGTAAACTTACCTTTTCAAAAATGCTTTCTACTTGAAAATCTAAGACATTGCTCTCTCACTATAACTATAAATATAGCTCTACTATAACATGTTACTGTTACATGTCCCAGCATAATTGAAAGAGCCTTCAGAGACCACTCCACGGAGACTCCCAATTCAGCCCCCAAGTCTCCGATAGACTGTGAACATTTGAAAATCTTCAAAACACAGAGAAAGCAAAAGAAGGATAGAAGATAAAACATACATACACAACTTTTATACAAAATGGCAGAAGTGAAGAGAGTCCAAATTCCAAGGGTGAAACTGGGCAGTCAAGGATTTGAGGTACAACCCCCATTTTGATTCCTTCAATACCCATCTCAATATTGTCAAGAATTTCTCACTTTTATTTCTTCAAATCACATATTTTGATTGTTCTTCCATAAATAGATATATATTTCCTGGGATTGTTCATCCATTTACATTGTGCAAGACTTGGATTTTGTAATATATTTGGTGTCTTTAATGGCTTCATACCTACTGCCATTTTGTGTTCTAGTATGAAAAGAATCCAAGTTTTGTAAATAGCAAGTAATTTCTTTACAGACCCTTTATCAGTCTTCATTTTCCTAGATTTTCAGGTAAAAATAAAATATTTGGATTCAATGAAATCAGATAATTATCAGAATCCGCTTGTGTGAATCCACTAAAATCTCAAAAATTAAGCAAGAATTCAAAAACCCATCATCCCCAATTGCAAGAATTGTTTTCTAAATGTCTATAGACAAAGATTTTTCTTCCTCTTCGAGTTCAAAGTCACAGGGAGTGCCCAAACGGCCAAAAGAGGCTTAGAGAAGTTTTTTAATTACAAGAACATCTCAACCAGACCCAAGGCTGATTGGAATAATCCTGTGCAACCAATTGAACCAGATCATGGGTCCCAAGTACATAATTCCCCAATGATCACAAGGCTATAAGCATCTCCAAGGGTACCAGCTATTATTTAGCTACTTTAGCTAGCAAAATGACATTTTGTTTTTTTAAATAGCTAGCTACTTATCCAAGTGAGTAGTCCAAGGGTAGTACTTATTCTTTAGCTATTTCAGATTTTTTATTAATAATATTTCTTTATTAATCATTTGGTGGGGAGAGAGAAAGAGGGAATGTGCATAGAGAGAGGAAAAGTGTCACTTTTTTTCCAAAAAAATTATGGCTAGTGAACATTCACTAGCTAAATGTTGCTAGCCAAAATAGCTAGCCATATAGCTAGTCCCTTGGAGAAGGAAAAATGAAGTTTTTGGCTAGCTAAAATAGCCAAGGGGTTGGATAGCTATCCCTTTGGAGTTGCTCTTGAGTTAGCTAAATGGTATACATAATATCTTGGGGTAAAAGGAACATAGTTGTTGTGGTCTCACCTTGCTTGCTGAAGCTGTGTTATGGACGTGCAATGGAAATTTAATTTCCCTGTTTTCTTAGTAAAATGTGATCTAGGAGGCTTAAAGGATATTATTGAAAACATTATATTAATTGAAAGGGGAATTATGTGATTGGAAGAACATTGAGACCTTTAATGGTCTTTTCTCTTGCTTTAATCATGAGTATCCAAAAAAGGTTGTACTTGCAGAAACAATCAGGGCCAGGAAGAGTAATAACAAATTTTAGCTGGTAATATAAAGATCCTTAGGTTTTAAGGTTGTAGACCATAGTTTAAAAAAATAAAGAAAGAATTATATGCTTGTTTTTTTTCCCCCCCTCAATAGTACAATTTATTTTGTATATTTTAATTGTCTTTGTTCTACAGGTCTCTAAATTGGGGTTTGGATGTATGAGTCTGAATGGAACCTGCAATTCTCCTCTCTCTGGTGATGAAGGAGTCTCAATAATCAAAGATGCCTTTAATAAGGGAATCACTTTCTTTGATACAGCTGATATGTATGGAGCCAATGCTAATGAAGTTTTGGTTGGAAAGGATACACAACACTGTGTGTCATCTCATCAAGCTGGTCTTGTATAGTAGGACAAAAACTTGTAAAGTTGTAATATATTGACCCAACTGATTGAAAATATTCAGAAGCATGCTCTTGTAAAATTATCTTTGTGAAAGTATTTTCTATATGCTTTGCTGATAATCAACTGATATGTGGTTTACCTGTGCGCACACATGCAAGGACTCCATTTGGTGAAATTTCTTGTATATTGATAGAATTATCTGGTGAAATTATTGAATTTGGAACATTATATTTTTGAATTGGTATTATTTTTCATGTTGAAATTTTGCAATTTTAAATGAAACAAGTTTATATCTTTTAGGCCTTGAAGCATTTGCCAAGAGAAAAAGTTCAATTAGCCACAAAGTTTGGTGTTGCAAGATGGGAACCTCCTCATCTATCAGTGAAGGGTACTCCTGAATATGTCTGCTCATGTTGTGAAGCTAGTTTGAAGCGTCTTGATGTGGAATACATTGATCTGTATTATCAACACCAGGTGGACACATCGATACCCATAGAGGAAACTGTAAGTGATTGTCTTCTTCTTCTAAATATATGTCTGCACTGATGATATGTTGGAACAATTTCTTTGTTAAAATATTTGATGTTCTACAAATTATGTAAACATGTTATCTCCCTACATTGATAGTTAGATTTTCTGGCAGAATGAATTGAGAAACTATGTTTTTTGCGTTTATGGATGGGTGAACTTAAGAAACTGGTGGAAAAGGGAAAAATCAAGTACATTGGGTTATCTGAAGCCAGCCCAGACACAATAAGGAGGGCACATGCAGTTCATCCCATTACGGCTATACAAATGGAGTGGTCCCTTTGGACTCGTGATATTGAGGAAGAGATAATCCCACTTTGCAGGTTTGTTCTGATTCCAGTCCAAGTTCTTATGAAAATTGCCTTGGAAGAATTTTGAGTTACATGTTTATCTGTTGTCCTGGTAAATGTTTAAATTTAGAGCTTTTTAGATGTATGTATTTCGAATTTGTGACAATTTGCTTTGGATGATACGTTAGCCTGAAGTTCAAATTTCTGTTTCTTTATTTTCTTCTTCTTCTTCTTCTTCTTCTTCTTCTTCTTCTTCTTCTTCTTCTTCTTCTTCTTTATATGGTTTAATTTGGTAAATTATCTTTGTTATACTACATTTTCTGTGTGGCTATGATTATAATGTTAATTCTTTCCTATTATTATCTTGTTCTAAAATATGACAGTGCATAATTGATACATTTTAAACAAGCAGAGAGCTTGGCATTGAATAGGTCCATTCAGTCCTCTTGGTCGTGGTTTTTTTGGCAGAAGAACAGTTGTGGAAAGTTTGCCTTCAAATAGCATTTTGGTACAATGTCGTTAATATTTCCCCATCAGTTTGTTTCAACAAATGATAAATGCCTAGATGATCTTCAGGAAACAATTTATCAAAATCTATTTATCTCGTCTGATATATATCATGAAGCCTGGAGAAAATTCTTCACATTTTTATAGCTAGCTTCAGGACAAAAAGACCCCATTACACCTGAAACTTAATCTGTCTCTGGAAGAAATTTTTGCAGGAAATATTTCTCTTAAACAAATGTATTCTTTGTACGAATGTGAAATAATTATATATGTCTCTTTTGGGTACAGACTAGTATTTTAGGTTATGTAGCATCTTCAGAAAATTAATGCATTTGAAGATTTTTCCCTATTTGAATTGGAAAATAAATTTGTTTTACTGATAGCAAATTGTTTCTTTTGTAAGGCCTTACATCCTCGGTTCCGGCGAGAAAATTTGGAAAAGAACAAGAACCTTTATACTCGAGTGGAAAACCTTGCTAAAAAGCACAGATGCACTCCCACTCAACTAGCACTAGCATGGTTTCTCCATCAAGGGAATAATGTTGTACCTATCCCTGGTGAGTTGTTTTCACCTTTTCTTTCTCATTCTTTTAAATTAGTATGAAATTTGCTATATATACATTTCCAGCATGAATTTTATGAAAATAAGAATAGAAACTAAGAAATAGAAGTGGCCAAAGTTATGTCACAGGCTAATAATACTATTCACAAACTATAGTATGAAATTGATTTAGCAGGTGGTCTTTCCGTTTTAGTTTTTTCCTTTTAGACCTGAGATATCTTTCTCTATAGCCTCCTTTGCTAGTCAAGCTGAAGTTATGTAATATATTTGTAGCAATATGATAAGGACCAATTCTGACAATAGGTGTACTGTGTGCCAGAAAGCTAAATATACTTGTCTAACTTTGTAATTTCAAGTGCTCTTTTTGTTCGTTCATGGCTATTTTCAGACTTGTATTTTTCTCGTCTGAACAAGACTTATATGACTATCGTTTCACCAAGCCTCTAGTGCTCCTTCCTTTCTTTGGGTTACATTGGAGGGGATTTGACCCTTACATCCTAGACCTTTTTTGTGTGGGTGTTATACGGAGATCTTAGACTCTACAGCTCTACCCACACCTGAACCTGACCTGGGTACCACTAGGCCACAAGAGCCAGTTCAGGTGCTCCGCTGTCTTCTTCTTCTCTTTGCTTTTAGCTCTATCAGTTATTTCTTCAGGCAGATCTTTGGATGCATTTGTAATTCAACATCTACTATGTAGGAAGCCATTTTTACAACTCTCCCTATTTTCTCTCCCCCACTCTCACATGTAGAACAAAACTAGCTGTTTAAATTTGATCGAAGTTACTGACATCTGCTCTCAGACATGATCCCTGTATCTCTTACTACGACATTTTGTGATCCTTGCTATCTGAAGTATTCTTACAGTTCATCTGCCTTAACCTACCATAGGAAAAACTAAGATTAAGAACCTGGATGACAATATTGGCTCCGTAAAAGTGAAACTTACAGAAGAAGACCTGTAAGAAATTTCTGATGCTGTACCCATCAATGAGGTACAACTCATGCGTCATGGAACCAGCAAAAGATTGCAAGGTCTCAAGTTAAGACATTTGTTGGATACATTCCATTGTATGGATGATATTTTGTTTTATGCATTTTGGCCGATGTTAATGGTGATTGGTGAATTAATATGTACATAACCTACTGAATTCGTTAAAAACTTAAATTATGAATATATAATTTACTGAACCGAGGACAATATGGGATGATCTTGCTTTCAAAAAAAAAAAAAAAACACATATTCATCTTGTTTCAACTGTGTAGAGCTCTGTCTTGAGCTTGAGTTGAACTAATATGAACATATGATTAATTTTATTTTGGTCAGAAATTGAAGAAATCAGACTCCAATGTGTTTTTGCAATGCTAATATATCATTAGGTGTCCTGGAAATAACTTGTGCAGAAACAAGAGGAACTTTATAAGTTACAATTATTATGGTGGAAAATTTATAATGAAGCTTAGTCATGACCAAAATAAATGGCACTCTTGACTTTATTTCTGACATACAGATACAAATTGACTAAAGCTATATTGATCATCTCCCACTGAAAACCATTGTTGGATGCAGATCCAGAATAGCTTGATCCTCACAAAGCAGGGCAACCTCCTGCCTCTGGCAATGTCACCATCACTGTCCGCTGCCATCCCCTCTTCCGGTGATGGCATCACCATAATCAGCCCTTCACCTTCTACATTCCCAACATGGTATGATACGTGCACCGGCTTTTCATCCTTCTCAAACATCGCCGCATACGTCAAGGATCGATGCGTGGAATTCTCCTTTGGTGCAGGTGAGATTATCATATGTTCCATGCTAACACAAGTTAGCTCAGGGCCATACATCCTAAAGGGTGGTGCAAACTTCCCTCCTTCCCCTTTCTTGGATTCAAACCAATCTATAGCAGACAAAACCTGCTCTTCCTTGATGCTCGACACATGGCGATGGATTAACCCCACCACATTGTCCTAATCCGGCATCATCCAACTTAACAGCATCCAATGAAAGTAGTGAGAAGTGTTGGGCATTGCCGAAAGACCCATAAGGAAGTGGTGCATGCATGAGCTTCCTAAAGTCAATACAAATAGAGATGGAAGATTTATTGTCATGTGTAGGAAGCTTCAGGCATGCGACACGTGTCCAGAAGAGTGCTGCTAGCAAATCGAATGGAGTGGCATCAGGGCATTTATCATGGACTCGTGAAAGGCACTGTTTGATGATTGCCTCAGAGAACTTGAAGGTGGCTGTGGCCATTTTCACGGTGGGAGTTTTTGCTTTGGACTTGGCTGCATAGTAGTTGGCTGATTTTGTGTCGATGTTTGCAACCGGCCGTCCACGGCCGCCGAAAGCAGGTGGATTGTAGAAAGGCGGGTGAGAAATGGGTTCGCGGCGGTGGACCTCGGTCCATGACTTGAAGAGCATGGTTGCATTGGTTGGATCTGCGTGCATGTGGCTGCAGCTTAGTGCAATGGCTGCACCACCTCCTTCAAAGTCATTAATCTGGATGCAAATTGGGAAAGTACTAATTTTGTTGTAAAATTACACAAAAATATCATAATTTGATGGATAAATTCAAGCTAAGGTAATAGTCTTTCATTTTTTTATTTTTTATATTTTTGGGGATCTGACTCTTTGACCATAAATTCAACTGATGATTAAGGATTCAGTGCTTTGTTCTCAAAACTTAACAAACTCAACATTGTGTTGAGGTGCTGAGCACTGTTGAATGAGGTTGAAGTTGTAAACGGTTCGGATTAAAAGTTAAAACATTGTTATTGAAATGATCAAAATAAACTCAATAAACACCTTTTTTTTCAACTTTTAATCCAAACCGTTTACGAATTCATCCAACCATACTTAACACCGAATCCTTGCTCCTCAACCCATGCCCCAATCCCACCCAAATACGTCTAGATCACCAAGGCCTGTGAGTATGCTCTAATAAAGACATGGAGTCCGGAGTGGCACCTTGTGTCCTTATGTCCCTAAGTAATTGATCATGTCTTGGCAGGAACAATACAATTATGCACAGGGACACAATTATGGTGGTAACAAATGGAAATCCAGACTGGCCCTTGTCCCACCAGGAACAGTACAATTATGCACAGGGACACAATTGTGGTGGTAATAAGTGGAAATCCAGACTAATTATGCACAGGGACACAATTGTGGTGGTAATAAATGGAAATCCAGACTGGCCCTTGTCCCACTAGGAACAGTACAATTATGCACAGGGACACAACTGTGGTGGTAATAAATCGAAATCCAGACTGGCCCTTGTCCCACCACTTCAATCACTTGCTCCCCACCCCCCCCAAAAAAAAAAAAAAAAAAAAAAAAATTCATCCTTGCATATAGATTAGAAAAATGCTATCTTGAAAAACATGTGACAGTGGATGTAAAAGCACATGTGATTAATATGAGATTCAAATGTTAGGTTAAGGTATCGCATGGTCTCCACGTCCATAACAATGATGGGACGTCATGCTAGTTATGCTCTACAAATTGTTCACTTTTTTCTGGGCTCTTTTCTCTAAATAGTAGGTTTTTTTGAATTTATTCCAATTTTGGTGTGATTTTGAACTTAATTCCCACACAGTGATAAATCGTGGTTGTTAACCACGATTTTAATAAAATCGTGGTTAGCAACCACGATTTTAGCTTTGGGTATAAAAACATAATTTTGAACTTAATTCCCACACAGTGATAAATCGTGGTTGCTAACCACGATTTATCACTGTGTGGGAATTAAGTTCAAAATCACACCAAAGTTGGAATAAATTCTAAAAAACCAACCATTTAGGGAAATGAGCCCTTTTTTCTGCTTCATCTAGTTTTCTCGTATTTTGCTTTCTTATCTTTTGGTCTGATGTGTCATGAAAATTGAACGGCTTCCATTTTATTTTGCTTAATTTTTAAATTCTATTTTTCATAATTTTCATAAAATAACATTGTTCATTACAAAAGCCCTATAAATGAAAGGATAATATTTTAAAAACAGAAAGTATACTTAGCCCACTTAGACACAGATACTTAAATGTCCACCTACTCAGATCCAATAATTAGTTATCTGTCAAAGAAGGTTTGTTTTATCAATCTTTACTATCCTTATTAGGCTTGAAAGGCTCGCCACAAGGTTTGAATACAAGACCTCCCGGTTGTAATTCCAACCACTCGGGCCATCTATGCCAAATCTCGTGGTTTATTATTTTCTTATTAGCTTGTAATATTTGTGACATGACATCACCAAAGTAGTATGACATTTTTCTTTTCACAAGTTGAGGCAAGATTACTGGCATTATAGATGGAAACATATATTATGAGGCCACTCTCAGGAACCTAAATGGTATGAAATGCCATTTCCTATCTTTGCTAAAATTGTACCAAACTACATACAAATATAAAAGAAGTCCTCTAAAACAAATCCTAAGAGGAAAATAAATGTGCTAACAGCCACAGCTGAAGCCATAGCCATTAAAAAATGGGGAGGTTGGGGAGAATTGAGGTAGGGCATTACTTATGAGACGACAAGGGCAATATTGAGAAAAATAATGTACTAAAATTCATTACTCTTTATCAAAAAAATAAATATTTTGACTTCATCAAAAAAATAAAATAGATAAATATTTTGATGAAAAAAAAATGAAAAAAAGGAAGGACCATCACGCATCTATTGGGTTGGATTTACAGAAATTTGGACAATAAGAGGCACCCAAAAATTTAAGAATTATTTAAAAAGTAAAAAATAAATAAATAAAATTAAACCATGGAATTACCTGGATACGAAATGGTGACCATATGCTGGGATCTTCGGGCATGTCCTCCCACATCATCAGATCTCTCTCTTCGGCCGCATCGGCAGATCTCAGCCATTCATCAAGGGTAGTCCCAACCTTAGCCCTCAAGATCCGAACACCCGCATCATTACACTTCACCATCCAGTTCCCATCTTCCCCTCGGGTCAACCGACCCGTGACCGTTGGGTATAATGACAGGGCTTCCGAAAGGGAGCCCCTCAACCAATCCAAGTCGAACTGGTTCGAATCACCTGACCCGGTTGGATACTTTCGGTAGTAGAATATGATGTGGAGGGAGTGGAGCCCCATGGCATGGTCCAATGCGGATAGCGGGTGGGTCTTACCCGGCTCCGCTGGCTTGTTGGATACCGCCGTGAGTTTTAATGGCACGGACACACGGCTCTTGCTGTCCATTCTCGCCGGGGATATAGTTGATAATGAACAGACTTACATGAAGAAAACGAGAGAGAGAGATACAGTAAAGGGTACATATATAATATATATATATATATATATATATATATATCGGTGGGTAATATAAATGGTTATAGTTAGAAGGGAGGTGGGCTGGTGGGAGTTAAGGTGGAAAAAGATTTGAGTTCATTAATGCATGGCAGAGCTGATATGGGCTACTACTTATGGAAATTTGGGACATAGAAGTGAAAGTGACAAACAATTCCAACAATAAACAAATGGTTTCTTAAAGTGTGCCTGGGGCATATGCTAAATTATAATTAAAAAGTTAAATAGATAATTATTGCATGGAATATTATGAAAATGTATAAAAAAATAATGCAAATTATTTTAAAAAAACTGTATAAGTACTTTTTAAATGTAATTATTATCTCATTAAGTAAGGTTTAACATATGTCTTTAAGTACTTTTATAAAAATAAAAAAAAAAAAAAAAACTTAGAATGGCAACAAATATATTCTTATAGTCAAATTACTTCTTGTGGTGATTTCTAAGCAACTAACCTATGCTATGTTTGGATAATGAATTTATAGGTGGAATTTGTTTTTGAAATAAAATTTGTAAAATTTTTATAAAGATGAGATGAACAAAATCTCTATAAAAATTTTACAAATACCATTTTAAAGACAAATTTCATATATAAATTTTTTATCCAAACATAGTGCTAGAGAATTGAATACTTACTTTCTAACGAATAACATCCTACCTAGCTATAGCTAACAAGTTATGATAATTAACGAAGAGCCCTTAAATTCCAAGCTATCGCTATTAAATACTTACTTTCTAAGGCATAACATCCTACCTCGCTATAGCTAACAAGTTATGATAATTAATGAAAAGCCCTTAAATTCCAAGCTATCTCAATCAACTATTTATTTTCTAACGAATAACATCTACATAGCTATAGTTAACAAGTTATGATAATTAATGAAGAGCCCTTAAATTCCAAGCTACCGCTATTGAATACTTACTTTCTAACGCATAACATCCTACCTAGCTATAGCTAAGAAGTTATGATAATTAATGAAAAGCCCTTGAATTCCAAGCTATCTCAATCAACTACTTGCTTTCTAACGAATAACATCTACTTAGCTATAGCTAACAAGTTATGATAATTAATTAAGAGCCCTTAAATTCCAAGCTATCTTGATGGATGGTACGGCAAGCAGGTATGGTGCATTTCTTATGGTACTTGAATGAAAATAAAGACTAAAATAAAAAATAAAAATTTGAGGTCCTCTAATTTGACAACTCATGATTGGATTGTAATATTGTTTACCACAAAAAAATAACAAGCCAATGAGAGATGGCCACATGTACACTTGGTGATGTAATTAAAGGCTTCATGGAACAAACAAATGGCATGCTGCCAGGTGGCAAATCTGACTTCACATAGTGAGATAAACCCTCTAAAATTGACGATTTTACACAGACGGAACAGTTGGACAGTCGCTTTCAGCCACGTGTCCAAATGGCTTAATTATAATATGAAAAGATGAATGAAAGCCAATAAAATGTTGCCACATGTCCAATCAGCAGCTATCATTTTCAGGGTAGTAACTAGTATCTAGTAATTGTCATTTGTGTTACCTCCACACATTTTAGACCTGCTCGGCCCTCCTCCCATTTTGCAGTTTGCTAGTGGTTCTGATTGCATCTCTTGGATTGGATCCAATAATATTATTAGTAAATTATAATTTTAACAGAATACTTATTCTCTAATATAATATGTTAATTAAATTTAAAAGATGTAGACAAAAATAAATTAAATAATTCAATCAAAATAATTTTTGGTATAATGTTAGCGTAATGTATCACACACAATTTAATTATACTTCCGAAAAAGACAAATTATTTTGAAAAACAATAAAATTTAATGGTGGAAGCTTCTAAGAAATTAAGGAACTGATACGTTATGATATTTGGTGGAAAAAGATTTAGACTTTCTAGAGCCTAACGCATCCCATGATCATGGTTTTAACATGTCGGTATATACCAAAGCAAGTATAGCCATTGAAGGTGTCTTGAAATCTGACGGTGCAAATTGTAGAATGCATGTCAACGATGAATCTTGACACTTCATAAGGGTTTTGAATGAGTTTTACATAGAGAGAAAAATCAAGGGAAAAATATCAAAAAATTGTTTGAGATTAGATTATAAAAAGATGAGAGAAAAGTTTAGATTGAGAAAAAGAATAGGAGAAAAAGGCAAAAGGAGAAGAAAATAAGAGAAAACATAAATTTTTTCAACTTTATATAATTAACCACATAGAAGAATTTTGATTACAATAGGTTTTTTATTTTTTATTTTTATTTGCGTTGAAAGCAAATCAAGAGAATTTGAAGATTCCGGCGTATCGTGTGTTTTTTTTTAATCATCATTTCCTCTATTTGTCTCTTTTTTTAATTGTAACTATTTATAGTTTTATACATTCAATTTTTAGGAGGGGAAATGAATAGGCATAAAGAAAATGGAGAAATATAGTATAGTTTACCAAGTTTGGGTTGAACATTGTATACTGTGGATTTTCTAATTCTCTCATGTAAAAACATAGATATATGCAGTGAACACCAAGCGTCAACTTACCTCTACTGTGTGAAAAAGAGCAGTGAATACCAAAAAATAAAAAAATAAAAAAATTGGAGAATTTACCTTTTGTTGACCACTTCTCAAATTAATACCAAACAAATAAAGTTAGTAGTATTTTTCAAGTACCTATACAGTCAATTGGTTGCAAGTTGACAGACAATATTCTTTGTTTGGTATTAAGTTAGAAAGTGATCACTAAAAAAGTAGTTTTACCAGAAGTCACTCAAAAGGAACTTTTTGGAAAAATTACGTTTTAGTGAATACTTCCCAACTTAATGTGAAACAATGGAAATTAGTTGTCATTTTGGCAGACATTTACAGTTAATTTGTAGCAAGTTGATAGATTAGTATCTTTTTTTGGTATTAGGTTGGAAAACTCTTACTAAACAGTAAGGTTTCCAAAAAAAAAAAATTTCACTGTTTCAGCACATGAATTGAAAAAAAAAAAAAGGAAAATTTTTTATGTTGACACGTGGCCTTTAACAGTGTAACCATTCCTCTGTTTTAGATATACTAGATATAGCACACGTGCGTTGCACGTGAATATTTTTAAATAATATTAGTTTCTATTTTTTTTTTCACTAATCTATGTATTTTTGTTTAGATATGTGTGCAAAGGAAAATCGATTTTGAGGGGTTCTTCATGTATTAAGAGTACATCCTTTTTGTGTTTCGGTTGGAACTCTTGAGATATATATTATATTTTGTTCATCGGTTTAATGATTCTAAATGGTTTCTCAGAACTATGGGTATTTTGTTTCGAATGATTTTTCTTTCTTTAATTACAGTACATATTATGATTACAAATTCATCTATCTAACTTATAAATTCATCAAAAATCAAACTTATTCTCTAACAGTACCATATATATATATATATATATATATATATATATATATATATATATATATATAAAATTTGCAAAGCAAAACTGACCACAGAATGGAGAAGTCATCGTTAACCAAAGAAAAAAGAAGTCGCAGCTACTCTTGATGGAGAAAGTGGATTTACAATCTAGCTGTTTATTTATTATATAGGAATTATAGTTTCTGTTTCCTTTGAATTCCTATTTGTGTTTTATATATTAAGGTATGTGTTTTAGAATATATTAAGGTATGCATTTTAGAATTATAGTTTTCATATTCTTATATATTTCTATTTATTATATAGGAATTATAGTTTCTGTTTTTTTTGAATTCCTATTTGTGTTTTATATATTAAGGTATGTGTTTTAAAATTACTATATTTCCTATATATGCAGAAGGGAGGGTAGTTGTGTATTTAAAAATTAAAATAAGGGTATATTAGTCAATCAAAAGTTTTTCTTACATTCATCTTTTTATAGGTACTATAGATATAGATATAATAGATATGCAACCCATGATGCTAACATGGTACAATCTCATTGGTTTGAAGACTTGTGGCCTAGACAAATTCAACTACTGTTGTCTAATCTTCATAACAATTTTTTGGCATCCATAGAAGTTGAAAAAGGGCAACACCTGTCACCCTATCATTGGAGGATGTTCTGAAGGTAGTTGCAGCCCAAAGTCTATATAAAACTAAGGTAAATTACAAAAAAATCCCCCTGAAATATGGGGGTAAATAGATAACCCCTTTTATGTTTTAATTTTATCAATGTGCTTCCTAATTTAGTTAGAAAACAAAATCAATCGTCGATGGCCACTCAATTAGCCATGATGCCAGTGAGGGTTTCAACGATTTTGGGTAAAATGGATCCGTTAACGGTATCACATATATAGTCACGTGACTTATTTTTGTCAAACTTCATTAACGGTGAGTGATGACGGTGGGGCACATTGACAAAATTTAAAACATAAGGGAGGTACATTGACAAAATTAAAACATAAGGGGGGTTATCTGTTGACTGTCCTATACTTCAGGAGGGTTTTCTGCAATTTACTCATAAAACTATAAAAGGATCAAGTCATTTAGAAGATCTCTCTCCAACACAGTCGAATCAATAGGCTTTGCTCCTGCAACAATATATCTCCATACTTATCTCTATTTTCTTTAGAATCATATCCTTTCTCTAACTTTCTCCTTGTCTTCCCCTTTCCTCTATCTCTCTCTCTCTTATTATTCTTTTCTCTCTCCCTTTCTTTCCCTCAAGTTCATTTGAAACCTAAAATATGTTAGTATCAATTCAAAGCAAACTTTAACAGTTTCCTTTTCTACCACCGCATCATCAATGTAGGTAATAAGAGTTGACTATGGTTTTTTTTTTCTTTTTGAATATTCAGACACTTAATTGCTTGCGTTTTTCATTTACTTCATTGCATTAAAAATATTAATTTTAAATACTTTTCTTGGTAAATTTATTGAAGTCCTCTTCACTGAAACAATTGAACTATTAAATCACAATTGTCTGACCAAGTTTGGTTTATTGAAACCATTCTATGGTACACCCACACTAATTCATATGTGTCCCAAATGTCTTAAAGATTTTCCAGTCGAACAACTACTATCACATGAGTGCCAACAGCCTCAATGACATACATCTCTCCTTGTATTGTAAGGGGAAGCTTCTAGGTTTGAGTTTTTAGCAAATGGGGAAGAAGATAGTGACCAAAAAAACTTAAAAGGAAAAGCTATCATGTTAGTACCCGTTTTTACCACTTCGTTTGCATGAAATTTGTGGTTAGGTTCGGGGTTTTTCCAACAACGATGATTCAAGGATCTTGGCCCCATTATTTGGGGGGAGGGGGGTTTTTGAAAAACAAGAACTTCAATATAAATAACAAAGACAACAGATTAGGGAGGCTAATCGACATTTGCAATAGAAGAGAAGGCAAATTCTGAGCATTATTATGCCCTCATTGAACTGCTATTAATTTTCACCACCTCAAAGCAATATAAACTATTCGTATCGTATTATATGAAAAGATCCAAAATCAATAAAAGTCATCTCTTTTTTTCTTTTCCATGCATGCCATTTGTGGGTTTAGCCAATTAGATCAACAATTTTAATATGTGGTTTCTATTATTAACTTAGGATTATGCAAATCATTCATATCAACATTTAGTCTCTAGGAGCATATTCAAGTATTTTTGAAGTCTGATTTGACGGATCATATTCACCTTCTATTATGGGAGTAAAGTTCATTTTAAAAATTGCCTATTAGCCCTTTAGAATACTATCCGAAATCGCCTCCTTATTTTTTTCAAACCGTTGAAGTAAATTTATATATTGGCAACCAATGAGAGTTGCGATAAGTTATAAACTTAGATATCTCAGGTTCGAAACTAACCAATCTCTCTTGGCTAGCCACTAGTTAAGGTTATTAGCATGGTCGTTAAACAACTTCATGGGCCAGTGGCCTCATATGGGGAGCGGGGATTAGTCGGGGTCTAACAGTTCGGACACCTCATTGCTTGGCAACAAAAAAAAAAAAAACAGTAAATTTGTAGGCCTGGTGGATTTGATCATTGCAAGTAAGATCAAATTAAAATATTTCTGAAACTGATACTTTTTTTTTTTTTTTTTTTTCTGATTATGCAATAGTTAAATAAGAAAATGTGTCTTACAGTTAATCAAGATCAAACTATATCCCTACTATGTTCTCTTAATACCTATTTTAGACACATAGGTTAGCACATGTTGATGTAAGTTGTAACAGCACCGTACATTAAGGGTTGTACCTCTTGCATTGGCCTAATGTATCTCTTAATCCATTAATGCACGAGGTACAACCTCTAATGCGGGTGTTTATATAAGTTATATCAGCACCATGCATTAAGGGTTGTACCTCTTGCATTGGCCTAATGTACCCCTTGACCTACTAATGCATAAGGTACAACTCTCAATGCGGGTGTTTATATAAGTTATATCAGCACGTGCTTGCTTGATCATTATCGTATGATATTATTATGAAAATTTTAGAACTCCCCCCCCCCCCCCCCACACGCCCAGTGGTTCAACATATTTCTACACATTATAACTCGTATAGCGGTCATCTAGTGAAGTCCTATTTATTAAATACTATTATCTAAACCTAATTGAGGTAGTCTTAACCCCAAGGAGATCCAAGATTCAAGATTGTCAGGTTTATTTTTGCCTATAAACAACTTATGCCTAGGTTTGTCTTAACCCCAAGGATCCGGTGACTAATCGTGATTGTCTTAACCCAACTTCTCCCTAGGAGAGTTGCAAGGCCACATTGATCCCAACCTATCCCATTGTTCCTAGCTGTATTTGGTTTAATCAGTTCTATGAAAATTGCTTTGTGCTTCTAAATAGTCTTTCATAAGGATCTTTGGGAAGGTGGGTTATGATCCTTTTGGATTAAAAGTCTTAGCCCTTAGAAATGCCGCGAATCAATAGACAGGCCAGCTTTGGCTCTGGGCTGCCTATTGATTGGGATCTAATAATTTTTTTATTTTTTGGTAATAAGGATCAGAGCTTCATTTATTTTTTCCTTAAAAATAAAGTATTAAAAAAATAAAAATGTGTGGGTTGCATGTTGCCATGCTTTTTACTACAGATAAAGTGGAGAATCCCATCAGTTGTTTTACCATTTGAGTGGTGCATGTGTATTGTATACACAAAGCATTGTGATCAACATTTTGAAAGTGTTCCACCTACTATATTTTATTTGAAATATTTCATAAAGATAAAAATAAAATTGATGATCTACAAACCAAGTAAGAGATTGTTTTTGTTTTATCACACAAGATAGTCAAAGTTGATAAAGAATTTTAATCTATTAAATCAAGCATCAAAATTTTACCGACTTATGTGATCAAACTATATAATATTTTGTCATGAATTTTCGTAAGTGGAACCTTTGAAGAATCCTTTATTCAACGGTACAGGCCTTATCATGAAATTTATGCATCGACTCTTGAAATTAAAAAAGAGAGTTTTTTATGACGGCCTTAACTTGGATGATAATCAATTGATCACATGTTGAGATAACTTATATCAACATTAGCATTAAGGGTTATATTTCATGCATTAAGTGTGTTACAGGCTATATTATAGGTTAATGCAAGAAATACAAACCCAATGCATAGTACTAATATAACTTATATCAATATGTGTCAACCTATACAAGACTGACCTAACCTTCACAAAAATAATAATCTTTTGTGATAAAAGAGTATAGTACGCACGTTGTTAAAGCAAACCATTACAGTAAGAAGGTATCATCATCATAGTGCATATTTTATTCACTTCGAATGTATAAGCTCTTTGTCTAGAAAAAGGAAAACGATGCTTTTGCAAAACATTTTCCATGTTGCCAGATTATTATAATCAACCACTTTCGAATGTACAAACTTGCAAACGAGGGGGAAGAAATGCTTTCGTAAAGCACTTTCATGTTTGCGAGATTAAAGCAATAGCATATGCTTTCAGTCCCTGTTTGGACGGACCTCTATAGTTCTACGGGACCAAACGGCATCGGTTCGTAAAGTGTCGCTGACTCCAAGTCAACCCCAAAGGAAAATGTATTTTCACGAACCTCGCAAACAGCTCCTTACCATTCTCCACCCCTTTTTCCCCTCCCCGAACGGTAAGTGCAGAGAAAGCGCGAGAAAATGGTAGCTCGGAAGTTTCTCGTTCAACACGACGATTCCAACTTCGATGTTGAGTACGACACCGACGACGGCCTCGAAGTCTCTCTCTCTCTCTCTCTTTCTCTAAAACCTCCGAACTTTCTCTCTGTAAAACTCTCTCTAAATTGTTTTTCATTTTCAGGTACTCAAATTTCAGCTCTTCTCTCTCACCTCCATTCCCCCGGATGAACAAAAGGTCTCTTTCTCTCTCTCTCTCTTTGGTGATTGAAATTTTGTGAATTTGTATATATTGTATAGAGTGATGAACAATTGCTTGTGTAGATCCTTGGAGGGGAAGATGGTCGGCCCATATCGGACGACTCCGACCTCATCGCAATTATCGATAAACTCAGATTGGTATCGATCAACGAAGAAGCCAAAGAAAAGGTAGAATCATCGGCGAACCACGGTGGCACGACACAAAACGACGATATAGTTCAGTCCGATGAGGAATTCGCTCGGATGTTGCAGGTTTTTCTTTTTTCTTTTTTTCATTCATTTATAAATTATAGAATTTGATCGGTTTGAGTTAGTGGATTATGCGTTGTTTGAAATTTTGTTTTCTGAAAATTCTTTTTTTATTTATTATTTTTATATTGTTTTAGGCGGAGGAGGAAGCGCTTTTACTTCAAGAGTTCGTTGCGGGCAAAGATAAGGGAGCAATGGAGGGGAAGATACGGCCTTATGTCGATACCGTTCTCTTGGTAATTGTAATCTTTCTTGTTTTTTCTCTGTTTTGATGCTTTCTTCTTAGTTTTCATTGCCCGCCATTTGGTTGCTGAGAAAATAGAGGACTAAAGGAAAATGAAATATTGAATTTATTTATTTGTAACTTTACATTAAAAAAACTAGTCGTATTAGGGGCAGAAGTTTACATTTTCTCGGGAGCCACACAGACCACTATTATTTTGGTTTTTCTTAGAAGTTAAAAAGTTATGGTAATTTGACATGTTGGTGGTGTAGTACGAAGACCCAATTCGCCAGGAGGCAGCTCGGAAAACGGTTCCTGTAGATGAGCTTGAGGAGAAAGCATTGGTTGCATTGGCAAAGGTTGGAGCTCCCTTTTCTATTTTGGATATGTAATTATAGATTAGATTTTTAATGCTCAGCAAGGAAATAGCTCTTAATTCTTATAAAAAGTCGACAAAGTATTTTATTAATTTACATGAAAAACTATTGAATTGTAAGTGACATGAAATAAAATAGACGTCGAGCAGATGTAAATGCTAAACTTTTGTTATATTTATGAATATGATGAACTAGTTGGGAGCACAATGAGAAGTGGTCAGTTGTCCTAGCATCTCTTTTTCATATAGCATCATGATTAGGAATTACTCACTTCTTAGTGATAATGCAATCTGTATTAAGGATCTTGATGCGAAGAAAGAAATCTTGCATAGAGAAGGAGACTTAACTATGAGTGAAGATGGCGTGCAACCATCTCCAGTACCAGCCAATGAAATATAAGTAATTTGATTGATACGATGTTGAAGTTCAATAATTCTGCTCTTCTTTCGCATTAATCCACGGAGTCTAATGACTCTGCTCCAAGCCTCTAAAGAAGTCAAGGGCGACAGCCCCAAACTTTATTTTTTTTAAAAATCAATATCCCCTATCTGGTTCATCCACCCTAATTCAATTGATGTAGATTTTGTTAGAGATGTTAGCAAGTTCATTAGCCTACTTTAGTTAAATTTTTTGGACTTCAAATTTTAAGGTATCCTATAAAATATATAGAAATGCAGTTTTAGTCTAATTAGGATCAATGTTGTGGTTGCAGTTTAGGTTATAACTCTCTCACAGAAATAAATGAAAAGGAAATCTCACGTGGATAGTGTTATAACGATACTAGAATTTAATGAAAGTATTAATGAAAAAATTGTGAGGTTTCTTCTTTTTACATCATTTGATCTTAGTAGTTCTCAAGAAATATTTTTCCTAGCGCTTAGAAGCGGGAACCTTACTCAAGGATGCTTATCTTGCTCTAGAACTGCATTTAATGATAATCATGATAGAACTGCAATTCTTTCGAGAGAGAATCGCGGTTCTACTTGAGGTAGAACTCTTATCCAATGAGAGAGGAAGAGGATAAAGACGAGAAGGAGGAGAAGAAGAAGAAGAAGAAGAAGAAGAGGAAAAGGAAGAAGAGAGAAGAAAAGAAAAGCCTACCATTTTTTTCCAATTTTTTGTTGCCTTGTGATCGCTAGATTGTTGCCAGATGTGAAACGACCAATTGGAGTGGAGGAATTTGTTAAATCTAGGGTTCTGATGTGAACCCCTATAGCACAATTGCAATTTTTTTTTTCTTTTGATGAAGTAAGTATTGTATTAAAGAGGAGCCAGGGGAGGGGGGGGGGGTGGGGCAAAGCCCAAGTACATAAGGTACATACAAGAGCTAGACATAAAAAACAAAAAGCCCAATCTATAACTTTATCATATCTAAAAAGCAAACAATAGAGGGGTTAAGGACATAGAGTAATAGCACAATCGCAAATTTGCAATAGGTTTTAGTAAGTGAAACCAAATATAAAAAAGAGACCCCTTACCTCGTACTTCCTTCGTCCCACTTTGTTTGATAACAATTTCCATTTTGGGAAATCCCAAAATATTTGTTCCATTTCAAAAGTCAAAGCAAATAATTATTTTACTTTCTCAAGTTAACCCTTTCTATATTTAAAATCACAATTACTCAAACCACAACACAAAATAAAATAAGAGGGTAAAAATGGAAAGTTAAAATATGTGAGTGACATGACAATTCATTAAATAGATCACCTTAATATATGTGCTCAGTCAAAAATTTGGGACGGAGGGAGTAATGTTTATAAATGCCCCACAAGTGTGTGGGTGTGTGCCCATGTGTCAGATTCATCTAGTTTCCAAAGATTTTTCACTATTTTGAATTGTCCAGCCAGAGTTCCCACACCTATGTCATGTTGTGCTGACACAAGTACTTTGGCGTGAAATAAAGGATCCATGTTGTAGTTGTGCATAGGATGATTATTTGATGATGCTGATTTATGTTGTGGTTCCACCACTAATGCAAATGGTTTCCTTATAAATTGAAGGTTCTTTTCAATTTTTGGTGTGATCCTTACTACAACTGAACAATACTTTTAACAGTTTGTGTTCTAGGGCTTGAAGTAATATTTTGCTATATGTAGATAGTCACACTTCCATAATATCTTCTGCAAAAATGCCTTGGTAATTGGTGTTTCTGATAATTTTGTTTTAGGAGGGAAATTTTAATCCGTCAAAAACCGAACACGATCATTATTTCCTGCTGCAGCTGCTTTTCTGGTTCAAAGAATCCTTCAGGTTTTCCCATTACTTCTCTGTTTTCTACTGTGGATTGCCACAAAAATTTAGTGGAATGCTGCTCCTATCGAACTGATGCACTTGTTTCAATGGTAGAAACAGTAAAGAACCAATTAGTTTCCTTATGAACACACTCTTATATTTTATATAAATTCCATGATAATTATTTTGTGTAACAGAAAGAAAGGAATAGACATCACAGGTGGTATAATCTCGAATTGGAAGTTCTTTTCCAAAACTCTTTTAAAGACAAAAAATTTATCACACCCCTTTTTAGGCTGGGCTGCATAAATTTAATGCCTGAACTTGAGTTTGGCTTAGCTCTGACTGGCTTTGACTAATGCCAACGCCACCTAGCCCGGCCTGACATATGTATGTTTTTTTATTACATAACATAAACTATATTGTAATTTAAAACCAAACAGTTAATCTGGTTAGACGGTTTAATCCTTTTGTGTTACAATTTGAAGATCATTGGTGCAAGTTAACCTCTGGCGGGAGACATGTAGAACCAAGGTATTAAATCTCGCTTTCACATATCGTTTCAGTTATCACAAAATGAGGAACGTTTGGAGAAATGCAGAAGAAATTCTTAGAAACAAAGACCAAGAAGCATTTATATGTCAAGATAAGTTTATTAAATGATTAATTAAATATGTTTTATTCATCGAGACCCAACCAAACCAGAAAAAAATTGCATAAGAATTGGGGAGATGTTTGCTAATGTGAATTGATAGTCATCAAAAAAGTGCCAAACAGTTCTTTAGAGTTAGAAAAACAAGCCGGAGAACTAAAGAATATTACACATGCGTTACATGGATTTATTTACAGGTGTTGGGTGCGGGTGTGTCCAAGTGTCGGATTCTTCTACTTTTCAAAAAAAAAAAAAATATTACTATTTTGAAGTGTTTAGAGTACTTACACCCATGTCACATGTGTCCGACACTAGTACTTAACACATTTTGGAGTGTCCATGTAACATACTAGATACCACAACAGTACTAACTTAAACACGAAGAAATAGCAAGTTAGTTTACAATCAAAAGTCACATATACTTGAGTTAGAAAAACAAGTAGAACATTCTTGAAACACCGACATTGTTTTGGTATGTTTTGAACAAAACTGACACCGTCTCTTACGAAGCAATGTTGTTTTGTTCGAAATGCTGGAATGTTCTGTGTCAAGTATGGTTTCGTCCCATTAACCCACACAACCGAAACATTTCGTGTGAAATGTACGAATGAAATGAAATTTCAAACCTTGCGTAGAACTTTAAAATATGCTTACTTTAATGGAATTTTTAACTCATGTTGGCTAAAATCACTGTGAAAATCATCTTGTATAACAGGTTGAGCTAAGTTAAAGGATAGTGGGATGGGATCAGGTTGGGCTGACGTTTACTTTTTCTTTTCTTTCACATTTTTGTTGACGCCCCCATGCGTCCCCAGGGGAGGGTGGTATGGTGTGCTTGGTTGAGCTGACTTTTACCTTGCGCCCCCTTGCTATTAATTGCTGCAGTTTTTTGTGGACTAAAATTTTTATAATGCAATGATTGAATTAATGGTATTTTATATGTAACTATATTCTTTTTATAAAAAAGCAAAAAACAAAAAAACAAAATCTGGTAAAAGCATTATGTTATATTCCCTATATAAGGGCAAAGACCATGTACATGAGACATATATGAGCAAGAGCCAGTCAAAAACCCCAAATTAGAGCTTGAGAGAATCTATAAAATGTACAAAAGAGTTACCTAATTCACTACCATAATCACACTTCCAGAAAAAAAGTCTTCTTGTTTTTTCTTTCTTGAATTCTTTTTTTGTTGGTCACAAATGCAAGAGCAGTCAATTCTTTTTCTTTCTTGTATCTCCTTGACAGCGATCTGTCTGCATGCCAGTCTCATATTAGTAGTGCTAGTTGTGTCAATAAAGTCTAGTTATTTCTTTGTCAATAAAATCTCATATTGGTAGGTTATCTTCTAGTTTTTTTTTCGCGTCATCTATTCTCTCCTCTGTCTGTTGGTTGCTTTCATTTTGGAAGTTGCGAGTTCGCTAAAATTTTTTGTACTGTTTTTTCTTTAAGTGAAAATAGAAGCATTGTTCCTTTCCCACATTCTTACTCAGATGTTTGGGGACCTTCCATTGTTCCTTTCCATCTTGTTTACTTACATGTGTGGGACCTTCCTCTTTTACTTCCATGTTTGGTTTTCGCTATCTCATTGCTTTTGTGCTGACTGTACTGGAAGCACTTGGGTTTTTAACATAAAAACAAAAAATGTAGTTATATTAATTTTTTGGACCTTTTATAAAATGTTATGCACCCAATTTTCGATAAAAAAATATAATTGTTCATTGTGACAGTGGGGCTGTATATGTTTATGGGTGCCTAAGAACGTTCTTTCGTGACCATATTGTTCATCAAACCTCATGCTTCGATTTGAAATGAATGTTCCCAAAACCTTTTGGTCCAGGTCTATTCTTCTTGCTATCTATCTTATCAATAGGATGCCATCTCCTGTTCCTGGTTTCCAATCTCTTTTGTCTCTCTTACATCCTAGTCAACCACTCTTTGTTTTTCCTTCTAAAACCTTTGTGTGTGTCTTTATGTTCATATTCATCGTCCTTATCAAGACAAGTTAGATCCCAAGGCATTAGTGTATTTTTTTGAGGTACTTTCCAAATAAAAAAGATTACAAGTGTTGTCATCCTGCCAGTCATCGTAAATTTGTGTCAATAGATGTCAATTCCTTCGAGTCCCTTCCGTTCTTTGGGACATATCCTTAAAATGAGCATAATCATGGAAAGAGCTCCATCCCTCTGCCCATGCCTGTGCATACATATGCTACTGATCGGAAGGTTTACATGCCATTGACCTAGCACAACCTAGTTGATGAGGATGAGGACGTGCAAGCATTCATTGACTTTGCCTCAGTTGGATGTTAAATAATGCATTTCTTCATGGGAATTAACTGAGGAGGTGTATATGACGTTGTTGGCTTGTTTCCAGGATCGATACTTTTTTGGAAGTAACAATCGAGTCTGTATCTTGAAAAAGGCTCTATATTGTTGGAAATAGTCATGGTGTGCTTTTTAAGAGGTGCAGTATTCAACTAACCAACCAAGGTTGGTTATAGCTAGAATCTAGTAGACTATACATTTTATGGGAAACACAGACAGGATTGTATCATTGCTTTAATTGTGTGTGTCGGTGATATTGTGGTTACGGACTTAGGGCAATGAGTCTGCAGAAATTCAGAGACTGAAACTTATTTGGCTGCAGATTATGAGACAAGAGACCTTGGCCTGTTTAAGTAATTTATGGGGATTGAAGTAGCAATCACAGAGGGAATCTTTATGTTACAAAAGAAATATGTCTTCGATTTGTTGAGTGAGACTTGCCACCTGGTGCCAATCGTGCAGATACACCAAAATCAGAGTCATTGGTAAATACGACAGTCAGGGAATCCCTCAGTGACATGAAAATGTTTCAACGGTTAGTGGGCAGACTAATGTACCTATCCCACATTAGCCCATTCATGCAATATATATATGCAATTGGCATTATTAGCCCATTCATGCATTCTCTACAGACATGTCATCCCGAAGCAGCATAGGGAATGCTAAGGTACCTTAAGCACACTCCAGGGCATGGTCTATTGTTTGGCAGAGATGGTCACTTCAGAGTTGAGGCTTTCAGTGATTCAGACGAGTCTAGATCTGTCACTGATAGATTCTCAACATTGGGTTATTGTTCCTGTGTGGGGAGAAATCTAGTCTCTTGGCGGAGTAAGAAACAACTGGTTGTGTCTAAGTCTGGTGCAGAAGTTGAGTTTCATGCTATGGCATGTTGTGTGTGTGAACTTCTTTGGTTGAAGACTAGAGGAATTGGGAGGAATCGGGAGTAATCGAGTACCAGTTCTAAACCTATGTGCTTTTATTGTGATAATAAGGCTTATATAAGAAATTCCCATAATTCAATTCAGTTCACATGAATAGGTTTCAAATGTACTTACAAAGTGAGAAAGGGTGTTTGTAGATGGCGATAACCAAGCTTGGTATGATAGGCACAAGCTCTTCTCTTCTTCCATTCTCTCTCTCTCTCTCTCTCTCTTCACTACCTTCTTCTTTTTTTCTCTTCTTTTATTCTCTTATTGATATTGATGGTCTCAAAACCTAAGAAATGAAAAAAATGACCAACACAACACTCATTCCAAAGGACCTTACCCTCTTCTCCCACCTGGACAATACTGTCAACATAGGCAGGTGAACTTTCAAAATGTTATTGTGAAAGTTTTCAGTTTTAGGCAATCTTTAGTGGCTTTATGATAGAGATATACATGAAAGGTCCATTGCAAAATGAGAAGCATAAAAAGTAATCCATTGTCAGGTTTTAAATTTTTACTCTAGCTTCAATGTCAGTCAATTTGGTATGAAATCAATTTATGTTAGTTTAAAACCCAGACATCATTTCTGCTCTGTTTTAAACTTTGAGGTTGGTTAATGTTTATTAACTTTTGAAGTGTAATTAACTTATGGAGATTTATGGAAGAACAGGATGTTTAATACTGTTTACTATATCCAAAAGCTTTTGGCTGTTCGTACTTGAGAAGACTGATAAGGAAATTGATTAAGAAATGGAAGGTAACATTTGTATTGTGTTCAGCAGTGGCAGCATCCTGGGCATAGTGTTACATTCTGTATCACATAGCTTTGCCTTATGCCCTCATGTTGGAGGGATTGGCCCTCTCTCTGTGCATAGTTTACTTTGCAATACATTTTCATTCTAGCAGAAAGCATGTTCTCTTTTACCATACAGTGCTAATAGGTAGGCTGGATCTCTCACACATGCCTATTCGTGTTCTCATATTGTAGGTGGGTTGATGCACCTCATTGTGATGGTTGTGGCAATAAAACCGTCCATCAGGGCAAGGGTGATCCACTTCCTTCAGAAATTCTTTATGGAGGTTCTCGAGTTGAACTTTATCGGTATGACCACAAGATGCATTTTTTCCTAATTTCCTGGTCTTCTGTTTGAATTTGTATTTTCATATTCACTTTTGTTCATGGAATTTGTTGCGAAATAAGATCTGACAAACTGCTAGTAAATACTTTGGTATTTTGTGGTGAAGTTGATTAAGGCATATATCTATTACTGTTAACAGTTAACCATTTGTTCATTCATGATAATTATAAACAAATTTAGCTCAATAGCTTCTTTAAACCATCCTGGCAGATCCATGATCGAGTGTGTGTATGTCACTAATTATATTTTCTCTTAGTGTTTTTCTTTTCAAGGATGACGTAATCTATACTCTTTCAAACTTTATGTGGAAAGGAGTGATTATTGCCATGGTATTGTTTTTTTCTTGTAAATTGTAAAGTAGATTTTATGCCTTTCTACATTATTTGGAAGGGCCTCTGTTACCTTTGTCTTTGCAATGATGTAGTGAGAAAAAGAATATTGTATCAGTAATCATTTCTTTTTCTCGTGTTCTGTTAATGAGTTGCAAAACCTTATGCATGTAGAAGGCTAAACATTACACGTTACCAGGCAGTTAGTCAGATAGGTGGGCTTCATTGTTAATCGAAGTATTTGGCACATTTACATATTTGGTCTTCTATATTTCTAAAATTGGTTTAGGTCACTAATATTTATAGGCGTTGAAACCACGAGGTGTCATCATCACATTGATTGGCTAACCCAAATTTGAAACAATTTCTTGTGGAAGATAAGTGGAACTATTACTTAAAAAAGGAATCAAGATGCACTTCCAAAAATCTTTGATGATTAAAACTCATTACATTGTTTGGCCTGTGATCCCAAATTTTATAAGATATATCATCATACTCACACCTTGGCTAGCTCCTACATTCGCTTCAGCAATAGGTTGTCTTTTAGGCTGGAGAATTGGGTGACTAGGTAGAATTAGGCAAGAATTTCTCAAATTTTTTTTGACATGCATCTAGGCTCTACCAGGCAATCAATTGAAATTTGTTATGTAATTGCAGAATGACGTAGCCCTTTTCAGTCATTTATAGTAGTTGTAATAATATTGAACTCCTGGTATGAATTAAAGAAATAGATAGAAAGAGAAATAATATAGTCCAACTAATCTCTAGCTGAATGTGAAGAGTGCTGATTTTCTTCTCTCTCTCTCTCTCTCTCTCTCTCTCTCTCTCTCTCTCTCTTTCTTACACACACACACACATTTTATTGTAGTTCTATGATGTTTGCAAGGGAGAACAGCATATGATTAATTACCAATTCAGAAGGCATTTTGACAAGCTTGATCAGGTTTGCTTGATGATCTAAAGAGAAAATTCTATGTATTCTCCAGCTAGGTTCTTTTAACAACATTCTTCGTTTCCCCACCTATTTTTCTGAGTGGAACTTAGGCTTTTGTGAGAAGCCCTTGTTTTGAAACCTCTTTGTACCAATTTTGCACTGCATTTAATAGGGTTGTCATATTCATTGAAGAAGTCCATAACCTTGGCTTAATATCTCCACTTTCAAAATAAAATGCCCGACCTAGTCTCTATGGAAAATAAATTAACCTTTCATCACTTTGTTAAGGTCAGCTTAAATTTTGAGTGTTTTGAGAATCATTGGAAAATTTTATGAAAACAGCTGTAAGAATTCAAAAACAACAACTTTATTTTTGATAATTTGGTTAGAAGGAACTTTGTGTTGCCAAATTGATATGTCATGTGCAAAGAGGCGGCCAAGTTGGGGTTGTCATCTTTTACTTTGTAAGGTGGTTGTTAAGTTTCCAACCTGAAAGCCTAAGTTGTTAGGTGGAGGGCCCAAACAAGTATATGAAGTCATCTCAATCCCAAGAAGTGGTTATGGAGTTGTGGGTGTGTATTTGCTATCTTCAATGTGAGATGAGCTATGCCTTCCATAACTCTACAATTGATGGAGGGTTAGACTTGACAACGAAAATTATCTTTTGGTTTGGAGAATGGCGCCAGTACAACTTTTCAGACTCTTTGGAAGAACAGGAATAAGCGAATTTTATGGGTGAAGATGTGTCCATTTTAAAGGCTCAGAATGTTTTAGAAGGTAGAATTTTTGTCAACTTCTTGGATTCGATTTCCTTGTATTTTTTTCCTTGTGTATTGTGTATGTGGCTTCAGAGTTTCTTTTAGTTTTATTACTACTATTTACTTTATTATTTATTTCACAAATGATCATTACTTAAAAATAAGCAGTCACAAGTCAGGGGTTTGAGGCTTGGTAGAAAGAGTGAGAGTGCTAAAAAAAAAAAGTATGTGTGAGTATATAATTAAGTCAGTTTGGTGAATGTAATGAATTGAAGAGAGAAAAACTATCTCTAATAAAACCTCTTTTACTAATGGATGGAAACTGAACAAGTTGAATAAACCCAAAAATTAAAGAAAGAAAGAAAAAAAAATGAACAATTTGAAAAGAAAGCATAATTGCAGGGTAAGAATATTATGGAGATTACAAGAAAAACATCCCAGGAATTTTTCCACAGCTAGTTTTTGTCGAGAAAAAATGGAGCGTAAGGCTTAAATCCCATTACATACTGTCATAAGGGAAAAATGCCTCCAAGGGGATCCTGAGCTTTTATTTGTTTTTTTTATTTTTATTTCCCTTTACTACTTTTTTGGTTGTTTGTTTAATCCAAATATACATATAGATTGATAGATGCTTGTAAGTTTCTTTGTATATTTGGCCCAAATTGAGATTTGGCTTGGTCATAGGAACGTTGCACTTATTTTCAGACCCAACTAATAGCATTTACATTTTTCTTATGGTCATAGACTAGGTGTTTTCTTGGTCTGTGGCTCATAGAAAAATTAATACCAATGACATGTTTCAGAAGAGGAGACCTTCCTCTTGTCTTCTTCCTCAGTGGTGTATTATGTGTAGACAGGAGGCTGAATCTATAGACCATCTTTTTTTGCATTGTGCAGTGGCAAGGAGTTTCTGGCAGAAGCTTTTTGGGATCAGAGGAGAGCTATGGGTTGCTCCAGTTTTATTCCACGCAATTGTTTGAGCTTCATTTTGTGGGTTTTGGGAGAGATAGGAAGGGATTGACTTGTTGGAGATGTGCGATCTTAGCTATTTTTTGGGTTTTATGGTTGGAAAGAAATGCCAGGATTTTTTAAGGGAAGGAAGATTGGGTTGGATGCATTATGGGATAGAACCTATTTCTTAGCTTCATTTTGGGCTTCAAAATCGAAGCCTTTTCAAGGGATTCCTTTATTTATGATTAAGGGTGATTGGAAGGCGGTTTGTGATTGCTAGTTGTTTGTCATTATTTTTTCTTTCTTTTGCTGGACCTCTCGTCCTCCGTTGTTTCTCTCTTGTATACTTTTTCTATTTAATAAATTCTATTTCTTCGTTGTTGATAAAAAAAAATAGACTCGAGGTCATGAGAACACAATACTTCAGTTAGGTTGCGTAACTAGTCTTACTGAACTCTAAGGAAGACTTTTAAAAACAATGACAGTGGTTGTTAGCAGGTAAATGTTGCAGCTTAAGGAAGTTATGGCTGCAATTTTTTGCAAATTGAAGTTCTAAATGGACTTATTCTGGCTGTACTCTTTCAAAGAGATTTCTGGCCTATTTCTTAATAATTGTTTGTGATTGATGTTTTAGTGACTAGTGAGTAACCACTAGTAAAATCAATTTGCAATTGCATCAAATCTGAACACTATAACTACCCATATCATTTTTATATTCTAATTTCATCTAACAGTTGCTTAATCTAATTATATCTAACGGTTGGTTAACTTATATTTATGTGTTCATAGTTATCAAGGGAATTGTTTTTTAATGCATCTCTATGCTGATTTTAAAATTTTATGAACAGTAAATAGGTTGATAAATTTTATCATCTCCACCTTTTTTTAGTTTGCTAGCAAATAATTATTCGGTGAGAAATGGCAATTGATAGTCCCACCTCTTCCTTTGTGTTTCCTTTGCTGCACAGGGCATGCTTGTTTTCCATTCTGTTGTTCTTACTTTACTTTTTTATAACGTTTTAGATGCCTTTTTTGCTCAAGAATCACTCGTTTCCCTCGCTACAATGATCCATTAAAGGTATTTGAAGTTTCTTTATCTAGTTGAGAAGTTTGTATTTGTTTTTTTATGTGGTTGGGAAGTATTTATTTTATGAACATCTTCATTTTCCTTTTGTGTGCAGCTTGTGGAAACAAGAAGGGGGCGTTGTGGGGAGTATGCCAATTGCTTTACACTTTATTGTCGAACATTTGGCTATGAATCCCGTCTGGTTAGCCTTTTTTTTTCCTTTTTGGGGTGGAGGGTAGGGGGTAATATATTGTTTGCTGTTAGAGCTTATATTACTGTTGCTATTTCTAATTTAATACTCATTTAAACTTCTTAAGATATAGCGCTTCACAAAAAAATAGTTGCTCTTTTTTCTGGATACTTATAAAATTTCTATATATTAAAAACCAGCTGCTATAGAAGTATATATGAAGCAGTATAGTCAAAGAAATATAACCTACATTGAAACAATAGTCGATAAGAAACTATGAAAGAGGGATAGGGAGTTACTCGTCTCTGTTCTTGCTTAAAGAAACAAGGTTTACTGAGGTTGCATTTTTAAAAGTGTAAAAACACCCCACATATTTAAGCCAGCTCCCAAAAAAAAAAAAAAAAAAAAAAAAAAAATCTATATTGAAAATACTCTGTGGAGTTAAGTTGATGACAATCTGAATCTATTCAGGATATAAGTGCTTGTTCAAATTTGTGAATTGTTTTACTATGACATTTTAGAAGATAACCTAGCTTTTCTCTTAGACTTCAACAAAGATTCTTGAAAATTTCTATACTGAATTTTTTTTTTTTAGGTCTCGTCAGACTCCTACAAGGAATACCAAAGTACAAACTTCTATTAAAAGTCAAATTATTAAAATAGGAAGTATTTTAATTCTCATTCCAAATTCTAATGCAAGATAGATAGTGACTTATTTCTTAATATAACCTGGCTAATTTGAAAAAGGCATGGAACTAAAATTTATATGAAAATTCCTAAGAAATATTAGGGTGTTATGGTGCCACTGAAATTCTGGTTAGTCAATTACCGTTGTCTTATTAGAGTCTAATTCATTGTTTTCCAATGTTACACCAAAAATTTCCATGTAAATCTAATAATATCTGTCATATATTTAAATCGATATTGATATTTAAGTCCTTGTTGTTGAGTGATGACTTATCTCAAGAAAAACTGTGAACACAAATGAAATTTACTTTAAAGGGTCGTCAACTTTAATGTAGAATATCTAGCTTTTGATCAAGTTTATTGCTGAGTGTATTTTTCTTGTATAACCTCTGCCACTGGGAAGGGATAACTAACGGGACCTACTGATCATTTGTGCTATAAACAAATATGAGTTCTGAGAGCAAATGTCTCTGTTTACTTGTGTTTCACTCTCAGATCTTGGATTTCACAGATCATCTTTGGACAGAGTGCTTCTCACATTTTTTGGGAAGGTATACTTCTTTCACTAAACTACTGCTTTTTGCTTCTTTTAGCTGTTGGAGCATCTGATAATTATATGATTGGGATAAATTATATCTATTGCCATGTCAACTACCAAAAACATGTTCTTTAACAAACATAATTCTACAGATGGATGCATCTTGAGCCTTGTGAGGGAGCGTATGACAAACCTTTGTTATATGAGAAAGGGTACTTTCTCTCCCATCAATTTAACTATATTTTCTGGATTTTTTCTTTCATCATGTTTCTTGATCTTGGACAACTGTGGTTTGTCTGCCACTTAAATTTGTAGTAAATGTTCAATTTCATGCTTTCTTGAAGCTGGGAGAAGAAATTGAATTACGTAATTGCTATCGCAAGAGATGGAGTGTATGATGTCACTAAACGATACACGAGGAAGTGGCATGAGGTAATCGTAAAATTCGTCAAGGCATATATATGTCCAGCAAATAGTTTTTCATAAAGAAAGCTTTTGTATATACCCCCGTTAACATGCAGGTGCACACTTTCATTTTAAATTTTGACGACACATGAATAATTTTGATGTGGTAGGTTTTGTCCCGACGAAACATTACTACAGAGCCTGTTCTGTCTGATGTTCTCTCTCATATAACAAAAGAACGTCGAAAAGGCTTTACATCTCAAGTGCTTTCAGTACTTGAAGATCGTGACAGGAAGTGAAACAGAAGCACTTGAGAGAGAATTCCGTTCTAAAGATGATGCATCAGTTTCATTACCTGGAAGACAAAGCGGGGACAAGGAATGGCGCATCTCCAGAGCAGAGTTTGGTTCTGATGCCAATTGCTCCTCAAGTGGCTCTTCTTGCCCAGTTCGTATGTGCGTGGATGAGCATGTGACAAGGATTTACAATGCATTTTTCCCCATCCTCTCCCAGTTTGTTGATAACTTACTTTCAAAAGCAAGAGCTGTTGAAGTCCTCAAGATTTTTAAAGGGATTCTGGTGGAGCTTAAGAATTTACCTTTTAGAATAAGGAAAGCTTCCATAAGTTCAGTTTCAAATGGTGCACAATTTTTGGAGGATCAGATGCTGCTCGCTTTTGATGAGTTACTTAAAGCTCTTTCCCTTAAGAGTGAGATGGTCACAGATGGGAGAATTGACATTAGTCTGGCTGGCGATCCTGTTAACACCTCTTTAGCATTGCCTGTTGTGATAGATGCCCTCGATGATATAATCTATAACCTTAACAAATGTGACTACTTTGGTAAAGATTCCCTCTCATTGCCACTTCTGAAGTTAAACAGAATACATTCTGGTTCAGTCCTCGCGAGCGGAGAGGAGCCTCCTCTTGGAATTGTAAGTAGCACTGGAGCTGGATTTTTATTTCCTTTTATTGTTTTGAGTAATATTTTGGCTGTGTCCTCAAGAGTACTTTCATTCTTGACAATGAATTTCAGGCCACATCAGCATTTGACGGAACTCAGATGACTAAATGGGAAGAACCAGATGGTGCAAAAGGTATTCTGAACCAAATAAAATATAGCTATATTTTGTGCCATAGTAGTAAAACAAAACAAAGAATGAAATAAAGGACTCAATGTGTGATGATTTCAATGAATTAATGCTTAATGCTTGGTACCTATCTTCCTGGTTCCTTGTCCTACCTCTTCTCCATGTACAATTTTTTAATCCCTCATAAAGGAAATGGACAAGTTGATAGCTCTGATGATAATCATGGTATCATGCCTGCCCTGATAATTTGGTTATATACAAATCCTATCTCGTCCAATTTAGCCAGGGCCATTTGTCAATTAATATTGGCAGGAGGCTTCCAACTCCTGAACTTTTCCCTTTGAAACACAGAAGGTTTATTACATATTGGCCTTAGGAACTTTATATTGCAATCTTAAAGGAAGTATTAGGGGGTTATGCCTTATTATAGATGTCTTCCAGCTGAGGGGCTTTACCCTCTCAACTTGGTGTGTGATGTGCAAAGGGGGGCTGGAATCCATAGAACATCTTCTCATTCATTGCATGGTGGCGGTAGGACTATGGGCATATTGCCTTGGCATTTTTGGGGTGCATTGGGTGTTTCCAGCTGCTGTATGCCAGGTGTTTAGGTCATGGAGATGTAGGAGCAAGAACAAAAGAGGATTGTCAGTGTGGAAGATGGTCTTTCATGCTATCTTTTGGACACTATGGAGGGAAAGAAACAAGAGGGTCTTTGAGGACCAAGAGTCTACTTTTGAGCAACCAAAGAACACTTGTATAGGGCTTCTTTTTTGTTGAAGTACTTTGGAGTTTTTACAAGACCGGACAAACTTCCAAAACTTTTTTGATTCTATGCTTTCATAGCTTTTGTGGCTTCTTGGTATACTTTTGTAAATGGGTATTGACCCTTCTTTTTGTGAATAAAATAAACTTTATTAAAAAAAAAAAAAAGTACTGGGAATGTGAATCCTGTGCTTTGTATAAGTGCCTTCTACTAGGAAATGGGTTAAGTGCCTTTCTAGAACTTAGCTGAGAAATATTGTGTTGATTCTGTTGGACAACTTATTTCTGTGTTGTAGGACTTTTAACATTATCAGAAACCATGATGATATATATAGAAAGTGCAAGCAGCATTGTAGCACTTGGAATGAAAATTGCCATTTGAAATTATGTTGGGACATTGACTTACTCTAGGAGGATTCCCTTGCCTTAGGCTTAACTTGGGGATTGATCATGCTAATTCTCTGTGAAGTTTAAATAAAATGGTTGATGTTTGATGTCAGATTTAGAATAATTGGGAACTAAGAGATGGTTAGCACAAATGGTCAGCACTCAATTATGCAGGATTAATTCTACAAGGATAAAAGGAGTTTCAAACTAATTTTTGTTTCCATTTCTGTTTCAAAAACTCAGTCGATGTTTGATAAAATAATCTAAACGATAGGGCTACCCTACTTCACTTGGTCACATTGTCATATTATGCTCCCCTTATCTATACCCTTCCACACCCAAGTTAACAACCTCCCCCCATGAGAGAGGGGGGTGGGTGTTTGTGTTGGGGATGTGAGAGAAAAAAAGAAAAGAAAATGCTTACATTTGCCAGACAAATATAAGAAGTATGATACATTTTAACATCTTTACTGTCTGCACATGTCTTTGACTCGTAACTGTCATTAGTTCTTATGTTTATGTTTATTTGTTTAATAATTGGATTTCATTTTGCAGGTTGTTGGATCATATACAAAGTACAGGATAACCAGATGCATGAGCTTGTGGCATATGAGTTAATGTCAGCCAATGATGCTCCAGAGAGAGATCCAATGGATTGGTATGATGCTTTAGAAATTATAACCATGGTTTTATCTCTCGGTCCATGAGAAAGCTTGCCTATATTGTATCATGATTGAGTGATATGTTTATATTTCTTGGATGAGGCCTGCCAATGTTTGCCCTTTGATAGTCCCCTAAGCTAAGTTCAGCCTAATTTGGATGTGTTTGGTTTTGGGTTCAATATATGCTGGTCATTCAATTTATGAATTATTGCCAATTTAGGGGATGTACAACTCCTTAACATGGAGGCAGTTTAGTGGGATCATCACTCTTTAAGGAATGTTTAATCATGAAGGAGAATCAAGGAACCACGGGAACTAAGGAGTTATTTTTTTCTCTTCCTTGTGTGGGAGATTAAGTGAGAGGGATGAGAAAGATTTAGCAAATTTATTAGATAGATAGTGCTCGTGGACAGTTGGGGAAGATCTAAATAATTTCTAGATTCTATATAGGCTCGGTCACCAAACCCAAGAACATCTGATTTTAGTGTGTGTAGTGAGAGCCAAGGCCCAACGGCCCCAACTGAGTTAAATAGGTACTTGGTTTGCCTCCTAGAAGGCTGGAACCGAGTACAACTCAATTATTAAATTTTGATGATGATTTGAATTTTTTTTTTTTTAAGAATGATTAAGAATTTGTTAATATTATTGATAATGAATGAAAATTTAATAATTAGCAAATTCTTGATAACGAATTTGTTAATTATTTAAATTCTTCTTCATAATCAATTGTATTAAATTTGATATTTTTATATAAACGGGATGGTTAATTGGTGAGAGCAATTCTCAACCTGCCTCAATTTGAGCTCACCTCTAGGAAATCAATTTTCAGCTGTATTTTACTCATGCGCGCGCGCGCACACACACACACATGTACTTGGCCTAATTATATGGGAGGACTCCAATCTGCCTGGGAAACTAAACCAAACATTTAAAACTTACCTTCCATTTTGGCATAACTACGTGCATAGAACATTTTAATTCCCCTCGTGGCCCGCTCTCAACAAAAAATAAAGCACTTGATTTGGTCTGTGGGGAGTAGTAGTTCTACTACAGAATTGCACTTGATTTCCTTCCAGCATATATTCTGAACGATTGTGCAGCTCTTAATGCTTGTATGGATTTATTATCTATTTAGTATTTGTAAATTTCTGAGAAGGTTACTAACTACCCACTGTTTGCATTTCTGGTCATTTTAAGGAATTAATGTTTTCCATGTCAGGGTCGTTGAGGGAAGTGATGATGGAGGATCCAGTTGGCGTGTTTTGGATAAACAAACTTCCCAGATGTTTGAGAACCGTTTCCAACGAAGAACATTTAAGATACAATCGGTGGGTCACCTATCAAATGCATTCAGGTAAATATTTATGCAGAATCCATTCAAATATGATTTTTTGAATTTGTTGCTTTGTGGATTTTAATCAAAGATAAGGATGGCAGGTTCAGGTTTCTGGCGGTACGAGATGTTCAGTCAACTTCAAGGCTGCAAGTAGGTAGCATTGACCTCTACGCAAGTAGCAGGTAGCATTTTTAAGTTTATCGGCCATATTGGGTATTTGGGTGATTTCCTTTGATCATCTCTCTAGAACATTGGTTCATTGTTATCTCATAGGAAAATTGAGGATTGCTCTAAAAGAAAGCAAACAAAGCTGCGCTCTGTCTTTCTAGGAGTGCTTCTAATTGTAATTGGTCTGGTTGTATTCCTGTCTTCCAATTCTTCGGTTGTTTGCAAGGCCATGGTGAAGAAGCTTGCCCTGTCTTGGGTGCCTTGATAGTTCCTTTTATTTTTATTTTCCGGTCCTTAATTGTTTTTCCATGCAACAAAAAGGCAGTTAGCATTCCAGAAGCACTTATTTCTAATTATTTTTATGAGCACTGTTAATGAAATACAAAGTTTCTTTTAAAAGAATATCGCTAATTATGCATCCAGTTTCAGATCAGTGTCCAATTCTAACCATATAATAGATTTTGAAAAATTCAGGGAAACCTCTTCCTTGGTGGGATGTTCGGGTAAAATTGTAGCGCACTTGTAAACTCTGGTTCCAACTGAATTGCCAGAGTTCTCTGGTGTTTGTGCACAGTTCATACCCTAGTTATTTTTTGTGTGAGCATAAGTTTTATTATTGCAGTTGAGAGGATGGCTAATCAATTTGTGGATTATTAGTACCAGATTTGTCGAAGTCCGGTATCTTTTTTCCCTTTTTTTTTATCCCCTCGTAAGGAAAACAATATTTTTCGTTTTGTTTATGGGATGATACAAACCAAAGCAAGTTGATTTGGTCTCAAATTGAGAACCAGCACTAGACTGCAGTCGAGTTGGTATGCTTTAATCATACACGTACCTCAGTTCCTACTTCCTACAATGAACTAAATGAGGTAGATTTTCTTCCTACATTGATCAATTGATCTAAATGAAATGGATTTAGGGCTTTGTTGATTGTCCAAATGAAAACTAAACAGTTAGTGTATTTTGCATCGTATTGGAGGCAAAATCCATCACCTTCAATGAGACTACTTAAAAAACTTGGGATCATCACTATAATTGATGCTTACAAGATCAATGTAGAAGTTTTGAATCTCATGAAATGTCAATATTTTTAATTTCCACTCCCATTCTCTTCAATTTTTTATTCAAGGTAAGGTGATAGATTTGTCCTATAATTACCATGTTAAAAAAAAAAAAAAACACATTATTTAATTTCCATTTTGACGCCCAAACATACCATTAGTTTGTTCCCCCTTTCAACACACGTTGAGAAGCCAGGGACAAGATACCTTAGCTTTAGACTGATGGATAAGCATAAGCATGATAGCATTCAAGCAAGAAAGCCGGCTGTATGCCAACACTTTCCTAACCGGTGTGAATTGTACATGCAAGAAAAGTTATCCAGTGTCTTAGGGTTAAAAGTGGCCACGTCTCAGAAATAAAAGAAGCCATCCCTCCTGAAGATGGGAGTCTTCATGTTACTGCTGTGCCAAATGAGTGGAGTCAATGTAGGCACTATCCGACCCAGGGACACAACCAAATACGAGAAGTACAGAGCTCTCTCACTAGAACAAACCATTAGAATCCCAACACAATAGCTCAACAGAATCCACAAACCATTCTGACTCGGTCAAAATTGGGGCTTAGTTTTTCCACGTGGTTTACCTAAAAGACAAGTGAGGTTTCTCTCTCTATCAATGGCTGCATATCCATGGCTCCTTCTCGCTAAGAAGTCCATGAGATCAAAACAAATTCTTGCTGTAGAAGAGTGAGTTCTCTCCAGAATTGTTTCAAAATATACTAGACAAATAAGAGATGATTTCAACCAAACTTAAAGATGCCGTTAAATGCAACAGCTCCATTACATATATGAGTCAGAATTCAAGGACAAGCTTAACATAACCCTTCATGCATTAAAGTTGGCAAATTGTAAATTTAATCAAAATATGTGGTTGTGGGGGAGGGGAGAAAAGAGGAGGGGGTGTTGGTGGAGGATAACAAAAAAAAAAGAAGACTAACAATGCTTAAGAATGTATCAAATGACATTATCCATTAAGGGTCAGTGATCCTCAATCTTCTTCAAACCTTTCATATCTGTCGTTTCCACCCTGCATAACAGAGCATTACCACATTTACAAGGTACTATATTATGGACAACAAAACTTGTAAAATGCTATCACAAATATATACAAAGCAAACATAACTGGCACACATGTCTACTGGTGAAAATTAAAATAATTCAAAAACATATATTTGCTCCACTCCCTGGCAAAGGGATGCCCTTCCCCAAAGAAAAAATAAAATAGTAATTTTATAAGAACTTAGTAGTTTGTTTATTCTATGTAACAAAAGTTGTGGTCCTCCTAACTATTATGTGTACTGTGAATAGGATTCAAACAGCTGGTAGAGAGGGGAACTAAGGGGGGTATAAACTCAGAATCCTCAACCGGGCTCAACGTAGTAAAAAACCTTACATACGAAGACCAGCTATACAAAGTAATGCAGATCAAGCACGTCATCTCATTGGAACACCTTATGATACTTTCCATAGTTAAATACCAATACAATCAGTTGGTTAACTTAATGAATCTCTTCCAGCTGGGGCAAATCGCCCCATCCTATGCCATACGGCTTGCCTCACAAGAGGAAAAACGGCCTGCCGATACGCTATGAAAACAGTGGTTCAAACAGTTGGGGCAAATCTATAGACAGACGAATCATCTATCATTTTGAAATGGAAAAAAAGAAATATATATATATATATATATATATATATATATATATATATACGAATCTTTCAAACCGCTAAGCTGATAAAATTCATCCAATGATGAATCACACCAACTACATGAATTAGCGCTTGCTTAAGAAGCTACTACTGTACTGGCTGTATCCACATTAATTCAACTGCCAGTAGTAGCAACCATGATCAAAACAGAAATAAGTGCATTTCCAATCTCTAGAAAATTGGAGTTTGCATGGGTGTGCGCAAAATAGGGAAAGCATAACAAACAAACTCTAGCTCAGTTTGAATCAAATGCTTATTTACAGGAGGGTTGGGTATTCATAAAAGTTCTCAGGTGTTCAACTCCTCGTGAAGACAGTTCATGGGTGGGGTATGGTGACATTGGGATATAGGGGGATGCAATAGGCTTGGGAATATGGAGTAAGGGCAACAGGATCTAGGTGTACTATTGTACTGCAATTAGCATGGTGCACTTCTCAAACAAAGAAGAAATGCATATTGAATAGACGAATACGGCGCAGTCCTAAACTGCTAAACATGATTGACACTAATAATATATGTATGTATGCATGTATGATAATGTTTAGGTGCTCGGCAGTCACGGATCTGCGACACTAATTTTGACCATCCTGTGACAATCACACTGCAAGTGTGTGATAAACACAAATGGCCACAACTGGCGTCAATCAGCATTGCATATGAGCCATTGAGCACCTGATCATTACTGTATGTATATATACAGGAAAAAAAAAAAAAATTACAGTACATGTCATGGGAGTGGCTAAAATGTAAACGTAGTAAATTCAACAGGAAAAGAACTATAATGAGAAACTTACGTTGTTCCATACAGGACAACCTTTTGCACTTTTGTGATGTCAGAACCAGACTGATTGTCCTCAATAAATATTGTCAAAGCTGATCCAAATTAATAAGTAAGATCAGCTATTACTTCTATGAGACATAAAAGTGAATGGCAATATATCAACACAGAAAAAAGATCCAACATACCTACGAACATTTTGAAACTTGACATACTTTACAATTACTGGTTTCCCCTGCAAAAGTATAAATGAAACATAATTTGTAACAGCGCACATTTAAGCAACATTCTTTTGGCAACAAGTATTGTGGCTCAAATAAATTCTCCTTCATGAAGATGAAAAAGCCTTGCTGCACAAGTACACATATGTAATGAACTCTACCTTAAGATCATCTGGGGAAAAAACAACTGTGTCGCTTGGAGGAAAGTCATTGACATTACTGCATTTATTACCATCACGAATAAGATCATTTGAGTAGTATTACTGGGAAATAAAACATTGCATCCTGTCAACTCTTCTGTCAATAAAAGTAATCATAATTAAAAAATACCTAAATCCCATATGCTCCTTGTTCGAGAAAAGTTTCACAGTTTTAGGACCTGGAAAAGGACCTCCACATTAGACTTTTAAATACGATTAACTTCACCAACTTCAATAATTAGCCAAAATTTATACAGCCAATTACAAAGTAAACCAAGATGGTATACACAGTGCATGCATTAGATAAAACCTAAAGAAAATCATACTTGGCAAATTAGCTAACAACGAAAATGCCAAAGGAAAAACTTATAAATTGGTCGCATACAAAATTACAAATAGCAAAAGCAAGTATAGTGAAAAATATAGATATCAAGCAAAATTATATATATATATATATTAAAAAAATACATACCAACCAAAATATAAAATATTTATATAATTGGAATCAAATAAGTTTCATTTTTGGAGGTGAACATCGCGAATAGTCGATGTCACCATTGCTGACAGAATTTCTCCTCCTCACACAATCTCAGTTGCATTCACAAACTGGTCATGCTACTACCTCTTCCTTTTCTATTGTGCTTCCTCTTCGTTTTTTCTTTTTCTTTTTTCTTTTTTCTTTTCCCTCTTTTTTTTTTTTCCTTTTTTGGGACCTTGGCTAAACTTAACTTTTCACTCAACCTTTAAACTGACCATGATAACTTTACCAAATGAAAAGAGCAAACCCTTTTAAGAGTTGCAATTTAGTCCTGTGAGGCGTATGCCCCTTACAATGGGGCACTAAAGGCACACCTCACATGCACAAGGTATGTGCACCAAGCAAAGGGCATATGCCCAAAAGGAGTCATGCCTTTTTCTTTAAGGTTCAAGGTGTTTTTGGCATATGTTTGCCCTAGGCATGCCTTTTAAAACATTGGTTTGGATAATTGAAAAAGATGCTTACCAGCGTCACTCAAAAATCTGTGTCCACTGAATTAGATTTCTCTTATGGATGACAATATATTAACCAAAAATCAGTTGTAACACATATTCTTTGCAAAAAATAATGAGTTTCTACTAATACTGAAATTCAGATACAACAACATCAACAACAATAATAATAGTTACCTTCCTCTTCGGGTCCTTTGATGGCAATAGAATGAAGTTTAATAACTTGGGTAAACGGCATATATATTAGAAGCTGCTCATCTGCATCGCTCTCAAGATTCAAGCCATCATCTTCCCTATAACCCTAAATCATGACAAATAAAGTCATTTAAACCCTAAAATCATGTTTGTTTTCTGAGAAAAATGAAGAAAAAATTAAAATCAAATCAAATACATCCAGAGTTTTGATATTAAAAAAAATCTCATATTTGATGTTGTACCCTTAACTAACCCTAATAGTTGTAGTAAGCACGGCCGGGTAAAGTTTTAGTTCTCGAGTCCTAAATACTGAAAACCTTAAATTTAAAATTCTATTTTCTTCTCTTTTCCTAAGTTTTCTCAGCAACCAAACAGAGACTAATCTAACAGTGAGTGTATAATAACAACTGTTTGAATTGTTTACACACACACAGGGTAAAACCCTAATCTGTTGATAAAATTACCTGTTTGAGAGCGTTGGCAACAGAGTGGCCAGTGTTTTGGTTGAGGCATTCAACGCCAGACCAGTCTACGAAGTCGAGTAGATCAACCTGAATGACAGCGAGATCGAGATTAGACTCCCATATCAATATGAATATATGATATATAAACATGTATATCTATGGGGTGTCCGTTTGGTTGCCAACAAAATGGACGAAGAGAGTAAAAGAAGTTGGAATCTTCTTTTTAAAAAGTCGTATTGAGAGTGCAAGCGGGTGCCAGATTTCAGGGTTTGGTGATTTTTCTCGGTGTTTCCTCGGAAACCAAACAGAATAAAATTGGATAAAAGGGAAAGTGGAGTGGATGAATACCTGGTTTCTTTGAACTGCGGAGGCAGATTCGGCAGACATGGTAGATTTGTGTGTGTGTGTGAGAGAGAGAGAGAGAGAGAGAGGAGAAGGGGAGAGAGATTAAACAACTAGATGAACCAGATAGAGTAATATTGAGGGGAATTGGGGAGGGAACATGGACGACGTCGTTTTCAATTTGTTTTGATCTTTGAAGAGCTCGTTGACGGTCTCATTAAAATACGTCGTTTTGTCGGCTGCTAATTGTCCCTTCGAAACGCATTCTTTTGGTTTGGAAATCAACATTGACACGGATTCGGATTTGGTGAAGTTACTGGATAATGCAAATGCTGTAATGTAAGATCAATGATACGTAGGTAAGAAAGAAAAATAGAAGATTGTTAGGTGTTTGGTATCAAATGCATCTCTTGAATTTTAACTCTCTATTTCTTCTATTTGCTACATATCATTGATCTTACGTTTACTGCACCATACAGTAACTTCACCAAATCCAAATCCCATTGGGACTCATTAAAACGTGTTGTTTTATGAGTAATTTATGTATTATGGGAATAATACAGACCTAATAACTTAAGATATTTCTTGTCTAATAAAAATAATAATAATAAGTAAATTCATCGATAGCCTAATGATCCGTCCATTTTTCATCATGACAAAAAGGTGAAAAAGTTTTAAGTTTAGAGCCAACATCCAAAAATTAAAAATTAAACCTACACTCTTGTAAGTTCAAAATACAGGGTTTTTTTTTTTTAAAAACTAGGGCAATGGTGGTGGCGTGGAGCAGTGTCCATATGATATTGGTGGTAAAGGTGGTAGAAGATTGTAGGTAAATAGCAATGGGTGGCAATTGTGGTGGTCGTGATGGGAAGTGGTAGTACATGTTGAGTGATGGTGATAATGGGTAATGGTGGTCTAAGTTGCTCTTTTTAAAATCCCTCCTAAAGGAATTTGATGGGTAGGGGTGAAATTGTTGCCAGAGCACCTGATTCACATTTCTACAGTTTAATTAGTTTATATATTATTTATGGACCAAATTATCCATTTGAGTTTAACACACAAAAATAAAGGAGGAAATAAAAAAAAGAAGTGAGAAAGAGAAGAAAATACATCGGGTCTAAAGATAGAAGAGTGAATAGAAGGGAGATGAGAGAAATGGGTTCGAACAGTACAATTTCTGTTTATAGGTAGTCATGTACTTGCAATTTTGCAAGAGAGGGACCTAAGACTTTAGGATGACTACAAATTTCTTGCTTCAAATCCTCCTTTCTTTTCTCTCTCTTCTATCTCTCTCCCTTCTTCATTTTAACCTAAAAAGGGTATCTACTCCACGAAGAGAATCTAAATTAAAGGGACCTTGGAAAACAATTCATTATCTAGCAATAACGTCATCCATTGGTAAAAGCCCCTTAGTGAGGTATGATATAAATGTGCGGTTTCAGGCCTCCAAATCTCTCGCTTAAATCCTCTAGCAACTTCATAAATTTCATCTAAAAATTCAATTATAAACAAGTATTTGTGGGTTAACTAGGTATCGGGTTGTATTCTTATGAACATTACACAGGTTTAATAAAACAAATCAATTCGGGTTAGATTTGAGTCATTGTCATAAACATGACAAAAATCCAAATGAGCTTAGGATCAATCCAAACTCGCCATCTTCGTATTAGATTTGAATTGTATCCACTAGTGTGCCAAGATTTGTCACCCTGGAATTAGGGTCAAGCAAACAATTGATCACATAGCTACATTTTACTTTATTTAAATTCATTTTTATTGAAACTATTTGAACATGCTAATAACACTCTTTTAGGTCTGTAATTTAATTAAATTAAATTTTTTTAAAAAATATTCCCCACACCTCAAAGGATCCTTGGTTGACCCACCAGTTTGATTTCAAACTGTGGGTCATCCAGATCGAAGGTTGAATCACAGGTATAGCAACAAAATCTTCCCCACTTTGTATATTTTTCATCATCATCATCATAGAATAATCACCCAACCCCAAGAACTCATGACCCCAACAACCAAACCCTCACCAAAAGCCTTTCCCATTTTTTATCTTTGCAAGAGGCCAAATAAACATAGAACACACCAAATGACCAAAAACAAACCAAAGAGGCAATTGGTTGGATAAATAGATTGCTAGGAGAGGACCTCCCATTCCTCTCTCTCCCTTTCTCTCCGTCCACCAACCACAATGGCCACCTTATCTCTCGTCTCCCCTTCTTCTATCTCCACCACCACCACCAACCACCGCCGCCGCAATGCTAACCCCCTTATCCTGCGGACCCCCTCCTTTAACCTGCGCACCCCATCCCACGCCCGCTTGTCCATCAAAGCCTTCTCTGCACCCAGCCCATCACCACCCTTAACCCAAGACGACCTCAAGAAGCTCGCGGCCGACAAGGCTGTCGAGTTCGTCAAAAGCGGCATGGTTCTCGGCCTCGGCACGGGTTCCACTGCCGCCTTCGTCGTCGCCAAGATTGGCGAGCTCCTCAAGTCTGGCGAACTGAAAGACATCGTCGGAATCCCCACCTCGAAGCGCACCGAAGAGCAAGCCCTCTCATTGGGCATCCCTCTTTCGATCCTCGATGACCACCCGAAGCTCGACCTCTCCATCGACGGCGCCGATGAGGTCGACCCGGATCTCAATTTAGTCAAAGGACGCGGTGGCGCACTTCTCAGGGAGAAAATGGTCGAGGCGGCCTCGGAGAAGTTCGTGGTCGTTGCCGACGAGACGAAATTGGTGAAGGGTCTTGGTGGGAGCGGGCTGGCAATGCCGGTGGAGGTGGTTCAGTTTTGCTGGAAATACAATTTGATAAGACTACAAGAATTGTTCAACGAAGAAGGGTGTGATGCGAAATTGCGATTGAGTGAGAATGGAAAACCTTATGTGACTGATAATTCCAATTACATTGTGGATTTGTATTTCAAAACTCCGATTAAGGACAGCGAAGCGGCGGGTAAGGAGATTTCAGCATTCGAAGGGGTAGTGGAACATGGGTTGTTCCTCGATATGGCGACGGCAGTCATTATTGCTGGGAAGGAAGGAGTGAGTGTGACCACCAAGTGATCAAACTAAGTGGGTGGTGGTGAGAATTGAAATTGAAATCTCCTTTTGTTTACTAGTTTTCGGTTTTGATATATATAGTTGTTGTTCATTATTTCTCGATGATTTTGAGCTCCTTTTGTAGTAACTTTTAGATTAATAATTTGGGTATTTGGTGGGAATTTTGTTTTTTATGCTATGTGTTTTATTGAGCATGTTGAAGGTTGTCATTAGCACAGTACAATTAATGGAAATGGAGAAATGTGAAATAATTGAAACTGAATTGTTTTTATGCTCATTTGGTTATTGGTTATGCAAGAATGTTTTTGACAGTTTGAAATTGTTATAATCTTTTTCCCCTATATATATATATATATATATATATATATTATCATTGCTAATTAGTAATAATGATGACCACTTTCATTCGCTTAAATAGTGTAAGCAATAGCAACAAACATGTAAGAACATTTTCTTGGAGTAAATGTAAGTTCTTCATGATTACTATATTGATCTGGTCATCTCTTCTACTATTTATGCAACTAGTGAGTGTGAATGCAGTGAGACACATAAAACAAACCAAACCCGGGTGTTTATCAACAAGTAACTAGGAGGCAGTTAGTATTTTTGTAGCTGCTACTGCATAACAATTGCACAATAATTATCTTAGAAAATTTGTTGTAGATTTGAGGCAAAAGTTCTTTAGTGTCTGTGGCCCTTTGCTTTTGTCATGGGTATAGATCAACTCTATTTCTCACTATCTTCACTTAGAACAGCAACTCTCTTGCTCACCCTCTATCTCTCTCTTGAATTTTTAATCTTTTTCTGGTGAGAGGAAATCCATTGTTGTTTCATTTATCAACTAGTTGCTTATGTCTTGCATTGTGGTCTTAGACAAAGAAAGACATATCTCCTCTCAATAAATAATGAGTCTAATAGAAATGAGGATGTTGAGATGGATGGGGGGAAATATTTTCTGAGGAAAACTAGAAATTAGTGCTTTTGGTAAGCTCAATGGGCTTCAGTTTTTCAACCTTTAGTAGAATGAATAATTTTCCTATGGGAAATGGTCTACATGTTTCATAATACAACCCAATTGTCAAGGGGCTTAAATTCTAGTGTAAGAGATTCAAATTAGGATTTAGACTAATCCGATGCATACTTTGTTGTTTGTATTTAACTCCTTTGACCAAAAGTGCCTATTCTCCTAGTTAAATTTATCACTTGCTAGATTGAGGTTTAAATTTCTGCGTGTTAATGATGAATGGTTTGATTGGGTTGAACATAAGTCAATGCAAATACCATTAGATAAAATTATTGTAGACATAAGGTTATCTTTTGAAATGCAATAACAATTATTTTCCAACAGAATGCTCAAGCTAGAATTGTTTTATTTAATGAAGTAGAAAACTAATGCGTAGGCTTCTTACTCCTAGTATAAGAGTAGGTTTTCTGGTGATGCCCTGTGTCTCATAGATCCCTTATTACTCCTAGTGAATTGTTTGTCAAACATTCCCTCTTAGGCTGAACGTTGCCAATTGGCAAATCAATTCACTGAACAAGAATTCCTAGGTTCACTTGAAAACTTAGAACTTTCTCAGGTCAAAAAACTAATGTAATAGGTGTTTCAAGTATTTGCAGAAGCTTTATGGTAATGGTCGAAGATACAGTCGATATATATCTTTTTGCGGAACACCCCCCCCCCCTCCTCACCCACCCAAAAAAAATGATATCTTTCTATAGACATGCACTGGCATGGGAAATCAATCCCTTTTCTGAGGAATTAATATGATTAAACAATCATAATGTCACCTACTTTACTGAATCAAGAGGAGGTAGGAGTAAAATTGGTTGTCTAGTTCTTGATGGCATTGGTAATTATGTATATAAAACGTCTGATAATTTAAGATAAAAGATTGTGGGGAGCTAATTATGTTGTAGATATTTCCATTTAGGGATTGGAGGCCTAGGACTCATGCTAATCTTTAATTGCCTACACTAAGAAATTTTTGAAGAGGGACAGGTGGCTTCTGAAACATGAGTCATAGGACTCCAAAGGAGATAAGAAGGAGATAAGAAAATAACTGTGGGCCGAGATCACTGGACCTCTTATGGATTTCACATATGCTACACAATGTACATGATCTGACTTTGTCTTGTCATTTGCCATGGGCATTTCAAGAAAAAATTAAAGCAATCATGGCTCAGGTCAGTTGACAGGTATGGATAGTATCTTAGAAAGACTTGCAATTGTGATTTCATTTACTTTGGATGTAACTCCGGTGATCTTCAGACTTATGCCTCCTTTTGGTGGGACTTGGATGATGTTGACATCAGTGAAATTCGTTAATCAGTGATCAAACCTTTTGAGCCAAACTGGGTTAGCAAGCTGCTGTCTGATAAGATTCTTGTGAAATCTATCATTAACAGGGAGTTCAGAACCTTGACGATCTGGATATCTATTTGTCAGATGTCAGGATGATTACTTGAAATGATTACAGTGGGGGCTGACCTTTTGAAAGTTATATGTGAAATGCTTTTGTAAGGATAATTATTTGTATCTAATAACAAGGCTTAGCTCAGTTGGTACCAGGGTGGTTTGGGGTTTGGGAAGGTCCAGGGTTTGAGTTCCTCCATTGTAACAAAAAGGAAGAAGGATAATTATTTGTATCTACAGTAAGTTTAGCTGGATATTTGCATGCTGTTCTGTTGAATTCTGATCAAATCATCACACATGGACAACTTCCAGTTTCTACAATGGTTAATTGACCAGATGATTAGTGGGAAATGCATGAAGATTGTAGGATCCAATGGAAAAGGATTGCATGAGAATGGGCCACATTGATCTAAGTGAATCTTTTTCTAGACCCTGCTAATTTTTGGCTGTAAAATGGGAATTGCATCCGTTTTTAAGTGCATTTCAGCTATTCTGCTGAAAGATTCCTAAAGCCTTACTAGTGACAGCTTTTGAGTAATGGCACTGGCAGAAAAAGTTGAGGTTACTGCGACTGTAAGGGTCCAAAGTGGAAACATAGGGCATTGATAGAGTTTTTATTTTATAAGGTAAGTATATATTGATGAAACAAAAAGGGCTTAGCCCAAGTACAGGGGGTATTGATAGAGTTATTAAGAAGAGATTTAAAAGCCAACAGTTTTGCCAACTCTGCATAATCAGAATAGTTTTCTGTGTATATGGTTTGGATATTTGATTGGCATTTGGCACTCCTATTCTGGGCTAAATTTATGTTGGATGGTACAAACATCTTGGAATATTGTAATGCTTCTTCCTTTAAAGGGACATTTTATTTGATCACCAATAAGCTGCAAATGAGCAGCTTGAAGTCATATATGTACTAGTCATGTTCAGCGATTATAAGCTGTATTCTCAGATATATTGTTTTCCTTTTGTGTGCAACCCTACGTGGATATTGTTGTCTTGATCGTGTTTTTGATAGTTTGACAAGGACTTTTTTGGACCCATTTTGGATTTCTTTCATAGGGAAGGGAGTAGAGGGAGAAAAAAATTATAGTATATACTTGGGCATGTAATTTGTACTAAAAATTTCTCAGTTCGATGTCTTAACTGACCCATATGAATTTCTCCAAAAAGGCAGGTCTACCATAGTTGTTTGTAAAATAGAAAGTTGTTGAGAAACATGTATAAGATTTAAAATAGAAGTCTCTTTTTTTCTTTTTTTTAATCAGCAATGAAGAAAGAAAATATATTAATATGGAAAAGGTACAAGAGAGAAACCTTCCAATCACCCTTAAATCAAAAGGGGGAGGTTAATTTTGGTTCAAACGGTGTTAGCTAGTATTCCTATCTATTTTATGTCTCTGTTTAGGATGCCAATTAGTGTTGCAAAGAAGTTGGAGAAGTTGACTGAGAGTTTTTATGGGAAGGTAGTGGTGAAGGGCATAAGGACCATTTGGTAAAGTGGGATGTTGTTTCTTGGTAGAAGGATAAAGGGGGGGCTTGGTTTGGGTAACCTTATTGAGAGGAATATTGCTCTTATTGGGAAATGGTTATGGAGGTTCCCTCTTGAGTCTAATTCTTTATGGTATGCCATTATTGAAATAGAAGTCTTTCTTCCTTGAAGTTGCTTCAATCTCTCTGTTCTCTTTTATTGTAGTTGGCTTAATTTAAATAAAAATAATGCCAATCGCTGCATGGCCTGATGTCATCTCTCCCCATCTTGTAAGGGCAACATTATGGGCCCAAGTGTGGATCCCAATAAAAATTTAGGGTTCGGGGATTTAGCCCATATAAGAGAAACAAAATATTATGATCACATACACAAACCAACACAAGTATACTCAACATGTATATAATAATAGTGTTTTTTTATACAATAGGGATCTAACACCTCTGCCTGTGTTATAACTTATTTATAAAAACTGGATTTTTACACAAGAATCATATAAAATAATCTAAACAACAATGTTACACCAGACATCCCCACATGAATTCAAACTAGGTATAGTAATATCTCCTGTGATGAAACTAAAAGCCGGGTAAGCGACTTCTTAATCCAATACTTCTCATTCTACCTCCATAGAAGCACAGCCATGGACATTATCGAGATACCGATCCAATGGAACTTCCCTGGCAGATATGAGCTAGCTGGAAAACAAGAGTAAAAGAGAAGCATCAGATTGTTTGACTCTAAACAGCTTTATGTTATCCAAGGGAGGCGGTTTAGCCACTTGCAGGCTTATAGTCAACTGCGTAGAGATGTAAACTTTGAACATTTCATAAGTCTCTTTCCTCTTGATGTAAACTTTGAACATATCATGAGTCTCTTTCTTTAAACTAGATATAGCACTGTTGCACGTGAATATTTTTAAATGCAAAATAATAAATACAAAAAAATTTATATTTTTCATAAAAGATAAAGTTTAAAATTCAAAAGTACATTTTTTTTTAATTTTTATAATCAAAATTGTCAATGAAATATTAAAAACTCTTTAGATATACATTTAGAATTTTTTTTCTTCATAAAATGGAATATTTAAAGAGTTTATATTTTTATTTTTAAATATAAGGGTATACTGGTCGTTCAATTAAATCAATGGTAGATATGTATTTTTATTTTTAAATATAAGGATATACTAGTCATTCAAAAGTTTTTTTTTGAGATTTAGCCTTTTAAATAAGTCTTGAAAAACCAATAAAGGCTTGTTACTTAGCTTTTAATATGAAGACTTCTCTTTTTTTTTTTTTTTTTTTGGAAGGATCAAGGGGTTTGACCTATCTAAACCTTTAAGATTTTTATAGAATAAAATTTAAAATACATTTTAGACTTGAAGAATGCTTATTCATTCTTCTAATTTGAAAATACAAAAATAGGCACGAGTTTGTCGTTGTAATTAAATGGTATTTGTGTTTCACCCTTACGTTGGGGGTTGGTGGGTCAACTCTTCTTTAGGTTAAGTTTAAACTACAAATACATGGTAGCCCAAAAAGAAATCAAAAAATAAAAAATAAAAAAGAAGGGGGAAAAAAGAGAGATAAATAGGTGTAAATTGCATGACCAATAATTGTACTTGATTTTCATTACCTGACGCTGGTGATGAAGATGTTGAATTCGAAACCTTTATTCCCAGCCTTGCACAATCAGATCCAAGTGCACCTTGAAAATTCAAATGCCATAACTCATCAGTTTTATTTTTAGAAATTACATGCCCAATTTGACCTAGTAAATTTTATATATATATATATATATATATATTGCGTGTCATTTTGAATTTCTAGTTTGTCTTCTTACATTCACTGTAGCATGGGTAGGCAGTGATGTTGAGAAGATTAGAGTATCCTGCATTGCATTGACATTGGTACTGGTATTGAGACAGGTGATGGCCTTGTGCATGTACCTTCTCCGCAATACATCCAATAGCAAGCTATAATCCAAAAAAAAAAAAAGAAAAAAATTAAGGCAAAACATCAAATAATGATTCGATGATTTTGATAATAACGGCGATGTTATAGTGATTACGGTCGAAGGCTGATATGTTGTATGGATTCGGTGGAAGCGGTGGCGCTGTTTGCATGCAGGAGTAGTCAAGAGTGCCTGCATAGAGTAGATGGTGGCAAAAAGTTAGCTTAATTCTGTCCAAAATTACAGAAATTATAGGCAAACAAAATAGATTAATTTTCGATCTATATATGCATGTTTTGGACTAAAACCCATTAGAAAGCTGAATTATTTATTTGCATGGAGCTTGTGTGTCCTTGTAGTTGAAGGAGAAATTGAGCAGGAGAAGAATCGAAGAAGGCTTCACAGTTTGGAATGACACAAGGGAGGAACTGAAGATCGGTTTCGTTGTCGAGACGGGTTCGCTTCCAGCCAGCTTCACATTGACACATGAAGCCGAATTTGTATTGCAAACCTGATTGGCAAGTCCCTTTTCCACACTCCACTCCATTGCATATGTTGTCTATGATTTAATCACAGAAAACCCAATAAATACACATATACATACATGAGAGAGAGAGAGAGAGAGAGAGAGAGAGAGATAAAAAGTACCCAAGAAAGGAGCTGCAAGTGGAGATAAATTATCTCCCATAGTAGAGATAGGTAGCAAAACCAGAAGTAGAGCAAGACAAGCCATGATATTGAAAGAAGCCATCTGTTTCACCAATGAAGAGAGAGAGAGAGAGAGAGATGGGGAATGAAGAGGAGGTGAAGGGGTGTTGTAGGTAATGGGGGTATATAAAGATAGAAATTTTCTAACAGAAGTTTCTGTGGGACATCAGATCAAATCTAGGGCGGGTCCATTGAGGTAGCTATTACTATATAATCTTCCAATTTTTTTTCTCCGTTTTGTTTGAATCTTTCAATTCCTTGAGGGAGACCCACAAATCAATCAACACATACACATAATATTTTTTTGTATACTTTATATATATATATATATGGACATGTACGTACATTATATAAAAGTCAACATGGGGGAAGGTGGGCTGCTGCCAAATGTCTTAGAAGCTTCTTCATCCTAACCACGTGGATGAGTTGAAAAACGAGGTCCCGGTAAAATGACGGCATGACATGGTTAATTTGGAGTGTTAGGTATAAATTTATCGGATTCATCTTTTTAAGTTCAAAACAAAAATAGAATTTGACTTTCTTATTATTTTCTAAATGGCAATTTTCACATCCAAAAAAAAAAAAAAAAAAGGTTTAGTACATCCCACTTCCCATGTATGATGGATGGACAAATGTTTAGGTATTTGGCTTCAAGCATGGCTTAAAACCCTAAATTCTTTTATCATTACTTTTGACATATTAGTTATCATTATAGAGTGGATTAATGTATGCATTTTGTAGATAGAATTTTGATAGTGAATTAGTGATGAGAAGAGTTGTGGGCTTGTCACTCGTCAAATGAGAGCTGGTGGCAAAAGAACGTTACAACCGTGTCTCATGATCAAGTCTTCCATGAATGAGCTCAAAAGCATCTCTAGCCATGTTTGTTTAGTTGGAATGGAATGGAATGGAATGGAATCACATTCTAATTCATTTCAAACATGTTTGGATGAGGTAATTAGATGGGAATGAAATCAAACAGTAATAGTAAATTATAATGATATTCATTCCGTAATATTTATTTCATTCTCATTTCATTCCAAACTATTTTAAGTATAGTATCAGATTCCATTCCCACCCATTCTATTTCAATCAAACAAACATGGCCTCAAGACCAAGTGAGCTTAAGCTCCGGAATCAAGTTAGATGCTAATTAATCCTGTACTAAAATTAAAAAATAAAAATAAAAATAAAGATGGAATCTATGTTGGTTGGAAAAACTTACAGGCATTGTAACCCCGCTTATGCTTAATTGAATCTTAATAGAAAACCATCTAAACCCATTCAACACATGCAATTGCTTGCCGGCCACCAACATTTTTTATTTTATTTTATTTTATTTTTTGCTGCCTAAGATTGAGCCAAATGTCTTTGCTGTATTGGCGATAACCATTGCAATAACAGGTGAAGAAAGAAAAAGAAAAGAAAAATGCAATTATACAACAATGATGCAGTGATTCAACAAAGTTTCCAAACAAAGAAAGCGACAAAGAAAGCGACAAAGATTAGCTTCTTACCCTGCATGGGTAAAGTCTGGGCCATAATTTTGATTGCAACCAACCACCATATTAAAAGGACAACGTTCAAAGAAGATCACTAGATGAGGGTTTTTTTTATTTATTTAAAATAATAATGATGAGACGGTTTAGGTGTCCATAGAACTTGAGCAGTTGTCCAAGGTCAAAATTCCACCACATTGGAGCAGTTAATAATACAATGCCCACAAGCCAAAGAAACATTAAAAAATAATAAAAAAGAATGGTTTTCTTGGAAGGAAGAAAAAAAAAGGAGAAAAAAGAGGAGAGAAGACAAGTATATATAAGATTGGGGGAATTCTAGATTGGACAATACTTGGCTCCTCATAGTGGAGGAGCAACACCTCCTCCTTCCCACTCATATTATGTCACGTGTCATAATTATTTTTAAAAATATAGATATGTAGATACGGACACGTGGACATATGAATACAAATATATGGACACATATTCATATTCATTTGAACACATGAATATATATACATGAATACATGGACGCGTGTCTATAATAGCATAATATAAAGATACATGTACACAATCAATTCTCATTTATTATGTTAGACACGTGGCATAATATGAGTGGGAGGGAGGAGGAGTTGCTCCTCCACTATGAGGAGCCAAGTATTATATTTCCAGATTGGTCTGGTTACGTTCAAACAATTACAGTTAGTAAGTCATTCTTAGTTAAGTAAGTAGTCATTTACTATGAAGTTAGTAATAATTTCTATTGATGTGTAATTATTTGCTCATAGCCAGACCAATCTATAATTCCCCCTGTATAATTTAAAGAGGGTTAATGATTTTTTAGTACCACCAACTTTAGGGGTAGTGTCAATTTAGTCCACAAACTTCTAATTGTCCCAATTTGGGGACTAAATTAAATTTGGTGTTTCAATGTAAGACAAGGGCTGACGGCCGTCAATAAACTTAACGGAATGACCACGTGTATGCTGATGTGTGACACGGAACAACCACGTGTATGCTGATATGGCAGACAAGTGGCAGGATTTTAAACCAACAAGAAAAAACAAAAAAACAACGACAAAAACAAAAACCAAAATTTTTTTTTTTCAAAGAACATCTTCTTCGTCCTCATGGATTGCCCATGGTGGCTGCCATAGCCAATCCTCCTCTTTTTCTTCTATTTCCCCACTCTACTACTCTCATTTTGAATTCTTTTATGATAATCTGATTTGATTAAAAGGGGAAAAAAAACCTCTAAACTATATATGATTTGGAAAATAAATATAAATATAAATAAAAAAAGGATAAGAGCATTTCTGAATTCTCAGGCGAATTGGGCTCCATTTTTGGCCAAGCTTGCTGGCCACCTTTTATCTTCTTCACAGTAATGTAAAAGTTAAAAAAACCTCTTAAAAAAGCTTGCTAGCCATTTTTTCCGGTGAGCTTCTTGCTTGCTGCGGTACAGTTGAGATTCTTGGTGGTGAGAGGAGGGATGATGAGCTTCAAGTGGCGATGGCGGTGAGCGAGCTCCAACGTCGCGGTAAGGTCGTGGGGCTTCAGATCTGACGAGAATGCGCTGTGGTGTGTTTTCAGATCTATTAAGCCGCCAGTGAGGGAAGGAGGAGCAATGAGAGGATGAAGAAGCCAGATCTGGGTAAAAAAAGCTTGCTGGCCATTTTTTCCGGTGAGCTTCATGCTTGCTACGGTACAATTGAGATTCTTGGTGGTGAGAGAAGGGGTGATGAGCTTCAAGCAGGTGAGCGAGCTCCAACATCGCGGTGAGGTCGTGGGGTTTCAAATCTGACGAGAATGCGCTGCGGTGTGTTTTCAGATCTATAAAGCCGCCGGTGAGGGGAGGAGGAGCAGTGAGAGGATGAGGGTTTTGAGGATGAGGAAATTAGATCTGGGTAAAAAAAAAAGGCTTACTGGCCATTTTTTCCGGTGAGCTTTGTGCTTGCTGCGGTACGGTTGAGATTCTTGGTGGTGAGAGGAGGGTGATGAACTTCAAGCGGCGATGGCAGTGAGCGAGCTCCAACGTCACGTTGAGGTTGTAGGGTTTCAGATCTGACGAGAATGCCCATGATTGGATCGTTTCCGACAAGGGCAACCAGCCCTCCATTTTTTCCGGTAGATTAACATTGAAGAATTTCTTCCTTTTTTTATTTTTTTATTTATTTATTTTTGTATTTGTTTTTCTATATATATATATAACTTGAAACGGTGTCGTTTAGAATTAATATGGATGACCTTGCCACGTGTGTGTCACGTCAGCATACATGTGGCCGTTCTATCAAATTTATTGACGTCCGTCAGTCCTTGTCCTACATTAAAACACCAAATTTAATTTAGTCCCCAAATTGGGACAATTAGAAGTTTGTGGACTAAATTGACACTACCCATAAAATTGGTGGTAACATGAGCTACAAGCATAGTTTTGCAACCAAGTAATAGCATCTTACACGTGATATATGTGGCTCATGAATCATGTTGATTAGAGATTTTCTTTTCTTTTCTTTTCTTTTTTTTCTTTTCTCTTTTTTTTTTTTTTTTTTTTTTTTGTGTGTGTGTGTGTGTGTGCAGGTTTTTCTTTTAGGTCTAGACAATTTTAGCCTGTGGCACATCTGAAGTACTTTCTCCATCACAGGTTTTGGACGGTTTCCCACCACCCATTGTCCTAAAGTATCTACTTCATGACATTGTTTTCCTATGTAGATTCTTAGGTAGGACCTATATATTGAGTGCTGGGTCCAGGTCGGTCATGTTACATTAATTAAGGAACTTTCAAAGTCTTGTATATATGCTTTGTTTTCTTGTTTTGATGTCATAAGGAAAAAGGCATTCACATTGATAAATGAATATCACACCTACATCATGATGGTTTATTCATTACATCACCAATTACTAACTGTTATTCATTACATCACCAATTACTAACTGGGGTGGAAGAGTTTCCTCCCCCACCCCTCTCCATCTTTTTCTATCCCTGTCTCTTTTCCTCCTCTTTCTTTGATTACAATTTTGTCATTGTTACATCAACTAAGAAACACAATGGACGAATGAAATCAATAGTCTCAGTATTTTCCTAAAGAAATTATGTGAGGGTTGGAGGAAATATAAAAATGAAATAGAAAGACTATCATGAAGTTCCCCAAGCTCTTCTTGCGTATTCATATAATATAGTCCAAATCATAATGCAAACACTTAGCCATTGGATAGAAAAGCACGTACACGACGGTCCTACCCCAAAAATGTTGTAATCAAATTCTTTTAAAAGGGCCTAGGAACGAGTAAAAAATTTACATTTTCTCTCCTTTAAGCATGTTATTGATGGGATGATACCATTATATATATATATATTTTGAAATGATTTTTTTTTTTTTTTAATTAACGGAGTAGATAAGCCATCTAGGTACATATATGCTTGAGCTGGCACATGCATTAGTAATCTTTAATTAGTTATCTTTCTGTGCACGTAAAGAAAGAAGACTCATAGAACAGAATGAGAGCACCCTCATAGTAGCCGTACTCATCAAAATATTATTGTTTTTGTTGACGTAAATAGAAACTTCTAATTCGGTCCGTTTCCTTGACCATATGGATTTCATTTATCTCTTTGCACCTAATGCTTTAATTTAAGACAAATTGAAGGAGTTGAAGTACGAAGATTTCAATGAAACACGCGTACTCTTGATAGGCAATTTAATGAAAAATTCACGTTATCCTTATGACTGATGCAAATATATTTGTCTAAGGCCGGATAGGATAAAATAGGATTAGGTTAGAGAAGTTTTCTAGTAAGCTGATTTGGGGGTACCCTGTCAGATGTAAACCTAGAATGGGTATAAAATATTCTAGTTGGTTTTTTGATATAGGCCGGATTGAAAATAAACCATTGATTGGGTAATAACAAGTCGGACCGTGGTCTATAGTGAGGACTCCATAAAATGTGGGGGAGGCTTTTTTAGTGCGGGGGGAGAAGAAGTTATGACACCAACCACATCTTTACTAAGACACCTTTTGTTAAAATGGATATATTTTTTTTGGGTCGTTAAAAAACAAAATAAAAAGATATTAAAACTTATTTGATAATGTGCGTCTTTCAAAAATCTACCTAAACAAAATTATTACTCCCTTTGTCTCATGACGGCTACAAGACGGATTTGGGATGGGACACCCCAATCCCAACTCTGCCTACAAAACTAAAAACTAATCTCAAACCTGAGACAAATCTCCATCGGGGCAAAAAGGGACAAGATTACAAAAAGTGGTAGGCCGGGGCAGGTATCCCACTAGAGAAAAACTTTTACAAATTTAAAATTACACTATTAACCAAAACAAGGTGCTATATATGTGTGGCTCACTTGATAGTGAATATAGATGCGTCCTCTAGATTATAGAGAATTCTTTATGTAGGACAAAGGGCATTTACAATGGTGAGCCACTTGCATCCCAAGTGGCATTGTTTTACCAAACATTATACTACTAATACCCCACAGTGGAAATGAATAATCATTTTATACTCTTTAATTTTTTTATATAATATGAGCTATTACACTCGTCTAACAATGTTTGTTGAAGAGTGTAGTTTGAAACTTATGGTATATATATAATATCTTAAAGAATTATCTACATTGAACGGTGTCAGGGCGGGGCGGGTTTTTGTATTACTCCATCCCTGCCCCAAACCCGTCACAGGTTTACTCTTTCATTCCTATCCCACCCCTGCACTTGAATTTTAAATACCAACCCTGTCCGATTAGAGTTGGGATGGGACGGGGCAAGGCGGGTTTTCGTATTACTCCATCCCCCGAACCGGTCACGGGTTTACTCTTTCATTCCCATCGCTGCCCCTGCACTTGAATTTTAAATACTAACCCCATCCCATTAGGGTCGAGACGAGGCGAATAACCCAGAAATCTCATCCCATTACCATCCCCACTTCTGTCCTACTTTGTTTGATAATAATTTTTATTTTAAAAAATCTCAAAATATTTGTAATTCAAGACAAAAGATTATTTTCCTTTTCAAATTTATCCCTTTCTATATTTAAATTTACAATTATTCCAATTATAGCACAAAAGAAATTACGAGGGTAAAAGTAGAAAGTTAAAATCCCAATGCACGGATAGGATTAGTTTCCCTGTTCGTATTGTATATTAGAAGATGTCTCTAGATTAGGGCGTTGCTCACCTGAAAATCTACAAATTTCATGAAATGCTTTGGTTCAAAATATAGAGAATGAGTTAGAGAGAGACATAGATACGAACAGGGGAACGCCAAGCTGTGCCACACTCAGAGATGGTAAAGAGCTCGTCGGTGATGATGTGTGTGCTAAATGTGGACGGCGGACGGCAACGGCGGCGGAGACCGGCGAATCCACGATTGCGGAGGACGGCTTGCAGAAGCCTAATCGCGGGATGGAGAAGTTTTTGTTTTAGTCTGTAAACAGGCTTTGACCCTTTTTATTTTTTCCTTTTTTTTATTTTTTTTTTAAAAAAAAATTCTACTAAAACCGGCAGTACCAACACCGCTTTTAGGTCTTTTTCTTGTTTTTTTTTTTTTTCTCTTAGTATTTTCCCTTTTCACATATCTTAAAGTTTAGACTCATCTATTATCTATGTATCTAAAAGGGAGATTGGCACCCCTTTGTGTGCCAAGTGTCAAAATGATATTTTTTTTTTTTTTTTTTTTTCACATGCTGGAACAGGGACACAATTGCCTTTTTGGTAAAATTATTTTTTAGTAACTATTTTCTAATCTAATACCAAAAAATGAAATTTTCTATCAACTTGCTACAAATTGACTAAAAATGTATGCTAAAATGACAACTAATTTCTATTGTTTCGTATTAATTTGGAAAGTAGTCACTAAAATGTAATTTTGCCAAAAAGTAACTTTTAGTGACTTTTGGGAAAACTATTTTTAGTGATCACTTTCCAACTTAATATCAAACAAAGGATTTTGTTTGTCAACTTACCACAAATTGACTTAATAGGTGCTTCAAAACGACTACTAACTTTCTTTGTTTGGTATTAAGTTGGGAAATGGTCACCAAAAAATAAATTCCCCAAAAGATAAATTTCTCACATTTTTTTTTTGCCCTTTTTATTTTTGTGGGTATTACTTGATCTTTCTCATGCAATAAAGGTAAGTTGACGCTTGGTATTCACTACATATCTTTTTATTTTTATGTATGAGGATTAAAACACCCATACTATACAATGTCCAACCCAAACTAATAAACTGTACTATATTCTTCTGTTTTCTTTATGCCTATTCATTTTCCCTTCTAAAAATTAAACATATAAAATTATAAATAGTCATAATTAAAAAGAGAGACAAATAAAGAAAATGAGGATTAAAAAAGAAAACATGATCCGCCAAAATTTTCAAATTCTCCCGATTTGCTTCTGACACCAAAAAAAAAAAAAAAAAAAAAAAAATCTATTTTAATCAAAATTCTTTCATATGGTTAATTACATAAAGTTGAAAAGATTTACACTTTCTCTTATTTTCTTCTCTTTTTCTCCCATTCTTTTTCCCAGTCTGGATTTTTCTCTCATCTTTTTATGCTATAATCTCAAACAAATTTTTTAATATTTTTCCCCATGGTTTTTCACTCTTTGTGAAACCCACTCGAAACCTCATGGAAGGTTAAGATTCATCGTTATCATGCATTTTAAAATCTGCACTATCGGATTTTCGAGATACTTTTAACAGCTATACTTGCTTTGGTATATATCAACATGTTAAAACCATGATTGTGGGATGGGTTAAGCTCTAAAGAATTTTAATATTTTTCCACCAAATATCATAACGTGTCAATTCCTTCATTTTTTACAAGTTTCTACCATTTTAATTGTTTTTCAAAATGATTTATCTTTTTTGGGAGTATAATTAAATTTTGTGTGATACATTACACTAACATCACACCAAAAATAATTTTGATTGAACATCAAAGATTATTTTTGCCCTATATCTTTTAAATTTAATTGACATATTATATTAACAAATACATTTTACTATTTAAAGAATAAGTATTCTGTTAAAATTCTAATTTGCTAATAATATTATTTTTTTTATAAATTAATCCGTGCATCGCACAGGACTCCAAGCTAGTTTAAATAAACAAGTTAAGCTTGGAAAGTTAAAATTAAGGAATAGGTTTATCACGTATCTGTTTCCTATTCAACTGAGCCACCATTCCAATCCATCCTAAATTATTTTTTGTCACAAGCAAATTCGGGTGATATTTTTAATGGCTTATAATATCACATCATCCATGTTACTATAATAAATAATGAAAGATCAAAAGTATTGAAAAGGAGGTACAGAGTGGTTTGAACACTATCTCCTCAAATCCTCATGAATTAAACCCAATAGTAACTAATAAGTAAGAACAAACTTTTGAGATCCTTTCCTTTAGGCTCTATTTGGTTTGCGGATTTTATCAAGGAAAAAAAATAAAATAGAAGGAATTGTACTTTTCTTTATTTGGTTGCAATGGAAAATTGAAGGAAAAAGAAAAATTAGTATAATTTTGGCTTGATATGATTTTATATTTTCCTTTATTTTCTTTCCTCCTCAATTTTTTTCCCTTCCTTTTTTTTTCCTTGATAGAATCCATGAACCAAATAGAGGGTTAAAGTTATGTTTGATATCTCAGATATGTCAGATAGGATAAACATATCATTTTCATATGTTGGCACTCTTTTTAAATAAAGGATATACTATCTGTAAGATAGTTATATCTTCTATATACAGGAAATAATAAACCCGCGAGAGAGGTGGTCAGTATATTTTTATTCTAAATACTATCTCATTTTAAAGAAATAAGAGGATAGAAAAATGTCTTAAAAACCATCTTTCTCATTTCAAACAAAGCAACCCGAACACTTATTTTTCATCCAATAATTATATCTTATCCAACATTTTAATCTAGTATACCAAACAAAGCCCTAGTTAATCTGTGGTAATAATTGAACCCCTACTCTCACCTCTTCATTTTAGATGATATGCCTACACCACTGTACTGCATTTGCTTCAGTGATCTTGGACTAAACTCATGTTGCTTAAAAAATGTTTTCCTTAGTATTTCAAGGAAGAGGATCGACTAGCTTTTTAAGAAAAAGACAAAACAGGGAGTGTTACGCATCCACAAAGAATTGCTGACCCCAATGGTAGAAGTTTTGGGCCTCCAAAGTAGGTTTGAATTTTATTTATTTTTTTAAATCTAAAAAGAGAGCTAAAAGCATCAAAAAAGGATCAAAGAATCCCAACTAGATTGGCACCCAAAGCACTCACTATCATTTTCAAGTTTGAATTTTGAAAGTATCAATTTTCTACGTAAAAACCAAAGGTTGGGATTACACCCAACTCACTCATCCTACGACCCGTTTAGGCAGCATTAACACTGGATAATAACCTTTATTGTAAATTCATTTGCACGCCCACCTAAGAATTTGCGACCTTCATGCAAATTGAGCACATAAATTCTCACAAACCAAATTCATTCTCCCAAGCTTAGGGCTTAAAACAAAACCTAAAGAAACTATTTAGACCTGATTAAGAAATGCTAATATGAAAAAAAAACCCTTTTTTTTGGGGGGGGGGGGGGGGTATCCTATGTATGCAAATTGATTAATTGAGCACATAATTTCAATTTACTTTGAGACTTTCAAATGTTTCCATTGAAACACGTACAATAGTGATTTGACTCTAAAAATAGAGTGCATGCAAGAACAGCTCAAAAAATAGTGTATTGCAGAGAATATACGGCCTTCGATAACATCCAGATGAGACCTTTAAAAGAAACAAAAATATGGGCTGCACTTGGAAAAACTCCACGAGTGGGAGAGAGGGATCTTTGTCATTGATCTTTCAGGAGAGTGGCAAATGGCTTCATTAGGGGAAGTTATGCAGGCCTAAGCCAATAAACTATGGCACAAAACTACAAATCCATATGACAGAAGTGTCCCACTAGAAGATTAAAAAAATACAACATGAATATAGGGAAGTCAACAAGAGTAACAAGTTGTTGTATAAGTAAGAAAAATCATCAAAGTCCCATAGCAACTTCCTGGTGTTCTTTTTTTCTTTTCGCTTTCATTGATGGTATAACAAAGATGGGAAAAGCAAGCAAATGGATTAGGAACTTCTTGATAGGGAAAAAAGAGGAGAAAGACAAGAAAGTGACCCTCTTTCCTGCCGATTTTCCAGCCACCCAAACGGTGATTGTACCAACAACTCCTAAAGTGAAGAGGAGATGGAGCTTTGGAAGATTGGTAGGCAAAGAGACGGGTCATAAGTATTCCAAATCTGTTGACTTGATAGACACCAACACAATTACTATATTGCAAACCATGGCAGAATCTGAGACTAGGACGAATCAAGCCATGTCGTTGGCAGTGGCTCGCAATGATGCTGAAGATGCAGCTGCCATAAAGATTCAAGGCATCAAGGCAGAAGCTGAGGCTTGGAAGAATCAAGCCAAGGCATTGGCAGTGGTATGCAATGATGCTGAATATGCTGCTGCCACAAAGATTCAAGCCCTCTTCCGATCTTATTTGGTACAAAAACTTTCATCTATAAATTTCATCATATATTTGACCATCTCTTTAGTACTTCCAATTGAAAATTTCAGCTTGGAATTTCCAATATATCTGCTTCATGTCATCATCAAAACATTTGGAACCTGAAACTGTTACAGGCAAGGAAAGCATTGTGTGCTTTAAGGGGACTAGTCAAGTTACAAGCACTAGTAAGGGGTCACCTGGTGAGGAAACAAACGAGTGCTACTCTGCGGGGCATGCATGCCTTGATGGCAATTCAAGTTCGAGCTCGGGTTCAGAGAATCCAAATGGCTGAGGAAGCACAGCTTGTCGTCAAAAGGCAATCGTCAGTTCATAGAAAATTTTCTCAGGATAATGGGTTCAGAAAAGTACATCATGTAAGTCCCAATTTTTTCCTCTGCACCATTTTCCAGTCGACTTTTTTTTTTCTTGTTATATAAGAAAGGGAGATCATTCAAGACTAAATTTTTTTCAGTTTTGCTGTTTGGTTTCTGAGAAAATTAGTATAAGAAAAAAGAAATAAAATAAAATTTTATCATTAGATTAGCAAGTAGATAAAATTACTCCGCTTAGTTGAGCTGAGTTTTCCGTTTTCTTTTTACAACTGAAGCAAACATAAACCATATTTTCTTTTCTGTTCCTCCATTTTCTCAGCAACAAAATGGAGCACAAGGGTGCTAGAAAATTTACCCCTGATAATTTACAATATGGTCTTGTGTATGTAGAAAACAATGGACATGAAATTCAATGAGAGGAAAAATGATTACTTGAGTCGATCACAAATTGAGAGAGTAGAGCATGGGCTCACCACATATTATTCTGGAGATCATTCAATCTCAAAAAAGGGACATCAACTTAAGGAGTATTCCTTCAGTGCACAGAACACTCCCCAATACTATGCCACCAAGTCCAAGCCAAACCCAACAAGAGCCACTTCCACAATTTCGCAGCCAGAGTATGTAGACCCTATGGCTCATGTCTTCACATTTCTACCAAATTACATGGCCTACACAGAATCCTCAAGGGCAAAAGTGAGGTCACAGAGTGAACCGAAGCAACGACCCAAGTTATCCATGAGAAAGAAAAGCAGGCGAACAGCATCGATGGAAGGAGGGATTGTCCCACAAGATGTTCAGCTGCAGTATTCACCTTCAAATGTAGGAACAACTGCTCGTTCAAACCAAGAACCCTGGTTCATTAAACTTTACCAGTCAAGAATGTCCCTCAAGGACAATGAGTGTGATTCCACCAGCACAGCAACTACTAATTCCAACTACTGCAGATCTCTTGTTGCATATGAGGCAAGTAATTGATTGACTACTTCACTGAAAATATGCTAAATTCAATAGTTACTGCCTTCTTCATAGTTTTTTTGGTTGTCTAATTATTTGATTTATATGACTGCAGCCCCATTTGACTCTATACTAACCATTTGTCAATTACCACCACATGGAACAACTGGAATAGTAAAAGAGACAAGTTTCAATAGAAGAACAAGCAGGCCACCATGCAATGAAAGAGTCAAAGGAAAAGGTGAAGATGATTACCAAGTGTACTTGATACATGAATCCAGCTGTGCCATTGCAAAAGAGCCTCGGATTGAAATTCCCCTATTCCTTTTTTTTGCCTGCTCTCACATCTGCAGTTTTTTCCCTGTCATAAACTGAAGAAACTGAACAACTGCAGCCATTCAGATGTATATAAATTTCTGATAACTAAAAATAATGTCATACGACATAATATCACTGAAAAAAGGAAAAAAAAAATTAGGCATTTTGCTTTTCGAAAGTTATATGCTCTAGAGTTTGCTCAGCTAACATTTTGCCATTGAATCTTAGTGATCTATCAAAAAAAAAAAAAAAAGAAGAAGAAGAATAAAAGGCGGGGGAAAGAAACTACATGTTCAATGGTTGCACTTTAGCCATAATTCTAGCTAAAATACTGCCTGTCAAAGTAAGATCTGGCACATATAACTTCCCGGAAAAACTTCAATTCCCCAATCTCATTTTTCGAACTAGGAATTCAAATCCACATTACCCATCTTAATAAAACTGATAAAATTGAGAGATGGGAAAAATGGAAATATTCATGAAAATCTAATTTCAACCTAAACATCAGCCTCTAAAATTTGTTACAGCAACAATTATAGTACACGTGTAAAGCCATGATCTTCCTGCTGAGAGTGTATTCTCCTTGAAGCTCTTAGTCAACCAGATAGCAGTTTCTCGCGAAGAAACCTTCTCAGGCCCAAATGGCTTCAATAACACCCCAAGCTCTTCAAACCTTTCATCTTGCAGCAACCTTGCACTAAATTCAAGCAACCCTTCCAAAGCTTCAGCTCGTTGCCGGTAAGATGATGGGTCAAAACGACGGCGCTGTAAATCTGATGAGGCTAGACTTGATGCCCCAGCAGTTGCATTTTGATCAGAACACACACTCCCATCCTCTCCATCTACCTGAAACATGGTACCTGGAATTTCCTGCCAAGCATCGGTAAAATTTGGCCTGGCAAGGGCCCTGTCGAAAACCTGAACTGTACATTTGTCCTTCATGATTGAACGGTCACCTTGTGGGGAGGTAGAGGAGCCTTGTGCAGAGGTTGATGAAGTTCTACGGATGGGAAACAAAGGCTCTTCATATGAGGCTAATGGGAATTCAGCTATCCTGTCAATTCGAGGGGCATTGACGGAAACATCTGGGGAGTTCAGGTGGTGAAGGAGACCAATATTGGGCCCGCAAGGAGAAGCTTGAACAGCAGATCTTGTTGGCAATGGCAAAGATGCTCTACGAGTTGAAGGGAGAGATTTTCTAGCTGGAGTTCGTGAAGCTGAAAACTGCAAAAATAACCATTTAACATGTAAAAATCTAACCTTGAAAACCCAGCAAAAATTATTGTCAGACAGCTTTGAGCAATCTTAAGCCCGTGATGGATGAAATTACATGTCAACCAATCATTAGTATGTATGTGTGTGTATGTGGTGGTGCCAGGGCTTGCCCCAGGGAGCGCTCCCTGATGCAATCACCCATTACTGGTTTGGGGAAAATCAATCTATTTAGAACCCTCACTTCAAAAAGCATATAATGTATGTTGGATCATAATCAGTCACCAGGTCAGATTAAAAAGAGATTGCACGGTTCTGATTTTGGATTTATAATGTATAAGCTTACAAAGTAGTATATGTGGAGTCCCAATTCCCGAAGTGTCACAGATACAATGTATCAGACTATCAGCCATCACACACGAAAACTTCTAAATATCGAAGCTATAGCATTTTATTTATTCTTTTCTTTGCAGCATTTGATAAGCCGAAGTTGAATTAAGACTTTACACAATTTATATTAATTTTTTTCATTATTTATCATTTTAAGAAATTTCCATTTGAATAGTCCTATCACTTGTTTCATATTTAGTCCCCCCAACTCCCCTTTTATTAATAGTAATTAGCCACTTGTTTCATATTTAGTCCCCCCAAATATATTGATTATATGGACCACGAGGATATTAACGCTTTAAACATTTCGATTCTGCAAACTTATACAAGAACAAGAATATTTTTATTAAAGAAGGTGTCGGTTCATTTAATTCAATGCAATTAAGTATGGAAACAAACCTCCAAACACGAACACACACACATCTTTTCTTTTTCTTTTTCTTTTTCTTTTTCTGGTATAACAAACACACATACCACTTCCAAAAGATCTTTTTATTTTTTATTTTTTATTTTTTATAATCACTTACGAAAGATCTTACCACTTCACGATTCTTTGATGGCTCTGTCCGTCTGTTAGGTGTGGCAGAAGCTTTTGTTGGAGTCAGTCTCGGAGTCCTAGAAATATTTGAATTTTTAGAGGCTACTGGCTTAGGAATGGCTGCCTCTTTATGGATGCTTCCAACGGATAATTCTGATAACCTCCGATTCAAATAACTTGGGGTATTTTGCTTCTCTTGAGTAGAACATAGAGAATCTTGCTCAGCTCCAGAGATACTTGGATTCAAAGTTCTATCGTTGCTGAATGATCGCCGCTTATCTCCATACATGCTAAGAGGAACATCTTCTGGCTCTGGAAACCTACTTTTCTTTACATAATCAGATTCAGGCCAGTGGTTTGGTAAAGTATAGCGTCTAGGGCTATTAGATTTGAGATGGATATTAAGAACATAAGGCTGAAGGTGTGGGTGCCTGAGAAGTTCTGCAGCCTGCCATAACAGAGATACGCTCTAAATGAGAAGAAAATGCATAATTTAGTCTGACATAAATGTGCAAGTATACGCACACTTGCACACACACACACAAAATGAGTATCCCTACAAACGTTGCAATGGTCAATCTATATCAACAATCGCATAGTGTTTCCATTATTTTACCAAACGAAGTTTGTTTGGTAACGTCTCATTATGCTTTCTAAAAATACTTTTGAGAAGCAAGAAAAGCAATTTATTTGCTTCAGTTTTCTGTTCCTTGATGGAAAAAAAAAAAACAAAAACATGTCGGTAAACTTTGTATTTTAGTAAGGTAACAAGAAAGCATGTGTGGGCAGTGTTGACAGTGACAACTATGGTGGAGGGACTGGGGGCTGAGGTGACAGTGATGGTGATGGTAAAGTGGCAATAGCAATGGAGGAGAGGTGGTAAAAAAGATGATAATGGTGTGGTAGTGGCGGTGATGGTGTGCAATCAAGGAAGTGAGGAGTAATGTTGGTAGTGATGCAGTCATGGTAGTTTCAGCAGCAGTTCAGTGTTAGAGATGGTTCACCATAGAGGTGTTGGAGGTTTTGGCAGTGGTGTTAGTAGAAATGGAGTTATGAAGGTGAGAAATCTACTATGGTGGCAGCAATATTCTGTGAGCAATTGTGAATTCAATGGTGATGCCCTGTGGTGGAGTTGGTGATGGCTAAATATAATGGCATGAGAAAAAAAAAATGATAACTTTTGCTTTCCAGGGGACCAAAATTTTCTTCTGCTAGAAAGCAATCCGTTGCCTATTCACTTCCAGAATACAAAGTGCATTTTGAAAGACTGATTTTTTTTTTCTTAATCATTTGTTACTTTTTGGAATCTTTTGAGATGCTATCAGAAAAGTCAGTAGGGAACTCTTTGTTTAGCATTTGGAAGTGCATTTCCTACTTCCAAGAGAAAAAACTAAAGCAAAATTTTCTTTTCAAAAAAAGGAAAAATACTCTCAAAATGTGTTTCTACAATCCTTGCCCACAAACACAGTGAACAGAATACAACATAGAGATTGTTATTTCACCATAAAGGCAAAACAGGTGGCACCCCCATGACAATATCTGGAACACCATGACACATTGACTATAGTATTGATTGTAGAACATACAATTACTAAGTAGTTGAAATCCTATGTATTGAAATTATTATATCATCTTTGATGTTGGCCAATCATCCCATACTTCTATAGTTGTTTTTCATATGCTTGTGTAAAATGAATTTTAGAGAAGAATTATACATACACTTGGCCTAAGTTCTGGGTTTTTCCGCAGCATGCTTTTAATAAGACCCCGACTGAAAAAGAGAAATAAGCAAAAAAAATTAGATCAACAATATTCACAAGATTCATGATACTTATTTCGTATGGAACCTGGAAATATTATATGCATTATAAATTAGAAAAACAAGTTAAGTTTGCACTGTCTTGTAAGTCCACTTATCCATAAATTATCTTCTTGTCAATAATCAATCTTGAATGACATAAGGTGCTTGATTAAGTAAATAAGCTCTTTGGTTTATCCTGTCTTGAATATTCAAGTTCTAGTACAAAACAGGAACTATAGCAATTGGCAAAAACAGCCTCAACAATTATAAGACGAAAGGAAAAGGACTCACAATGCACCAGAGTATTTGGTTGGAAGTGGTGCCACTAAAGACTTGTTGATTTTGTTGATCAGTGCCAGCATATCCTGATCAGAAATCCATTAGTAAAACTACATAAATAACAATTGCTAAGTCACTTGAAGTACTAAAAATGTAGGAGAAAGCTTAGAGGCACTTGGAAAAATGCAGAAAAGCCTACTAGAATTAATCATACCAAAAAAAACAAATTACACCAATAAAAGACAAGGAAGGGTCCAGTCATTGATAAAAAAAATTCCAGTATCTAACAGCCAATAGGCATGTGGACATTGGAAGTAAATATAGATTCTTGGTCTTATCAATAAAATAGTTTTTTTTTTTCTTTTTTTTCAAAAATATTCAGTATGTGTAGAAACTTTTTTTTGATGAAGAATGCATAGAAACTTCAGGAAGATTACAACCTTGGAACATACACGACACTAATCTAGCATGGTTGGATTAAACTCTCAACCTTTCAACCCGAGGTCAATTTGGAAGCCCCTTGGACACCGAGTTACAAATCGATGGTATAAAACAAATAGTTAATCAAGCATGGATTCAAGTTTACATGTATGACTCAACTACAGAATCCAACAAAGCAGCTGGCATTTCTCAATGAAACCATACATTTGATAAGTTACTAGTTCTCAAATAAAGTTGACAGAATGTAGATGTCAAAGCAAATATATATCAGGTCTTGTAAATGTAATGGAAAATTTAAAGCCATAGCTAATTTTCACAAAAGGAAAAGAAAAAAAAAAAAGAACCTGAAGCTGTGAGAAGGGCACAAATGTTGGTGTCAGTGTCCAACACAGATACCTGATGTTTACACTCAGTCAGGGAGTCGAATAAATTGACTCCCGAAGCAAGCCAGGGTTTAGGCAATACAATGACAAGGACACTCAACTCAAGTCAACTCGACCAAGACTTAAAAACCCATGTAGCCAAGCAATTCATCTATGCAACCACATGAGAGTCAACTAACTAGCCTAAGCATCCCACAGCATTACATGGTCAATGCTTGCCTACCTCCAGGGCATAAAGCAGATGAAGGGTGATCCTGCCAAATTAGGAAATGCATTAACGCTGGATGTCAAATATGGGCCATATCTCAACCTCCAAAACATTGAAATGTGATACAACCACGGATTACTGCATGGTTGTCACCATCCAATGCAGAGATCAAGATGTCCAATAGGGCAAAATGGTTGGAAATAACAATGGTGCATTAGAAATAATGATCACATCCCATTTTAGATAGCCAAGAAATAACAAGTCATGATACCTACATATTGTCCTTGATCAAGAATTTCTTAAGAAACACACATAAAAAAAGTAGTACAGTAGATTGCCATTTAATGTGTACAAAATGAACAGGTCCCGAAACTTACAAAAGCTTTAAACGCGGGTTTATGAGAAGTCATTTTATATATACAGCATCCTGGATAACATATGTTGGAGATACATAAATACATATTCAGCTTAAGAACTACAAAATAAATCAAGGCCACATAACTTGCATGTACACACACATGCACCCTCACCCATACCCACCCATCCCACACATGCACAGAGGGAGAGAGAGAGAGAGAGAGAGCTCACCTAACGACCAAATATCTGACTTGGAACCATAAGGTATATCAGCAAGAAGCTCAGGGCACATATAGCTGGGAGTTCCCACAACCTAGAGGAGAAAAAATTAAAATAATAAAAAAAGTATCCACCACCAATAAAAACTTGGGATATGTTTATAAACTGGAAGGTTAACACAATCTATCAACCACACACTACTTACAGAGGAGGCAAGATCATCTGAAGTCAACATTTTGGCAAGTCCAAAATCACCTGCACTCAGCATTGATCACTTCTGGTGTTAGCAAAATCTCCTTCAAGAGAATAAGAGAAAATCAGAAAAGAACAAAATCAATTACCAAGGCGTATGTCTTGATCTTTTGTCAAAAATATATTTGAACACTGAAGAAAATGTGGAACACAGTCAGTACAAACCAGCTTCAAAGATTTCATGCACAGATAGAAAATGCCTTCACTAAGTATAGAGAAAAATACAACCTTGACATCACGATGAAGAATATGGTTCATGTGCAAGTAGTCGAGAGCCATTAGGAGCTGAACAAGCCACTTGCAGAGCTTCTGAAAACAGTTCAATAATTCAAAATCAGACCCAGTGAGAAGTACAGAAAAATAAAATAAACTTGCAGCAAAAAATGGACAAAGAAAAAGGAAAAATAAATATTAATAATAATTATATATATTTTTAAAAATGCAAACAACCTCCTCAGGGAAAAGAGCACCATTTGCTTTCTTTATAGCTCCTGCCCTGTGCAGCACAAAAAAGTGGCACAAATGATCGAGGTTACACAGGGCTTCAAGTCAAATCTATCATTTCACAAATATTATATTAAAAAATAATAAGAAGAAGAAAGAAACGTACATGTCTCCCCCTTCACAAAAACCTATGATAATGCACACATAGCAACCCTGAGAGTAAACGCATCAAGGATATCTATTAGTTTCACTAGGTAATTACATTAGAAAAAATATTCAAAGGGAAAGAAAATGATTCATAAAACAGAATCAAATGTGATGCTATTATACAGTATGAGTGATTGGTTAAAGAGACACGCAAGTCTAAATGGAATTGATTGTGATAAGCACTATCCAAGATGAAAAATATCTACGGCAAAATCATCAATAAATTCATCATCTAACAAAAAGACCCATCAATCAATTCATCAAACCTATTATGATGAACTTCCAACACAAATAACCACCAGTCGTAACGTTATAAATCATAATTTTTTAACCTTTTTGACAGTAACCTAATGCCCAAACCACAGAACACGTACACCACCAAAATACTTCCAACCCGAAACATGGTTTATAAACTGACAACCACTTGGTTTTTGTATCACTCTCCAAACGACATCATGGATCACCTACTTGCTAGATGTGGAACTCTAAAACCTTCTTTGCAGAAACTGGATGATCTAGTTCCATAGGCCACCATAGTGGAATCTCTTATATTTATCATGGTAATGTTAATTAATGACTAAAAGAGTCAAACTCAAATAAAATTATTCCTTTTTCTTCTTTTAAGGGCTAAGCAAGTAAGGAGAAGTGGTAAAGATAGGTTTGAAACCCTAGTTTGTGTGAGATGTTACCCACAACAGTACATGATTACCATAGCTAACAATGGCAGTTGCCAACTTAAGGTAGTTGGGATCTAGGCTTTCTTGAGTTGAGTTGAGTTTTAAGCAATGAATTACTATCGTGGACAAACAATAAGTTGGAAATGAAGGAGTTCATTGGGAAAATAGAGTTTGAAGTATAACCCAAAATTAAAACTCAAATTATTAAAATTCCGTGATAGGGTGATGGTAGAACAATAGCATAGTCTAGAATGGCATCAAGTCCCATCAATTACCAGCTAACTTCCTCTGGCATCCTTTCATCCACATGATTACACCCATGCTTCTCCTTTTTATTCTTCACGTTATCTCAGGTAAAATTTGTGAAGATTACTGATATCCTTTATTTTCTCAGCCACTGTCACTCTGAAAGATATTTCTGAATAATATTTTCATTCAAGCCCAGCAAAAACAATATTGGTCCCAATCTTACAGATATTTAAATCCATAGATACAACTATACAAGAGAAAAAAATTCAAAAATGCCCACTTTCTGCTATTCCTCATTTATTGGCCACTATCTGTTATGTTATGTGGAGTCTGATGGTATCGGTTAGCAAGACTGGCCTAGTGGGTGGGATACCATACAATGTTTGTACAGCGTTGGGGGTATTTTTGGTATTTTTCCAATGGCTTATGTTAACCCTAATTATTGTGAGGAGTTATATATAGTGAACTAGCCTTCGGAAGTCTTGGAACATGTATTCTCTCTTTTTTGCCTCAAAGCATAGTGGACTGGATGTGAGCCGTGGACGTAGGCACGTCTGCCGAACCACATATATTGTTGTTCTGTGTTGTGCAATCAGGACATATCTCCTTAATGATATACAAGTAAGTGCATTGAACATAGTTTCATAATGTCAAAAGCAACAATCGACCAGACTAAACAACAAACGTTATTAGAGCACCATTCAGCACCAAAGGAAATAACACCAAAAGCAGATGCTAATACAGTAATGTAGACAATAAACCAACAAAAAGATTGAAACAAACATCACTGTTGTACCAACACCGTCAAGAATTGACACAAAATATTTGCTGACCTTTTCTACCCAGGAATCTTTGTACTCCACAATAAATGGATTTCGCATTTTTGAAATAAGCTCCATCTACACAAACAGTGAAAAGGTCAATCTATCAATTTATTACCACATCAAAGGTTCAAATAGTAGCACAACCAGCAAATAAAATGTGCAATCAACTCCATCATGCAATGTTCAATAAATAGTTAAATAGTGCAATTATAATCAGTGAATATCCTGGCTTTGCACATATTACCTTGTATGACCACTGATAAAGTTGCAAGCATGTAGAAGTGAGTGATTTCAGGTTCTTGTTCAACAGTATGTTCAACCTTTTTAATTATGTCATTAGCAACCTAATTTGCAGAGTCTGGTCGATTTATTTGTTTTTATTTATTTTTTCTATAATGCCATCATAAACCTTTTGGAAGAACATCCTCCTCTAAATTCCAAGAACAAATGGTACCAGAACTTCCGCAGAATCAAAATATTAAGGAATGAAAATATTATTGGCAAATAGAAAATTTCAACAAGAAATGTTATTAACAAGAAAAATAAAAGAATACCAACCTCCTGGTGTGCAGATCTACGGCACCTATCAGTCTGGCGGGCAAGACGAATCTTTTTAAGGACATACCTTAATATTTGGAAAGGAAAAAAATAGGAAGCCAATCACCAAATGAAACATTATAGTATCCAAATTAATTTAAAATCTCATCTCAGAGTAAAATATAGCAATTAAACAAAAAAAGGGGGAAAGAGGTATAAGTTGGTTTCATCCTTACTTTTTCTTTTCATGTTTATGCCTCACCAGAAGAGCAGAACCAAAAGACCCCTTCCCGATTTGCTCTAATATTTCGTACTGCTCCATGTAATGTTTAATTAATTCCCTTTCTTGGTGTGGACAATAAAACTTCAGTCCTATAACATATTCACAAAACCCACAAATTATACCAAGAAAGAGAACACTCAAAATGTATAGACACAAGAAAGTTTTGAGAAAAGAGCTACACACAAAAGAAAGCCAAATCATCTACAAAATTACCCAAGAATAATGCCTTTCCATCTAAGCAAACAAATCATTCTTGAAAAACAAACAAAGGAAGTGCAATAAAATAAAAATGTGTCACTTCACAGGTAATGACAAAACTAGAAAGACCCTTGAAAATGAAGAAGAAACAAAAAATAACACAGAAGTATATAATTTCTTACAATTAATGGAAGCTAATAGCTCTGCAATAAAAATAGAACTGAAGTGGAATGGCGAATTCATACAATACTAAAAAGCTTTAAAACAAGAACGGAAATTTCGTTGTTCGGTTAAAAAGACAAGTTCCCGAATATCAAACAAAATTATAATATCTAGGATGCATTGATGCCACATTGTATGAGTAGCTGTTTTCATACATTGAACCAATGAACCAGTATAAATATACACAAACTTCACTACAAGAATGCAAAAATCAGAGTGTGTAAACAACATAAGAATGCAAATGACCATTTAAAATAAGCAATTTCAGGTTAAGGAAGAAAAAAAATATTAGATTCACCCTCTGTTTCGTTTCTGAGAAAATACAGGAATATGAAAAAGAAAGCAATATGTTAAATCTTCTGACTTCTGTTTTATTTTGTTTTGGACTTCCAACTTCCAAGAAAACAAGAAAATCTTATTATGAAAAAATCGCCAAAAAAAAAATATCGAATTAGACTCAGCAGAGTGGAGGTTTTGTATTCACCAATCCCAAGCTATGAAAGAATCGAAGCTTCAAAATCTTCTTGTTTTTTTTTCTTTCCAACATTTTCTCGGCAACCAAACACTGTAAAAATTCAGAGAGAGAGAGAGAGAGAGAAATAATCTAAAAATCCAAAACAAAATAAAATTGGTAAAAGAGAAATTGCACAAAATACATTATCAGTTGCCTTCTTCAACTTCACCAATAATTAAATTGAAACACTCAGCAAGCTAGCTGAGAAAAATAAGATAAATCTCCGAGTAGATACCGACAAATCAAAGTAGGACAAACCTAAAAATAACAAATGTACTAACAAAACTACGTTTGGTAGCTGAGAAAATGTAGGAAAAGGAAAAAAAAAAATCGAATCCAAAACTTCAAGTCTACTAAAGCCACACACAACTCATGTACTTAGCTGCATTGAGATTTAAAATCGAATCAATTTTCCTTCCTTCCCCTTAGCTCAGGAACCAAACGGAAAATATAGAAAATTTTAAAACCGCATCCATAGATTTACGAAAGAAACCGAGAGAGCAAGAGAAAAATACCTGAATGTGGAAGAAATCTCGGGAGAAGAGATCACAAGACGCGTCGAGGGGAGAGAGGGCGCAATGCGAAGTCCGACATTTGCAGAGAAACGACGAAACAGAACCATGGCAGACGAAGCAGCAGAGGAAGATGCACCTCTCCTTCCATATCTCTCTCTCCCGCTGTGTATGTATATAGAGAGAGAAAGAGATAGGACTACAGTTTATAGAGAAGTAGACAAGTCTTTTGAGGGAAACTAGAGAATACTGGTAAATAGAGAGAGAAACATAAATATAGAGAGAGAGAGAGAGATAAGAACTACATTCTACAGAGAGAAATTTAAACATATAGAGAGTATGATAGAGACAAGACTATAGTTTATAGAGAATATATATAGTAGAGAAACAAACAGAGAATCCTAGAGAGAGTGTGTGTGAGAGAGAGAGAGAGAGAGAGAGAGAGAGATTAGAGTACAATTAAAGAACTAACTAAATTCTAAAGAGAGAAAACAGACACATTTATTTATATTTTTTTACAGAAGTATATAGAGAGAAAGTAAAACTGTGAGAGACAAGGCTACAGTTTATTTATTTATAAAGAATTAGCTCTAGATAAGTCTTACAGATTCTTGCAAGAAGAAAATAGGATAAATCCTAGAGAGAGAAAGAAAATGCGCAGAGAGAGAGTGAGAAGGAGAGAGCAATAATGGGTCAAATGGGGAATAAGTACATAGGTGTTCAACTGTTCATGTAAGCTTTGTGTAAGGGGGAGACTTGTGAAAAGGAGAGAAAGAGAACGAAGACTGGTAGGACTGAAAGGAGTGGGGAGAGTGTCCTGAGTAGATTTGGTACCCTTTCAGAGGCTTCTTTATTAATTTTATTAATATTGAGCAAGGCTTTTAAGAGGGTCCCTCCATCTCTCTTCATTCATGAAGTTCTCTAATTTTCATCTTTTTTTTTAAATTATTTTTGGTATGTAATTTAAATTACGTACTATGTCATTAAATTTATCGTGTGAAAAGTCTTACTTTTAAAATTATATTTGCATAATGATCGTCTTTGGGTTATCTGGTGATCTCATATTTATCCGGTATAAGGCAAGAGGATTGTATGCCTTGTAAGTTTTATTTTGCTATTACTAAAAGATGTTTGGATCTCCTTTTTCTCAATGCTACTTTCACGAACTAATTTTACCTTATGATTACCCGGTAAAAGTAGGACGGGAAAATAACATGTGTTTAGAGAATTAATCAAATGCAAACCTCTTGATATAAAAAAAAATAATAATAAATAATAAAAAAATGGAAGAGATATCTTTAAAAAATAGTCATGGATGGAGGAAGACCGACCAAAAGCAACAACGAGGACCCCATGCCTCCCCGACTAGAACCTGTGATCAACTAGCCAATCACGGGGCTACTGAGTTTATTATCCTATTTATCCGGGCATTTTTCACTTCTGTGACCAAATTAACCTCAATTATTTGTTGAAATGCCACTTTAAATTGTCCCATTCGTCAAATTTTTATCAAATTATTAGTGTCATAGAATGTTTTCAACAAATTCAATGCATAATTTAATTACAAGACGTCAGTTTAAGTATCAAATCGATTTTGTAGTAACGGGCAATTCTCATGTTTATCTATTTCTATCAAATTTTCTAATGACATATAGTTCTAATTAACGGGCTAATTATAAAATGTTACAATTTAATATTTTAGGAAGTGATTGTTTTGTTTTAAACTTTGTGGGAGTAACATAAACCTAAAATAGAGTTTAAGAATTTTATTTATTTTTTTAAAACTATTTGGTTTTTGGTAAAGATTATTAGCTAATATAGTTAGAAAACTAATAAGTGAACTTCTTTTTTTTTTTCCAACTCAAATTAGAAACTATTAAAGCTGTCATGGTAGCTAGCCTGGTAGCATTTGATTCACTTGTTAACTAAATGATTTTGGATTCAAACTCATGAAGAAACATTGATAGTATGATACCTATTTGTTGATATCAAGGAGGGTTAGGATTAAGGGGATCGCAAAAGAAAAAAATATAAAAATGAGGAACTATTGAGTAAACATAGAACCAAACATACTTAACGTTCTTCCGGACAAATTATTTTCCACCAAATGGGAAGAAAGCCCAAATTCAATTTGCCAACTCTTTACATGAGAAAATTTGAATGCTTAGTTAAAATAATTTAAAATTTATTAATCATGGTTAGAAACTAAATATAAAGAAAATGGAGATTTTTTGCCAAAACCCCTAAGTATAAGAGTAGTTTAACAATAGGCCCTATAAAAGAAACTAATTAGTTAAAACCCCTTTTACCAAGATACGGATAAAAATACCTTCATTATTCTTCTTCTTCTTCTTCTTCTTCTTCTTTTTATCTCCACTCCAAACTCCAAATCTGCAATTTTTGTGTGTGTGTGTGTGTGTGCGCGCGCGCGCAAGAAAGTGAATGGCTGTTTAGAAGTTTTTGGTCCCTTCTTACACATGTATTGACAAAAAAAAATCACCAATAATAAAGTGTTAATATTGTTTATGGATAATTCTGATTTGTTAGATAGTAAAACACAACCTTTTGTTTATCTTAAAACATTGCAACAGAATCACTTTACTGTAGCTAGTGTATTTGAATGGCAACAGTATCAAATTGTACCAATTTGTTTATGCAACAGTATTACTTTATTGTTGGTAAGTTAATTTGTGCAATAGTATCATTTTATTGTTAGTAGTTAGTTTGTGTAACAGTATCACTTTATTGTGGTTTACTATTGTGTGCTTTGAAAAAATTATACAAACAACAGTATCAGTTTATTATTGTGTGTTTTAAAAAATTTATACATTACATTGTAACGGAATACTGTTGTCTTTGAAAAAATATTTAAAAAAAACACTACAATAGTAACAGTTTACTATTGTCTTTGAAAAATTATACAGCAACATAATAGCAACTTGTTACTTTATGTTTTGACAAAACCACTATAATAGCAGCCCGCAAAAATCAACAGATCTAAAATTGCAAATAAAGACACACACGCCAAAAAAAAAAAAAAAAAAAAAAAAATGAAGAAGATGACATCTCTCTCTCTCTCTCTCTCTCCAGATCTGGTTTTTCTTATTCTTCTTCTTCTTCATCCAGATCTTCACAACCCCTCCTCTCCCCCCCGCCCTCTCTCTCTCTCTCTCTCTTCACCCGCCCCTCTCTTCTTCTTCTTCTACGAATCTAATTTAAAACATACCCTAAAATATAAAAGGTTAAAACAAGTATTTTTAAAAAAATATTTCCTTTTGTTTAAAGAATCTTTTAAAAAATGGGTTTTGGAGTTAAAAAATCTTATAGTGGGTTTTTTGTTAAAAGCAATCCCCTAATAGGGGTTATTGCTAATTTCCCCAAAAAATGAATCAATTACAACTATATTCTAATCAATTAAGTCGAACAAGATACAAAAGCCATACCAATATCTGTTGACTCAAGGACATTCCGATTGATGTGGGCTAGCTAAATTTTGGCCAACCTTAAGCTAGAGTGTCATGTTCTTCTACATTCAATTCATACCCCCTAGCATCAAGTCACTGGTTCACGTAGGTAACAACATTATGGAGGACAGAGTGTCAGCAACTGTGGTGGGGTGGGGACAAGTATGTCTTGGATTCTAAACATCCATGTGGAGAATTATACAGTAAAAAAAATGCTTTTATGATAGTTACAATGAATCATATTGCGGAATCATAAAAACATTTGGAGCCTGTGTTTTTGTATATGTTATATTGTATGCATGTTTGGGTTGTATAATATAACTCATTTATGCATAAATTACAACTCTAAATTGCAAATGCATTGTGTTGATGTAAGAAAATAATTTTGGGCTGACCTGAAAATTTATGTGTAAATAGCAAATGACCATATCTTTTAAGTTGGAGGTCATGAGTTTGAATTTTCATCTCTCACAATTAGATGTATTAGCTTATGAATGAACTGTACATCGCGTGAGACTAATCTAAATTCAAATCTTACCCAAACAGAATCAGAATACCCGGCCACATGGTGAGAAAAGTACTCATCACGTGGTAATTTGGATGAACATTGATGCAAGATGGAACCATTAAAAAGGGAAAAAGACCCCCCCAAAAAAAAATAGAAAAAAAAAAGGTCCCAATCAGACGATCACTTGTGCAACTAATGATCAACCATATTTAGATAGGAATTCATCTAAAGGTCATTTGGAAAGGTGTAATGTTGTGGGAAAACAATTAATGCATAATGGTTGGTTCCACAAAGCACTGACAACATGCCACATTATGGTGCTTTATGAAGCACTGTCTCTTTCGGGCCACACCCATTACATGTGCCCTAGCTTCACCTGTTCGTTGTCATCACGAGGGGGTCTCACCATCAATGTCTCATTGTATTGCTACTTGCTAAAATAAACTCTTTTTGTCAATTTTGTATTCTTATAGTAGAGAAAATTTGATGTACTCACCACCAGTCATTTTTTGCCATGAAATTTATAAGGTGAGATCTTTAGGTCATGTTTGTTTAGTTGAAATGGAATAGATAGAATGAAATCATATTTCAATTCATTGTAAATAGTGTGTTTGGATGAAATAATTTAAATAAGAATAAAATCAAATAACATATTTAGACAGTCATTTCAAATTTCTTTCTATTCCAATCTACTTTAAATATGGAATTAAATTTCATTTTCATCTATTCCATTTCGACTCTACAAACATAACCCTATATTGAATCATACTCAACCACTGGGTGCACACTTCAGAGAGTTAATGAAAGTTTATAAGCAGCTCATGATAGCTTTTGTCCTCTTTTTCCTTCTCTTCTCTTAAACTTTTTTGTTTCTAGCTTCCTCGTTTGATTTGATAAGCCATGATGGCTTGCTCCTTTGTAATAAGGTGAAAACCTTTTCTGTTAGCTTCTCTAGTTTCCTTTTGAGCAAATGATGATTGATGATGCCACCCATATTCCGGCATCATGGACTGGTAAAAGTCCAATTAGTAGATAAAAAGGCTTGATAAATTATTACCGAATATTTCACCCATAAAAAAAATGGGACCTCTATTGACACCCCAAGATTTACTTTTCATCCCCTATGTACTTTACATTTTAAAGTTTTATGAAAAATATAAAAGATTTTCACAAAAACTAATCATTTAATTTACTATAAAACATCATTTCAAACAATTTTGTAGAAAAAGGTTTTTCAAAAATCTATCAGTTCAAATGGACTTTTTAACCATTTATGAAACAAAAACTATAAATGACCAAAATTTTCATTTAAGCGATAGATTTTGGAAAAGGTTTTTTTTTACAAAGTTGTTCAAAATGAGTTTTTCTAATGGTTAGTGTGTTCAGTTTTTATAAAAACCTTTATATTTTTTATAAAACCTTAAAATGTTAAAAAAAAGTGGAAGATGAAAAGCAAGTCTTCAGGTACTAATAGAAGGCCCCTAAAAAAAATTTATTTTTGAATAATTTTAAAGGTGATCTAGTGATATTTGAGACGTAGATTAGACACGTCTCAAGAAGCGAAAGAGATTGGATTTAATTTCCCATTTCCTCATAGAGTAAGCCCACCAATCAAGTTTACTTGAATATTAATCGATGTGGATTAGACAACGTAGCGTTATCCAGTGTCCCCACTCCCCACATTAGTCATGCTGAAAATGGCCATAAATATATATGTATAATCAAAGGAAATAATTTTGAACAATCAAATCTGTCAATTGTGTTTTAAATTCGGCAATAGGGGACACATGTGGTAGATTTCGGACTTAAAAGCTGACCAACTTGCGAATTGAAATCCGTAATAATAACATATAAAAAATTGCTTGTCCTGTCTAATAAGGGATACCTTACTTTGTATATTGGTGCCTCATAACAAGGGAAAAATAAAAATTAGTCAATAAAATAGGGAGTACAGGTACAAATAGGCAAAACGAGAATGATCAAATGCGCACTTTTTTATTATTATTTAATAATAAATATCAGAAGATTCCAAGATGCTTACATAATCCAATTAACCTCTTATACACACATTAAATGCTTGGAGCACTATGCTCCCGACTTCTATCTAACATGCACTCATGATTAATGTGTCGGCACACATTTGAAAGACCATTTGTTTGAACGAGCGAAAGTCATAAGATAGAGAAAGTACTCATGACTCAACGATGAATTTATAGATTTGGCCTATGACCTCGTAATCTAACAGTATCGCTTCTCCGCTCATAAAGGGGAGACATGAAATTGGAAAATGACATGTGTATTGGTTACACATATCGATGTCACATATAGACTGATGTGTAATCAGTATAATTGTAATTAATCAAAAAAACGTACCGTTTAAAAAAATAAAAACACACACACACACAAACATCCCATGTGATTCGATGGATTCATCCGGTTGGAATTTTTAGCAATGAAAATTGTAATAAGAATAATAAAAGGAAAAAAAAAAAAGAAAGCATTGCATTAAAAAAAAAACAAAAAGGAAAATTGTGATGTGGGAAGAAAGTAAGAAAATAAGTCGATCTAAGTATCAAAACTCAAGTGAAGAATTTGATGATTCAGACAAAAATGGACTAAGATTGAACTTCTAGAAGGACAAAAAGAAAGAAAACAAATTGAGGAAGCTCGATCCCATAAAAAAAAATATCACTAATTGTGCATGCAGTTAATGATCAACCCATACATTAATTAATATAGATGTAATAGTTGGTTTAGTAGATAGCATTTACGACATGCCACATTATGGTATCGTTACTTTATGAAGCAGGTACTGTCTTTCGGGGCACCCATGACATGTGCCATAACATCACTTATTTTAAATTTTAGTGGAGTAAGAAGATTATAAGGCTATCTTGTGGGCACTTTGTTGCTCTACTATGAGCTCTCCTTTTGGACTGCAATTTTATACCTTAGAAATTGATGCCTATGCCATATCAATCGTGTGTGAGATTTTTGAATTATTCACCTAGTAAAAATTATATACCCCAAATACACGAGAGTTTGATCGCAGAGTTCAAAGTTTGACCATGAAATTCATATGAGACTCTCATGAGGCCTCGTACCAAATGAGTGGGTGCATAAAGGCACTATTTTTGTGTCATATTGTATGAATTTAAATAGAATAAATAACTTTCCCCAACTATTAAGTTGCAACACTTTCTCTTGCCAATTTGCTTCCTGTTCTACCCACACCCAAAAAAAAAAAAAAAAAAAAAAAAAAAAAAAAGGAAAAAGAAAGAAAAAAGAAAGAAAAAAAATTGTTGGTTGTTAAAAGAATTGATGGAAATAGACTGAACCTGTATAATTAGTTTAAACATTAAATTAGACAAAAACATTCCATGAAGTTAATGTAAATAAACATTAAAGTTCAAGGGATTATTTGTTTCATTTTAAAGTTCAAGGAAGTTTTGTAAAATTAACCTACAAATAAAGGGATTTCATACCATTTACCCCACCCTTCCTTTTTTTTGAATTCTCCCTCTTACCATTATAGTTTGTCTTGGCCAAATTTCTATGTAAATCCATTTCAAGTGCTTGATGAAATCAGAATTTGCCCAATAATAATGCCATACAGACAGCAACAACCTACAAGCCACCATTGGCTAGTAGCAACCAGAATAAAGATTTCTAAACACTTACCAAGAAAAGGAATACACAATATATACATATATAATACTCCGAATATAAATATGGGGTTTTGTCGTATTGGTGTGCTTCATTGCAAAGGACAAAAGGAAATAAGATAATGGGATCATTCTGAGTTTGCAATATCAAAATGAAAAGGATAAAACCTGCAGTCCTCAACCCTCGAGCCCAGTGAGTTGGGCACATGTCTGAACTCTGAAGTACCATTTCCTTCTTTTGTTTCAAAAGTGAGTTTAATAGGCCCCGTGGGCTATACAAATGAGGTAAACAATTAAATATGAATATGAATATGAATTTATTTTTACTTGTTAAATGATCGATTTCAAGTTCAAGTTTACAAAAAAACATTGATATCCCATTTATTGATATTAGGATTTAAGAATATGGGTAAATTCTATCGATTGTCAATAAATGAATAAATAAGGCACCGTTTGGTTGCACTTTTTAAAAGATCTTTTTTTTAAGTAGTAAAAGTCATTTTTTATTTTCTTGCTTTTTGCTTTTAAGTAGAAGCAACAAAATCAAAAGCAGTGTTTGATAAAATTAATTTTGCCGGTGATCTTTTAGGATGTAATGAGAAACTCTACTGAATCATCGTTGCCCAAACGGAAGTTCAGGACAAGCACAACCTTTTTTTATCGTAAATTTTTCGAATTAACGTCAAATTCATCCAAAAGATAAAAATGACTTTTAGAAGCAAATCTTCATTGCTTTTGTTTAAAATCAAATATTTTGCTTTTTGCTTTCTAAAAATCATTTTTATTTCCTCTAACCAAACAGTGTTTTTACTTTTACAACTTTTTGCTTTCAAAAGTAAAAAAGATTTTAAAATAAGTGCAACCAAATGATGCCTAAATAAGATGTTTACAATACAATTTCCCACATTTCAAATACATATCTTAAATTTGGTGCTTCTACTTATATACTCCCAATTTTACCCAAAAATAAAAATAAAAATACTTACTCTGTATATACCCCCATACAAATATAAAAATAAGAAAAATAAAGGGTAGGGCCTTTTTTTCGTTAAGCTGGAAGCATGGTGGAGTGGTGGGCCACATAAGAAGGCTTGTACGAAAAAGGTGCATAGGAGCGAGAAGTGCTACCCAGAACGGAGTCACCCATCAACTTCATGTCTGTCGTTTGGTTGGTAGCAGCTAATGAACGTCTAGATTGACGCTGAAGTCTAAATTGACGGAAAAGAAATATATGAAGGAACCTATGATTGAGGCATGAGATTTGCTAGGTTGGCCTCCTTATGTCAAGGCCAATCGAATCAAATGTCACTAGCTCTGAAATTCCAACCTTTCGGCTTCATAGGGCCTATCATTTTTAGGGCTTTTGGAATTGAGCTCAAACTAGGCCTGGGCTTGGACCCAAAATAAGAAGTGGGGCCCATTACAACCCTCCGTTCTTATAATCCCTACCCTTTTATTTTTTGGTTTTTAAGATTTCATGAAAAATATAAAAGGTTTTTACAAAAACCAGTCTCAAGGTCTAATAGAAAACATCATTTTGAATAATTTTGTAAGAGAAAGTTTTTCCAAAATCTATCGTTTAGGTAGATTTTTTGGCAAAAAATAAAATAAAGCCTATAAATGACTAAAATGTATATTTAAACGATAGATTTAGGAAAAATTTTCTTCTACAAAGTTATTCAAAATTATGTTTTCTAGTGAACGTTATGGCCGATTTTCATAAAAACCTTTTATATTTTGCATAAAACCTTAAAAACTTAAAGGATAAAGGGGTAGAGTGATAAGAATGGGGGTTGCAATAGCCATTCCCTCTCCGTAAATCCAGTTCAGATCCAATGCGGCAAACTGCACACCTAACCGTTTTAGATGTGCACGCTTTTCAAGAATTTCGTACCTCACACAAATACACAATAGTCGAGAGGTCATTAGTCTTCAAAGTCAAACCTCCACTAATTCCCTAAAATCATCCCAGTAATTCGGAGGTAGCGAAGGCCATATGTGTGAGCGATTACAAAGATTTGACGAAACGTGAACATATATGTAGGATTGGACCAAAGTTTTCTATTTAATTCAAAATTTCAATATCATCGTTCTGGCCTCTTTAAGCTTTTAGTTATCAAGAAGAGATTATTATTATTATTTTTTTTTTTCATATTAATTAATGGAGAGATCAAAAGCCTCCCAACTGTATAAGGGCGAAGTCAGAAGTTATATCTAATGGAAGCACATGATCTTATGAAGTGAGAACTGAAAGCTGTGGAGAACTTTTCTTTACTTTAAAAAAGTTACTTTTTGGTTAATGTAGTACCAAAAAAAGGATTTTTTTTTCAACTTATTATAAATTAACTGTATATATGCGTCAAATTGACTACCAACTTATGGGTTTTTGGTATTATATCAAAAAACGATTATCAAATGGTAATTTATCCCCCACCCCCCAAACCCAAAAAAATAAAAAATAAAAAATAAACACAACTTGAGCCAATGGGGACATATGCCCCCAAAGGCCCCCCTAGCTTCGCTAATGCAACTGCATTCTATAGTAGAGATATGCTATCCACAATTGCAACGGTCAAATCGTTGCGTTGTGGCTAGATCAATGCACGTGAGGTGCACATCCACTTACAATGTGACAGTTCGACTGTTGCAACTGTGGATAGCATCACTCTTCTATAATAATACTACGGAGTAATATAGAAGTTAGTGACACACATTTTCTTCGCCTCGGGCTTTCCATCCAACCAAAATAATTTTGTGCCATGTGACATTCTGTACTAATAACATGGGATCATCCTCAAAACAATTATTTTCTATGATTGATCACATAAAATCCGGGTAGTGCGCTATTCTTAATTTTCTTCCTTTATTATTTTAAAATATAACTTGATAATTAGCATGGGGCTATCACATTAAGAGGTCATTTGATGTGCCAATTATTGGCAAATGACACAGATTTGTCACATTATAATCACGTCATCAAAGCGTGTTATTTTGAGACAGTGCATTGACATGGCCAAGTCAATTTTTTGTTAATTAAAAAAATAAAAATAAAAAGAAAAGAAGTTAAAAAGAAAATTATTGAGAAAGAGCAGCATCTTTCAAAATATCCCTCACATGATTGGCTGGCTAATCATGTCTCATTCAGTATCTAAAGATACGAACTTGGATGTGGTGCTCTTGTAGCATCATGTTGCTCACAATCACATGGTGCTATTACAACCCTAAATCCTAACACCGAAAGATATATCTTTCGAGCCGCTAACTCTTCTGGTCCCATAGCGATACGTGTCTATCAAACTGCGATTCTTCATATATACATACATATAGATATCAAGAAGTGTAATGATTAATCACGACTCTTTGGTTTGGTGCGTGTATTATATGCACATATAAATCTTGTGCCGCGTGTTATGCATGCACCAATCAAACCGCGACGGTGAGGAACTCTACCATGGAAGCAGACCATGGCATCCTTCATTGATTTTATATGTTATATAACACTCAAACAGGCTGCAGAGCACAGAGCCTCACATGTGAGATTGATGTATGGCAGTGTATCAATTGTTATCTACAAGCAAAAAATGGCCCCCACTAAACTCTGAGACATGTTAAAGACAAGAAGACGGCCTTTAAAGGTTTTGGAGACATTCACCGTATAAGTCTATAACTCTCTGCTAAATCAGTCATGTTGTAGGACCCATCCCCAACAGAAAATTTATGGTTGCTGCATTCGTGTTGTCATTGTTGTATACTTGTATGTTTTGAATTTCCAATTACTATATCCACTCTTGTTTTTGCTGTGTTTTTTGCCTTTTTTGGATTATCACAAAATTAATAATAATTGAAGGGCAATTATCTCTTATTTTGGACCAATTTTCTTTCTCAGTTTTCAACCACTGTACATTCATCGCTCTGATTTTGGTGGTTTGAGTTTGTTGTGGTTCTAGACATATTAGCGGTGTCGAGATGAATTAAATTATTTCTACAATTAATAATTTGCGTCGTTTGAAAATAAAATTTTTTTATCATAGGTGTGGTGTAACAATGCCAGGTTCTTATATATAGATGTTTCCAAAATAATAATAATAATAATATGCAATTTAACCAAAATGAAGATGCTCGATCATAGATCATTTTTTTTTTTAGCAAAGTGACATCTAACCGTTGCCTAGAAAGGAAAAGATGTAACATGAGCAATATTTTATACTTGTTCACAAATTCATGTAGATATTATGTCACATTTAATGTTTATATGACTAACTAATCAAAATGCTAACATATATATTGAAGTAATATTTTAGTTAAAAACTTATGCTTTTTCAACCTAGTTTTTAGAAAATTGATCGAGATGGCTAGGAAATGATGTCTTATAAATGGGTCAGATTTGGATTTGAATTTTCCAATCCATTTTAAGAATGAATACTAACTGTAATTATTTGCCTGTAAGAACATTTCCAACCCAAAAGAGTTATTTTGGTGAGATAAAAGCTATGTTTAGCTCAAAGAGTGCAAAAATAGCTCTCTACCATAAAAATAGCTCTACGTAGTAAAGTGGTTGTTCTAATGTAGCAAAAATTATTTTTTAGCTCATCTAGTTTTCCCCTCTTTCCAACTATTATGCATTCCCCTACATGACCAAATAGCTTAAAACTAAACTGAGAGCTAAATTTGGCTTTTAGTTTAGTTTTAAGCTATTTTAGCTTACCATTTAGATCTCCTATTGGAAAAGGCCCTTTAGAGTTAAAAGCTATTTATAGTTTTAGCTCACACTATAACTCTCCCATTGGAGATGCTCAAACCAGACTAACATGTAATTCCCTTTTTTTATTTTCCTTTTGAAGTTATGATATAGCTATTGAATAAGGAGAGGGATCAAATGCTTTACCTAACCTGAATTATTTCTAACCCATTGTCCACTCCTAAACTAACCAATAACATTTCTTTTCACATAGTCAAAATTGGAGTGACAAAAGCAAATTTTTTTTGAAACCATTTGTATATTATAATTTAATTCTCATTCCCAAGCAAGTCGGTGCTTCTTGGGGAATGGTGATTCCCATTCCAGCGAGATATGCACAATACTCCAAAATCCAAATAGTGTTCTTCCCACGTGTGGCAAACAAGACTTTCATTGAATAATAGCAAAAATAAGAGCACAAATAGCAACCATATATGAACGAAAATATATACCTCAAATTTAGCTCTCATTTTTCAAATTGTCGGTGCCCACTACATTATGAATTATATTTATATGTCAAAATAAAAAGGTACCGATCATATATGTTTAATTACCAAAGTAAAAAGAAAAAAAGAGGCATGCACCACTTATTATCTTAGACAAAACACACACAAAAAATATGCAAAGCTAAAATTCAAAATCAAAACCTGGTACCTGAAGCATACTCTTCTCACCTTGATCAGCAACATGCATGTTGGCATCAGTACGGGTAGACACACCTTGATCATGAGAAAATCTCAGTCGAGTTTCCGGTAAATTTGAATGGTTTTCCTGGTGAAGATGGAGAGCGGTTTTCCGGGGCCCCTTGATCGGATGGTGCAACAAGTGTTCCTTGCTTGTACAAATGGCTCAATTGGTGGAAATAAGGGCATGTCCTTGAGTCAAGTGACCTCTTCTTGTTAGCATCTTTGGTTTTCCTAAAGTACTTGTTAATGTTTTCCCACTTCTCCTTGCACCTCTTTGCACTCCTCTTGTAACCCAACTCCGACATCCCTTGTGAGATTCTCTCCCATAGAGGACCCTTTGCTCCTTCCTTGTCTTCACCACTACTATAAAGATTGCACCTTAGGTTTATAAGTGCCAACACTTCATCTCTAGGCCATCTCTTTCCATGGTTTTCTTTATCATTGGATTCAAAAATAGGGTTTGGAGGGGGATTATTTGTTGAAAATGAAGTTGGTGCTAATGGGTTGTTTTGGGTATTGAAAGAATTAGGGTTTTGGGAAGTTAAGGATAGAGTACTTGATGAAGTGGGTACATTTGGACTGGTTGGATCATGAGTAGCATTAGTGTTTTGAGGTACTAGGGTTTCAATTGATGAAGTGGGTACATTTGGTTTATTTTTGCTGGGACAAGAACTAGGGTTTTGGTGAACAAGATGACCCATAGTGGATGAAGTAGGTACTTCAGCTTTGTTTTGTGCTAGAATTAAGGATGGTGAAGTAGGAGGATTTAAACTATTTGGTACCTCAAGAACTTCTTCTTCACCATTTCTCTCTCCAAGGCATTGGTTTTGAGAACCTTTAGAAGTTAATTTCTTCAAGAAGTCAATGATTGTAGCCTGCCTATCACTTGCAATGGCTTGTTCATGTGCCCTAATCTCAATCTCCTTATTAATTCTATCCATCTCTTGCTTCTTCCAAGCTTCTTCTCTTGCAATGTTTTCTTCGTCTCTCCTCACCATATCCTCAAGCAGCTTATTGTGAAGCTCTTGTTGTCTAGCCATCAACTTGCCCACCATATCCTCACAAAAACCCTTCAACATTTCAAACTTTTGTTGGTGTCTTTTCCTCTTCTTGCTTTTTGACTTCCTTGCCACTTCTCTATTATTCTCCACAGTTGGGTTTGCTACTACTAGTAGTGTTTCTTCATTTCTTGATTCCTCTTTCCCCATCTTGTCTTCTTCTTCTTCTTCTTCTCCATTTGTCTTTTCCATTTTTTGAATCTTTTCAGCCACAATCTGAGCGTTGCTTTCCTCATGAGTACAGAGTTCTTCAAGGTCACTGAAAAATCTGTAGCTCTTGTTGTAGGTGATGCTGTCAAAGTATCTGCTTTCCTCTTCAAACTTCTCCTTGCACTTCTCAGCACTCCTTTTGAATCCAAGCTCTGCAAGCCTCCTGCTCCCACCATAAATAAATAAAACCAACACCACCCATATATATGAGCATTAAATATTCTCTTAATAAATAAAAAATACACATGGATTTCTACTAAATTTCAAATTAAATATTTAAAAATACATACATACTACATATATATATAATTAACATAGGTAGCTGGGATTGGGTTTATGGAGAAGCTAGAGGTGAAAACTGAAAACCCACTAATCAAAAACCAACTCTAGCTAGGTGAATCTTGATGCATCATTTCTTGATAAATAAATAAAAAGTAGTCTAGTTCAACTTATTGATTTTTATTTTAAAACGAGAAGAAGCAGAGAGCACACAAACACTGAATAAATTACATATTTAAGTGTACCTTGATACATGTTCCCAAGTGAAGTCTGTGAACCAATTCTCCATGCTAGATCTGACCTTCAACAGTGCAAGAACCTCATCGTTCGACCACGGATCGACCGGTCCCCAATTCCAATACCGATCGATCTCTTTCGAGCTCCAAATTTGTGGAAAGCAAGTTATTATCATTTTTTTCTTCATTTTTTTGGGTGGGAGATGGGTGGTGCAATGGGTGGAGGAGGTGGGATTGGAGGGATTGGTGAGGAGGAGGAAAAGGATCAAAGCTAGGGAAGGTGGTGGTGGTGGTGGTGCCACCATGAAGAGGGAAGGAAAGAGGGAGTGGTGGTGCTCTTGAGGCTATGAATTGATGAAATTGGTCTGAAGGGACTCCATCAAACATGTTTGTGTCTGTGTTTTGTGTGTTGGTGTTGTTCTTTCTTTACCTCTTTCTCCCACCTTTGCTCACTGTAAAATGGCTAAACGATAGCATACAACACAACAAAACCCCTCTCTCTCTCTCCCTCTCTCTCTCTCTCTCTCTCTCTCTATATATATATATATATATATATATATATAATTAATGATGAATAGGCCTTTGTCTTGTATTATCATAAGCTAGAAAATGCTAGCCCGCAAGCTCACAACTCTCTGAACAGTTGAGGGAGAGGTGTACCAACCAATCAGAAGGACAGACTACATACGATGGCTCCTATGGTTTGGAGTGTTCAATGCACGTGCCTTGGAGGGAAGTGGGGTATGCAAAGAAGATAGGGGGGGTTTGGGAAAATGATACTCCTGCCCAAATTGTTTTTTTTTTTTTTTTTGGGGTATCATGGTCCTTAGAATCCTATGCAGAAGCAGATGCTGATGATGGTGTAATTAACGGCATTGGGTGTAGCAGGACACGTGAAAACATGCAGAGGTTGGGACCCAAGTATTTAAGGAAGGGAATTTTTCAGGTAGCACAGAGGGATACATTGGAGTGTTGTATGGCTTATTTATAGCCGTCCCATCGAGTATGATATATAATCAAGGAAGAAAGAAGTTCATGATGATTGACGGGTATATCGAGAGGCTCATCCAAGATTTTATCTCTTTGGGCACTTCTATAGCATCCACAAAGCTTTTAATCAATCAAATATACTCCTCATTTCAAGTAATCCATTTATTATTCGATCACTTATCATTTAGTATTCATTTACTATCTAAAGTAATTTACTATTTAAAATAGCCTTGTAAGTATGCTACCTAATTTCTTACTAGGATATCATAGAACTGGCCTTTTGTCAATGGTGTATATAACTATATGACAAACTAAACATTAACTTTACATAATGTAAGAAAGTGAACTTTTACTAGGTTTACTTCCAAGATTCAAAAAATATGATAATTTCAAAATTTTAATTGTAATCTTCACAAAAAGCAGACTTTTTTGAGGGTCTTTAATAATTTTGTTTCGTTTAAAATCTTACATTTTATGAATAGACCCTTCAGTTTTTAAAAAATTTAGTGAGTGCACATGTCCACAGTGCACCCACCGTAGAGAGAGAGAAAGAGAGAGAGAGAGAGAGAGTATTGATCATCGACGCACACGCATGACACCAATTGCAATTATTCGTGCTTGTCATGCGTCTTATACACACAGATATATAGAAGTGATCTTATCAGAGATCTCTGATTTAGGTGTGGATTTTTGGAATTAGCTGTTCACTTTCATTCAGTCATCAAAATTTTTAAGTGACTGCAAAGATTACAATTCCGCACCTAAATTATATCATGGATCCTTGATGCACAATCAAAGGTCGGAATCGGGCCGGGTTTGGACTTTTTTTTTCTCAGACTAGGCTGCTGGGCCACTTGGGCTGGCATTATGAATCAATCGAGGTTGGGTGGCGTTCTTAAAAAATTTAAAGCCTACGCTTAGTCATAGGCCTACGTACATTTGAGCTATTATGTGGTCCTTAGGTTGGGCTTTTCTTTTAAAAAAGAATAAAAAATTGAGTTTTTGTTTTTTAAAATGTCTTTTTAATAGACTATACAACCAGTTTTAATGAAAACTCTTTTATATTTTTTATTAAAAAAATGAGTACGGAATAAAAAAAACAAGTCTTGGTTGCCCATAGCTGCCCCAACCTTAATTAAGATTGGCCCAATGGGCTTCAATGATTTGTTGAGATGTCCAACTCAACTCTAATCTTATGCCTCAAAACTCAAACTGGAAGCTTGCCCATTACTTGTGCCGGGGTCAGGCCCATTTAACTTGCTGATTTGAAGCCTTGGCAACACAAAAGTGTCTTCCTTATTCATAAAATACAATTTATCATCCTTATGGTAAGCATCATTTGCTTTAATTTTTATGATGGGAAATATATAGCTTGCTAAGATCGTTGACTATGCTGAGTATATTGAATCTCACACGGACTAGTTAGAAAATAGTTTTCGGTAGAAATCTCGATAGAAATAAGACTTAGAATACTTCCTAATCGTTAATTAAAAAAAATTTTAAAAAATGAATAGAACTAAGAATTTTTTTTCTTCAAAAATAAAATTCTATATTTATATCTATACATCTATACAATTTATAAAAGTCTGCATCTTAGAAAAACTTTTGATTTACCATTACACCCTTATTTTAAATTTTTAATACTTATTTGTCCCCCATATTTGACCAGTTAAGAATATTTATTTTCTAGCAAAACAGAAGGGAAAAAAAAGAAAAAAAGAAAGATAATGACATTCACTTCATGAATTTTACGCAGCCTCCATTACTATGCATGTCTCATAACCAATTTTTTATTCCTACCATGATTCTTATCTATAGAAGGAATTTTGATCTATTTTATTGAGCGTTCATTCTAACGACCTAAATGGGATACATATTAAAAACTTTATATTATATGTATATGTTTCTTAAATGAGATTTATGTTTTCAACAAAAAATAACAAATAATTAGATTTTTATGTTTTATATATATAGATATGAGAATCATATATATTTTATTATTTAAATATTATTCACATGCAACGCACGTGTGCCCATATATAGTATAAATAAAAAGAGGCAAGTCGGACCTTGCCAAAGCCCAATAAGAGCTTAGTATTGGCCGAAAGTTGAGCTTGGATTGGGCTTTGGATAAAATGTTCACAACATGGGATTGAGCTTGATATCCAGCTAAATCCAACCCATGATATTTCCTTCACAAGTATAAGTTTCTCTAAATCCCTGTGTGGCAACAATGCAACGCAAACATCATTTATATCAATGCTCGCCACAAAAATAATTATGGTTATTTGTAGCCATACTGAGAAAAGTTCAATTGTTTTTTATTTATAAATGTCATATTGATATGAATAGAAGGGGTAAAAATATTTGGTTAGGACTTAAATTTTTTTTTTTTTTTTTTTTTTTTTTGGGGGGGGGGGGGGGGTGTTGTGGATGGGTTTGATTATGAAGGTTTTAGAGTAAGGATGAAAATGATTTTTTAGAATGAGAGAAAGCTTAATAAGTAGAGTTTATAAAAGCAAAATGAAGTGAGTTGCTATATCAACGAGTTTTCCATAAAGTTCTGTTAGCATGTTAGGGACAAGTGAATACAAAGACATATATTCCGACATACGAGTCTCATGTGTTTATATGAACGCATATCTACATGTTTAGGGTCTGTTTGGGAACTTCAAATACTGAATTAGATTAGGTTTAGTTCATAATTGTTATCTAGTTTTTAAGTAAACCAATTTACAGTTAGTTTAAAAAAACTGTGTTTATGCCTTATTTTCATAACAAAACTGAATTGTTTAATAGGAAAAACAGACCTATCAAATAGTATAAAATCAAAACTGACCAGATTTATCCTTAACTGACTAGATTTTCAAGTTTGCTAAGCATCCCCTTAGCATTACACAAAAAAAAAAAAATAAAAAAAAACAAAGATTGACACCAAATGAGCATTCCATTTCGATTTCAACTAAACAAACGTGTGATGAAATCTATAATAAATGTAACCAATGATTTAGGGAGTGAAAAGTCAAACTCATGGCCCCTTAGTTGTTAAGATATCAAGTTTTAGGGATCGTAATTGATCCATGATTTAGGTTTGACTTGTTAATCACACACCTCCTAATTCATTGGATGGTGTAGACGTGGCATTTAAGGGGGATCTGTGTTGTACAGTGCTTCGTAGATTTATACAATGATACAGGGTGTCAGGCCATTTTCAAACATGAATAGCACGTGTGTAATTGTACAAACTACAAAGACAGCACTAGATATTTTTTCCTGACTCCTGACTTCTCGGGCCAGAGCCTATGAATTTGACTTGTAAAATCACACGTCTAAGTTTGAAAAAATTTCTTTCTAAAAAAATACAATAAATAAAACCTCCCAAATGAACTTTTTCTTGTTGTTTGGTGAACCTTTTTCCACTTTTTTTCGTAGATTTGTTGTTACTGGATTAGGTCTCCTAATTTTTTATATATATTTTTTTTTTGGGATTTTTCACATAAAAATTGTATATCTCTGTATGTACCATTGCTTTATTTTAAGTTCATCATTTATAAATTACATACAACATATATATATTTTTATATGCCAAATAGAGGGTATTTTAAACTGGTGATTCCAAACTAGTTTCCTGTAATGCGCACAAAAGACCTATAAACTCATGCATTCAATATTGACGGAATGGAAATTCGAACTCGAAACTTCCGGTTCTTAAGTTAAAATCATTTTCCATCTACACTATCCTCATGTATTTACATGCAATAATTGAATAGGTTTTTTAATTGGACTAATTAATATTTGGTAATTTTAGAAAAAGCATATTCGCTCCTTTTGAGGCTTGCGAATTCATAAGTTCACATTTTTCAAATTAGAAAATTCATTACATCAACATATTTCTATCTTAATTTTTAAAACTCGAACTTAGAGCCTCTTTTCTTTTTCTTTTTGGCTTGACGGTCAAGGTGTTTGAGTTAGTTTACGTGCAGCTCGATTAAATTCTTTACTAAGCGATCTTAAAGGTGCACTCCCCCACATCAGCCTGGTACATTAAGGAATTAAATCTTGGAGTACTCCCCAGATGAATACTCGATTGATAGAATAGAGGAACTGTCCTTCTACCAACTGAACTAACTCCTTTGGGTTAGAACCTCTCTTTACATAAAGGAGAGAAATGCCATTAGATTATAAGATCATTGGTGAAATCAATTTCGAAGACACAATCATTCTAGAAATGTGATGTAAGCATGAATTACTTTTCTTACAAGAGAATGGAATTTTTCTTACAATAGGGTGGAATTTGCATATATGTGTCTTATATTCTTCTATGAAAGAGATGGTTTGGAGGTGGTCTTGCACATATTCTTCTATGAAAGAGATGGTTTGGAGGTAGTCTTGCACTTTTGCTTAAGGTTGAGCGTGATGAATAGAGCCATTCTTTTAAAACATTCTAATTCATTCCCTTTTTTGGCCATTTCACTTTTATTTTTTACATTCAATTTGAGGGAATGGAATAATGTTTTTCTAAAAAAAAAAATGAATGTTTGAGAGCACAAGAGAAAATGCCAAAATGGAATGATCATTTATTTGTAAGAATTTATTCCCTCTTTGGAGGGAATTGCCATTCCTTCTTAAGGGAATTGCCATTCCTTCTCATAGAAAGAGGGATGGCTATTTCTACTTTTGAAGGAGTAGGAATCATTAAAAACGGGTCTCTCCTATTATTTTCCATTCTATTCTTACCTCTTATCAAACATTAAGCATTAAATTATTATTCCCATTTCATTTCCATTCTCATTCTCATTCCATTCAGGCCATGTTTGTTTGGTTGGAATGGAATGGATGGAATGCAATCACATTCCAATTCATTCCAAACAATGTGTTTGGATGAGATAATTAAATGGGAATGGAATCAAATAATAATAGTGAATTATAATGATTTTCATTCCATAATGTTTATTTCAATCTCATTCCATTCCAAATTATTTTGAGCATAGAATCAGATTCCATTCTTATCCATTCCATTCCAACCAAACAAACATGCCCTCAATTCCTTCAAACCAAAGGCAGCTAAAAGCCTAAACCAAATCTCATAAGATTGAGCCCCTCCTTTTTTGATTGGTGGAATTCATTCTCACTGTCACATATACCCCCGCTCATAGCAATCTAAGCATCTAAAATATTTACACACAAAACATCCCTTCCAACGAAATACACAGCGTGTAAGCCAAGTCAGCCATAAAGAACGTTAAACCCTACACAGCTCACACGCAGGAGGGTTCCTCGAAGAATCAGGGTTTCTCTCCCTCTCTCTAGACTTTCTCTCTCTAGAAGGCCTTCTTCTTTTTCTCGATTGCAGAAACCCTAGAAACCCTTCTCTATTCCCCTTTCAAAACCCTCTCTCTCTTTCTATTTATATTCTCTTTCTAAAAGTCTCTCTTTGTCTCTCTGCAATGGAGGGATCGGCGAATTCACCGGAACGGAAGACGCGGCACTACCACCCCTACCAAGACCTGCAAGTTCCGGTCCGAAACCTCTACGACCTCCCAACCTCGCCGGAATACCTCTTCCACGAAGAGGCCCTAGTCCAACGCCGTTCCTGGGGCGAAAACCTCCAGTACTACACCGGCTCCGGCTACCTCACCGGCGCGATTCTTGGCGCCGCCAAAGGGACCGTTGAAGGCCTTAAGGCGGCCGAAGCGGGCGACTCGATGAAGCTTCGACTCAACCGGGTATTAAACTCGGGCGGGCAGACGGGCAGGCGGTACGGGAACTCGCTGGGAATCGTGGGTTTGATCTTTGCTGGGTTGGAGAGTGGGATCATACATTTGAGGGGTACTGATGATTTGCTGAATAGCGTGGCAGCTGGGTTGGGGACGGGCGCGCTTTATAAGGCGGCTGCGGGGCCAAGGTCGGCTGCAATTGCGGGTGCCATTGGAGGGATTGCGGCAGCGGCGGCGGTGGCGGGTAAGCAGGCCGTTAAGAGATACGTGCCGATATAGTGAGAATTCATCAAAACTTTTCTTTAATGTGTTTGATTTATGGATTGGATGGTTAGGGATTTAAGGGTTGGAGGATATGTGGGTTTGTTTTATTTCTTATTGTTATTAGAGTTTCGATGGGATTGGTATAATTGCGTAATTATTGTCACTTGTAATACAATCTGTCGACTTGCCTTTGTTTTTGGCCCTATTTGATGGGAATTTTGAATTGTTGGTTGAATTTTGAGTTATATTCATTGAATTATATGTGACATGCTAGCTGCCTGCACATGAATACAAGTGTTGAATGTTATTGCAACTCTTATTTCACCATTTATAATAATATTTATTCATTTTTCCATATTATATTTTTTTGTTCTCTATTGTAATTCATTGGACGCAATGAGAGTTTGCTATTGTCTTTTGATTCATATTGACTTTAGAGCAAAGCTGGCAAATTCATAACTTGGCAATTGGTTCACCTTCTGTGATAATTTTACAATCCAGAAATTATCTGGTACATTATCGTTTGTAAATTGGGAATTTTTTAGGAATGAATTTTGTGTGTTTGGGGGGGGGGACAATGCATGTTAGGAAATGAGATGCAAATGTTTTAGTGTTTTTTTTTTCCCTGAAAATATTTGGTGACATCACTTGTAATTTATGATTTATTGATAAAATGATTTTGAAATTTAGACTATTCTGCAACTATGCCCCAAGGAAATTGCAGATGGTTTTGTTATAGTTAATTGTGTTTTGTAACCTTTTAAAAAAGGCCTTGTATTGGTAATATAATTGTTTTATGGAGAAATATTGTGGAGTGACATTGATGACCAGTAAAAGTGCTTGCATTTTATGTCTTTGATTGTTCAATCTCCAAATTTAGAGAAGTGGGGTATTTTGGTACCTTGGGTCTGGTGGGGTGGAAGATAAGGGAGGGAAGATGTTGAGATTGATATGATGTCTGAAATTTTTTTACAATGTTTGTTCTTTCATTTTTCTTAATACAAAATCTGTTTCTAATAAAAAGGATTTATATATTTAAAAAAATCTGTGTAGTGGTTTTGTTGGTTCACACACACATATGTATTTTAAATTACATTTGTGCTCAATGAGACTCGTTAGACTGACATAGGATTATACTTGTTTCATTATCAAACATAAAATAAAATACTTGTTTCTTCTCATTGCAGCTACTATAACTTTGAAGAGATGTCCAATTTCTATGATGACTAACTTATATATTCCTTGTTTGGAAGATAAACCTTTGATTTTTAATAAAGAAGGCTATCTTGAAAAGCAATATCAGCCTTTTGGAAACTATTTTCAAATGTGTGATGTTATGTTGTAACAATTAAAGATACAAGAATTATTTAAGGGGTGGTGTTACTGATGAAGTGCATAATGAGTAAATAAATAGGAGATGGATCAGGTATTGCCATATTGGAAATGTTGATCGAAAAGTTCCTTTGGAACCAAGTCAAATGTGATTCTCTATGTCATGGAGACTTTTCTCTTTCTAGGTACCAAAGTTATTGCCCATACAGTCATGTTGTTTAGCCAGAAAGAAATGTAAGTGAATCTGGTGAAGCTTTGAGAGTTATTGTTTTCTCGGTAATGTTTCTTTTAAATTGTTAAATTTGGCTACTGAAAATATATTTATCAAGTTATTGTTTTTTTTTTAATTGAGTATTGATGGGTTGCTCTGGTCTTGGACAAATGTACATTAAATATTCAGTTTTTTAATCTCCTCTTAGTATGCTGTTGTTTAGATTTTGAGGTTTGATAGTAATTCATTGTTCATATTGTTATGAGATTTTTGGAAAAAAATATTTTTTTAGAGTTTTTGGTTGATGAAATGGAGATTTTGATTCCAGATAACATTATGTCCAATATTTTTTATTTTTTACCTTTATTTGTAAGGGGTATTGTTGCGTTTGGAGTTAGAAGGACTTTGAGAAGTTTATTTACTTCATCAATTTTTAGGATGAAGCTAGTATGGAGTTTGAGCATGTATACATACACAGAGAAACATTGCCAATAATGGTTAGAGTTGTTTCAAGGAGTGTTGCTTGTCTACTACTAAAAGTTTAATGGATAAGCTAATTTTTTTGGAAAATGGAGACTACGGGATATAGACTCTGCTAGATAGAATGAGATGATATATTGATGGGGTAGGGATAATTGCAGATGAAAGTGTAGAGGAGGAAGTAATAGATTTTAGAAGGATTGGAGATTGGGTAATGTTTTAAGAACATGTGTTTTGAGAAAGAGAATTGATATCATTAGCGCATATGCACCCCAACCAAATAGGATTATATCAACATGATAAATGGCAGTTTTGAGAGGATATGAATGGTCTATATGAACTTTTAAGTATTCTTCTTCAGCAAGTGGAGTCCCCATTTCTACTTCTGGGTATCCCTTCACCCTAGGTGGCCTGGGCCATCTTCGGTGGCTGATATTTTCAACCTGGTTTGTAGCCCTGTGCTCAACTTAATGCTACCTTTAATACCTGTGCATGCAACCATGGCACATGGTTATGCAAATCTCTGTCCACCATTGAACTCTTGATGAGAAATTTAGCCATTTGTGAAGTTAGCAGAAATTTTGTAATGAAGTCATGCTCCTCTACCGTTTCAACCCAATCCTTTCCCAACCATCCTCTTGTGAAATCAGCTTAAAGTTAGATCAACCATGAAGTGGCTTACTATTTTCTCAGATGGTTTCAAACTTTTTGTACTTTTTTTCTACTGTTTCAAGTGTATTTAGAGCAGACTATTAAATTGGTCCAATCAAGAGTTAGTCCATTTGAATGTAGAAATAGGACCCATTAAGTGATTGTCTTGGTTCTTTTCTTGGATACTGGTGGCTGTATTATTTTCTTGCTTAGAGAATTTATTGGAGAGGAGCCACACATCCCTCCCATCAACTCAGCTTTTCGTAACTTGGGTTCACCTCTTCTCAAGCTAAATCTATCCAGACAGGCACAACAGCATTGGAAGCCATTAACTGATTAATTTTGTGGCACTACGGTGAAATATATCTACTAATTTTAAGAGTTGAAAATTTACTCTGAGATCTCTAGAGGAACCGAGCCCCATGGTTCCAGTTTCACAGAGGTCGCCGCACCAAGTTTGCCAAACATTTTTCTAAAGAGAACTTGATAATCCCAACTGCATTAAAAGGAAGGTTAAAAATGTCGATAATCCTTTTCTTTTTTTTGCTTTTGCTTTTTGAGTTAAAAAAGTGAACTACTTTATCAAGAGGATCAATTTATATTTGGCGTAGGACTTTTTACTCATATACTCGTCAATATTTTTTTGTAAGAGTAATATATTTCTAAGTCTATCGTTGGATTAGATATTCCCTTCCCTTTATGCATATCATACATGCCAAATATTAAATAAATTGGAAATTGGGTTTGTTAGGGATAGTATTCGCAGGAGTCGATGGTGAGATCCGTTGAGAGGGTGAAATTGTGACTACCTTTTTTTCCCCTCGGCATCTCTCTCTCTCACACCGTGTTCAGCCACCGGATTTGGTTCCTCCCTCTTCTTTCAACATCAGACTACACTGTTTCAACAAATGACACGCATATGTAAAAACAAATAATCAAATCATGATTTGCTGAATAGCTTGGCGGCAGTGCGCTTTGCTTGATACTTCTTCCTGGTTTGTACTTTGTAACCCTGTGCTACACTTGAACGCTACCTTGAATAGCTTTGGCATATGATTATGCAACCCTCGGCCATCAACAAGTACATAAAAAGGAAGGTTAAAAATATGCCCATAAAGGTAGCGTTCAAGATTTTATTACTTGTTCCCACAAAATAAATAAATAAATTTACGTTTGATTTTCTTCAAGGTTGCCCCATGTTTACTTATCACCAGTTGTTTGAAAAATACAATTTACCTCCGTCAGTTACATTGAGTAAACATTGTTTTTAGTTAATTTCACTGAGTGGATTGACAAAAGGAGGTGTAGTGTTGGGCACTTTGTTGGATTAAAATAAAATAACGTCGCCCTTAAAAGTGAAAAAGGGCCAATCTCATCAGGAGTAAACTGTAACTTTTGCTGATGGTAAGTAACCCCAACCCTACTAGAAGTACGTATTGCTTAGTCACTGGAATGTTTGCTTGAATATTTGCTCGCATGCTATATGATCACAAACTAAATGAAAAGCAAGATTTGTAAAGCATAAGCAGTAACAGCATATATAATTGTTTCTGTAAAACAAATAGGAAATGTTTAACATGGTTTCCATGAAAATGAATGCACTATTTTTTATCAGTAAAAAGGAACTATAATTTTCTCTTCATCTGATAAAGTTAATGATACAACATAATTCAACATGGTTCGATCCCAAATGTAGAGAATTGACCAAATGTCATTTGCTCATCTTTCCTTCATAGTTCGTAAATTACTACCTTTTCCCAATCACTCCATTGCCATTCTGGCACAACATTTAGCTCTCCAAACTTCCAATGAGCTCAGTGGTTTACCATTCTCGAAAAGGCAATCTGCATTTGCAAGAAATTAAAAAGAACAAAAAAAATTAAAAATAAAATGATGAATATGCATATGTACAACAAACCATTGAGCAAATTTTGGAAATCTCCTGCTGGGGGCATCACAGGATATCCTGCTCGCTTCATACATGCACACTCTTTCACCATATATACTTTTATATACATACCTAATGAAGGCATTCAAGCATGGGATACCCCGGACTATCCCGTACGATCACAGCATCTATGGATGACACACATGCATGAATACACGTGCACGCGGACGGCCTTGATCGAACGGGATATCCCACACATGATCAAAGTTGCATACCTAATATATGTAAATATACCAATTAGTTGGGTAACCAACTAAGGTACAGGTTGAAATTAAAACAAACTTTACAATTACTCTGGAAATGAAGTAGAAGTGTTAATCTCTATCAACAGATCCAAAATGAACTTCAATTTCTTTTATTTTTATTTTTATGAAGAACACATAGGCAAGGTAAGATCCTTAATGTATGAGAGAAAAACTGTACCTGGTATGCTCATCTTTTCTTCTTTATTCATAAATTATCGACTGTTTCCAAAGAAAAGCCATTAGCATGTCCTGGACTCCATAAATCTCTATTAGCAGCTATAAGCTCAATTGTTTAGCGTCTTATGAAATGCAACCTGCATAAGCATGGAGTCCATAAATCAATGAATATGGATATATGCACTGGATACCCATGATAAAGCAACTGTGACAATTCCCACTTGCATTGCACAGAGCAACTTAATCAGGTCACTCGACCCACCCCACTTAATATTTTCCATATTCTACTAGTTTTGCTTTGTGTATTATAACTGTGATACACATAAATAATATTATGTAAATAAACCAATTTAATAGAGTAACCAGCCCTCCCACACCCCTATTGGGATGGAATTGGTAAATAAAATCAGGTTTGGGTAAGCTTAAAGTGAGTCCCATATTTGAGACTGCTGCATGGTAAATTCAACCTTGATCAGGTCATCTTCCAGTTAAGGTGGCCATCCTAAATCTGGCACATTGCCATCCTACATAAAAATGCCATCAGCATGCTTATATGCTCCTTATTACATGAGCATGCTGGCATGTCCGACGGATGTTCCCATTATGGGAAAGCCTATAGAAGATAGTTTCTGAACTGGCATTTTGACAGACAAGAAAGTTTTCACTTTAAATACGTACAGATGTCGAAGTTTTCAGCAGCTCTCTTATGGCCATAGTAGCATAGCAAGAAGCGGGGAGAGTAAAGCCTAGCTTGAGAGCCATTTGGGCTTCCTGGGTGTTAGAGCCACACACAGATTCCACTAATGGCAACCCTACTTCTCTTTCACCCTCCATCTCATTCTTATCTGCTGGAAGTTTCAGGTCAATTTTTAAGCTCTCTGATTGCTTCATACAATCGAAAGTAATATTTTCATCCTCGTTTCCATTGGCTGGACCCTCTTCTCTGATCATGTTCACAGGTCTTGACTTGGAAATTTTGTCCAGATCTGTCTCTGCCAATGGTATATTACCATCAGTATATTTGAGTAGTTCCCTAAAACAACAGAAAATAAATTGATTGGTTTACATTTAAATATCTGCACAAATAATGATGATAAAGAAAGAGGTATGATTGAAAATGAAATGCAGCATACCATTCAAAGTCCAGTGGTTTCTGAAAAACCCGCCTATAACCTCCAGTCATATTGGTTATTGAGAACTCCCTGAGAAAAACAACCACATGTATGACTCCCATTAGAATAAAAAACAAGAGAGAAAGGAAGAAAGAAAGAGAGGATGACTTGATGAGAATCTCTAGAGAAGTCTTCAATTACGTACTTCACATGATGTACACCTTCAGTCAAGCTGATAGCTTCCTGGTAAGTATAAATAATTCATAATTAGAAAATTAAACCCAAAAAAAAAAAAGAAGGATAAAACACCAGAAATTAAGAGGAGGGAAACAAACAGCCCCAAGGCTTATCTTTCATTTTCCCCCATTTGACAAATACCAATATGGGCAAAAAGTGGTCCATATTTCACTCAGTGAACATAAAGCTGCACTGCTGCAGCGAGAGCAAAATTACCCCTCTATCTGCATTGGTGGTATTTGAAAAATGTAAATAAACCTTTCACCATTAAAACCAACAATTAATCATAGTCATACATTCTGTGCGCTATAGCTCCCAACACATAACTACTCCTAAGGTTGAAGTTGAAATCATCCCCCAACAACCCCCCCCCCCCCCCCCCCTCCTCCTTTTATCTCCAACCCTCTTTCTCTTTTCCAGGGGTCTGCTACAATTTTAATTTCTACGCAATCTTACTAACAATTTGATTGAAAGTAAAGTGACACTCTACAATACATAACAAGTTAATAATCTTTAAAAATATAAACTTTTTTTAAGAAACCAACTTAACTCCATGGTAAATAAGTACCGTTTTTTTTCATTTTTTTTTTTCAGCCTAAGTGGTAGAGTTACATTAATTCTCAGAGGATTTAAAATTCAGGTCACCTGAAGTATTACTATTTTTAAACTTTGCTGTCACACTTCACCCTTAGTCCAGCAAAAATTACCCGGCCCAGCCTGGGTTTAATTTCAAACCCCAACCTAAGAACAGTAAATTCTTGGCCTTGCATTATACATGTTAATTTGTTAAAGGGTTGTGCTTGGCCCATCCATGTAAATGCCACTGCAGCCACTCTATTCAAAGGTATGAGGGAAGAGAAAAGAAGCAAGCATAAAACTGCATTAAAAAGAGCTCGATAATATCAGTCAGAAACAATTCACCTCCTCTGCCAGATCATGATAAACTTTGGCAATATCATTCATCGGATAAATTACCCTTGATCTGACAAAATAACAGTGTAAGACAATAAGACAAAAAATAAAAGCAAACTACAATTCATTATTGAAACTATCAGAATGAACTAAAATCAGGTAAATGTCAGAAGGTCCTTCATTACCCGGGCATAGGAAGGATGACATCATCAATTGTATAATTTCCAGTAAGTAAATCTTCTGCACTTACAGCCTGCCAGAAAATAGGACACTATATTAGAATTCTCGACCTCATATAATGCCAAATAATTTCAATATTTGAGAAATGAAAAATACAATATACTTTAGCAAATCACGGTAATGTCTTTTTGCATTTACCTTCTGCTGATTAAACTTAAATGAAATATAAAAAAAATTAGCCAAATAAATTGATCACCATATCAGATCAGTTTATATGGGAATCCGATCTGTTACGAAATTTTAATAACCCATTCAACATGATAACCGGTAGGTTTTATAATTTGTGCTTAAATAAAAAAGCATCACTTATAGGATCAAATTGATGTGGATCCTTAAAGGATGGATGTTAACTTACAGTTAGCCTGGTTTTATAGATTCCAAATAAAATAATGCCATGCCAATATGAAGAAAATAATCAAGACCCACCATTTGATTGGTAAGCAGATCAAGTTACTAAAAGGTAGCTCAACTCGATGATTGCATATTTGTGTTTAATCCAATTCAATTTAAATCTATGGACTATCAATACATTTCAGAATGTTTTGATAAAGGAATGTTCTGATTAGGATCCATAAAAAATGATCCTCACGTCGGCATGCAAAAGAACCTAAAGAACTAAAGGCCCTCAAGAATTATCATATCATTATCCCTTACCAGATCCAGCTAAATGGATATATTGAGCTCATGATCTGAACCATTGACAAGTGTAATGATAATTTGTTAATATATAAAATGGAAGTGCAGCCACCTTCAGAATACTCACCAACAATCAGAGCATCAATATAATCATGTTGATGCAGCTTACTGGTTGTTGGTTAGTCTGCATTTATTTTTCTATAAGTGAGGTACCCATTACCCACTGCCTGAGTCTGGAATAAGTGGATTTATTTTCAACTGTTGGTGTTGTAACTAATGGATATAATTTCCATTCTTATGTTATAAATCAAGACATATGGTCCATAACACCATAATGTGTTTAAATTAATCTAAATGAAATCTAACAGAGAAATGTAAAATGATGTCTTTTAATATGAATGTAACATGATATTATCTTAATCTAGATAGTGGATGCATGGAACAATTCTGATATTCATGGCTAGTAAAATATAAAATTGCAACATTAGATGGTGAGAAAAAAAAATTCATCCAAACTTGATCCAGAGGAGATGCTCCCTGCTCCTAAAGGTACTCCCTTGTAAAATAATTTGTGCATTAGCAGTAGTAGAAAGCCTTAAATGAGTAGAGGGCTAAAAAGAAGCACCCGACCTTCACAGGATTATTTTTCTCTTCAGGGAAGGTCTATTTCAGAGATTTCATCTAAATGGCCACAGTCATGAGTATCATTACAGCCATCATCTTCCAATTCAGAATTAACAGTCCTTGTCACTTTTCCAGTGCAATCTTCCTTACAATACACCAAGTCTCCTAACACAACTTGGTCAATTCCTGCCACATGACGGAATTACAAAACAGTAATCATTTAATCATTCCCAAATTGTAGGAACTTGGGACAAAGCTTTTACAATGGTGACAAATTGACAATAAGAAACATATCACAAAGTTAGCATTCTGCACCAAAAAAAAAAAAAAAAAAAAAAAAACACCAACATAATACAAAAGAAAAACCCAGGAGACCACATACCATATTTTTGCACTCGCATACTTGCTGCATGGTTCCACAAATAGCTTTGGTAACTATGCACATACCTGAACAGTTGAATAGTAATAATATTGTAAAACTTAAAAATCAAAATCACAAAGTTCCAAGCTCAAAGAAGTTGTGTTTAGCAAGAAATATGGTTTTTCTCGTTTCTCTATTATTTTGGATGTGTGTGCGTGTTCGTGGGCATGAGAGAGTGTTCATGTCCGTGTGTACATGTGTGTGTGTGTGTGTGTGTGTGTGTGAGAGAGAGAGAGAGAGCATATAGACTAATTAGTTAAATTTTCAATAATATGCCTGCATATAATCTAATTAGTTTATTGTCTCACTAATCCAACAGACTAGAGGTTTCTGGTATTAGAGACTGAAGGTTTTATTTCTAATATCTGCACGTATTCATCTTTTAAATTTTACACTCATTTACAAAATCACATCAACTTACCTGCAGGTTGCAATTACCAGCAATAATGTTCTCTTTCCCACGAAAATTTTACAATTTCCTCCAAGTGAGAAAAAATTTAGCAGTAAAAATCTGCTCATTAACTTCATATTGAGGTAGAACATTTCTTACTATTTATTGAATGCCATAGTTGACAGATTTGGTTTGTATCTCCTCTACTTGTTAGATCCATATCAAGTTAGGATATAGAAAGTAACTGATGATGACTGGAATCTTTCAATTTATCAGAAAAATATATTTTCTTTTCTTTATCCTTTTTTTTTCCTTTTTCAAGGGTGTTGTAACATTACAGATTTGGAATGCCAGAATGAAGCTGTCCTGAGAGTTTCCCATCCATGAACCACTCCTCCAAATAAAACTAAAAGCCAAGACCTACCCCACCCCTCCAGATGCCATTACCTCCAAGCTAGTACAGCTTTAGGGTCCAATCATCCAGGTCAAGTTACATTCAATTCTGCTTAAAGCTTAAAAGAACTTGGGTGATAAAGGCAGTTTCTACTAGTGCTCCTCATTTTTAATAACAAGACATTTTTTTTATTAGAAACACTCCAAAAATCTGCTAGTGTAGCAGCCAACAGCTCCATGCACCTACTTTTACTTACTCGCCAATGGTTAGAAGATCTCTGATCTTCATCAGAACATGATGTTAACATCCCTTTTATTTATTTATTTTTTTTTTTGGGGGGGGGGGGGGGGGGGGTGGTACACAGAATCGAATAAAACGACTAATGAAAGAAATTGTGACACAAGTCACACAACATGTGAGAAATGAAAATGACTGCAGCAGAAGAATATATCAAACAATTTAATTGTGCAAACAGATAAAAGCGATTATTTCAATCTAAACTGGGTCAAATTGAAAGACAACCAGTACCAGTCAATAGAAAAGCCCACAAGTTATGTGGCCTCACCCATAAGCAAAGGATATGCTTTTCAGTCGAACTAGGTGACTATAAGTTTCATTTTCAGGTTGATCTTATTTCAACAATAATGACTATTATTTCTGGCAATTTCAAACCCGATCCACCAAGGTGCACATGCAATTTACATTGGAAGACCACAGTCAGCATAACGTTTTGATAAATTAATATAAAATTTTCCCATGAGGGTAGTAATGAAACAATGTAAAGATAATTTGAATTTCTAAAAAATTAGGATTTAATCATGAAAATACAATTACAATGACAGATTCACGTACATATATATGTATACACTTATAAAAAAATGATGCTTGAAAAAAGATAGTATAAACACTCAACTTAGACCACCCACAAATTATCTTTCTTCAGGCTACACCATTCACTGAGTGGAGAAGTAGCAATTATATTCTAAAGTTTGCTGGACTATATTCTTACATCATTCTCAGAGTCCTTGGTATAGCCTTCAGAGCCTGCAAATAATTTGCAGGACATTTCTTCAAAGACTGCAGCTGAATAAGATTTTAAGAAAAAAAAAAAAAAAAAGGAAAATGTTGTGGAACGTTAATCATGACACGCAAAAAATCTCACTTCCAAAGTATTAAACAGGAAATATAACATCAGGACAGATATGGGAAAAAGGCCAACTGACACTGCAACATATACACTATATATAGTGGGAATTTAGCACAGACCATATGAAGATCCTTTCAAGAAGGTCTTTCAGCCAAAAAGGTAACTCTTCAAGATTTTGTATTCTCCAGAATTTCAGAGTAGACACTGAGGATAGCCTAAAAGCACTGATCTCCTTGTCTTGACAAATTATACAATCCAGTTCTATTAGATCGGAGGACGCATCGAATGTGCTAGAGGTGGGGAGTATTTACTTAATCAGCCAAAATGTTGGACATGTTTATGGTAAAAGAGATGCCATCTTTGATTATATTCTCCTTCAAATGAGTAATATAATTATATTCTCCTCACTACCCAGATGCATGGAAAATTTTAGAAAAAAATTAACCCACATACCCATGTGTGATTGAAGATCTATCTTTTAAAGCTATAAGTAATTCATTAATTAAAAACTTAAAGGCGTGTGATTGCACAGCTGTGCATGTCAAAAGTAGATTCAAACAACTTTCATAAATATTTTATTTTATTTACCCAAGAGCAACTGAGTTCCACACATATTAGTGGCAGAAATCTTATTGAGCCATTGAAAGTCATTTTACATTCCACAAAAAATCCTATTCAGGAGGAATTTATTCCAATTAAGAAAGAGATCTTGGCAGAAATGACTATATGTTCAAAGATAGTTTAGTAATAGAAAATGGACAGTTTTTTTGCAGAATCTTTCCATGGAACCAGAGTACCACTTAACGCCTAGTCTATTTTCCATGGATTCAAAATAATATGCGGAAATTCCTGAGAATTAAACGAAGTTTGGTCAGTTGACTACATTCTCCTGAATCATAATTCCAAGAGTTACCCCAGCTTCCTTAAAATGAGGGAGTTTTAGTAATGCCATTCCCAATATACAGCTTACCAAGGATTTTCTAATTCTATGTCAGTTTACTTAAGACCTATGAACTTTAACAAATAGTTATATTTAACTAAAAATTGTTACTACCTGAAGTTCAGGAACATCTTGGTCATTTGAAAAACTGGGATTTGCTCAAACTTAGGCTTTGCCCTAAAATGATGCAAAATGTGACCGCAAAAGGTTTTGGTAAAATAATATTTAACTTGACTCAGAACATAAAAAGGTTGTAGTATTTTGTTTATCTTAAGAAAAGTTGGGTAGACTGTCCAAAAACCGAGGGTGGTTTAAAACTGGAAGAACAACAAATGACAGGGCCCAAATAGTATTCACAATAATTCCCCTCCACACGTGTTCTACATTGTTACAATGGGCTTTGGCTCAAACCAAAGTAGAAAAGAATTACAATGCAAAACATTTCCACTCTCTTCTGATTTCTGAATAAGAAATTTCAACCATATGGAGTTTTCATGTATAAACTCATGCGCATTTGAACAACAATCTCAACCCAAGGAATTCTCACTCACTCAAGTCTAAAGTCAAGTTCACCAATGAAGAATAGAAACTCTCAAATAAATTAAAAAATGGCCCATAATGAAATCCAGCAAGAAATAGAGTAACACTAGCTATAGTAGATCGCAATTTGATGTTATATAAGGGAAGAGTGGAAAGAAATCTAAAAGTGCCATAACTACTGGACCATACAAAAACTTTTAGATAAGTATTCAGTTCAAGGGGTCTTTGCTGAGGTCCCCTTTTCTATATTTCTGGGAGCATTCCATTTTCTTTTCTTTTCTTTCTTTCTTGGTTTTATTTTTGCTCTTTTTTCTTTCTTTTGTTTTTTTATTTTTGTTTATTTTTGGATTCCACTGCTCCCCATTTGTATTATTTGTATACCTTTTGCGCACATTGGCCTTGGCCTTGGCCTTCCTTTTTCTTTTAGATTATGAATAAATTATCAAAGGGGGAGACAGGGGGTGGTGAGGTGGGAAGTCTAGAGTTTCTAGACATGTCCAATACAGTATCTCATCTGTCATCCTTTTATAAAAATCATGTAACCAAATAATCAAGAATCTATATTTCTCGCATGTGAAGGGAAAAAATCTAGTGATGCGGGAAAAAACAAAAACAAAAACGAACAAACAAACAAACAAACTAGACTTCCTTGGTGATCGTCCTTTAATGCTGTAGTTGAAGAGATTTGACTTCCCTTTAATCAAGGGACATCAATAATTGAAACTTTGATAGATGCTCATCCAGCAATCCCACTCCCGTTGGGAATGTACAAGTAATTACAGTTTATGAGGATCGAATTTTGTTTGTCAAGTGAAGTTGCACAATGGACTAATATGTAGTTTCACATAAAGGCAGCTTTCTTCTCATCAGAAAAGTAATAATCCCAATTATTTTAATATATATATATATATATATATATAAGGCAAATCAAGGAACAAATGCTGTCTCAAGATTAGCAAAAGGCATCAGAGTGCTGAGTCAAGTTGGGATGCATGAAGTTTAGCTGTACATGTTGAATTTCTTACTAAGGGGTCAAGTTTTGTTTTTTAATGTTTACTGCTGTAGTTTTAGTGGTGGTTTATTGGACTTATAATATAGATATATAATTCCGTGGCAGTGGGTTGTAGCGCTAGTCTCCCCAGGGGTTTAGGTTCCATGGGTGGGTCCAAAGGGCCTGCTGTGAGATTGTTCCACCGTTATCAAAAAAAAAAAAAATATATATATATATATATATAATTTCTCTGTAACTGATTCAGAAAATCGAGGACTCATGCATTCCAAGTTCCTGATAAGGCCTTGCTGGCTTGCTCATATAATTTAGCTTGTCTTCGACTTCATTTTCCATTGATTTGGGAAATACATTTATGCACAAAAATTTTTCTTGGAAAATTAAGCTCCCTTTTCTTGCTATATATATATATATATATATATATATATATTAAAAACCTTCTAGTCTCACAGTCTCTATAAAATAAAATAACACTATCTTGGGAGATATTAAGTTTCTGATGATATATATAATATATCAACTTATTGTTCCTTTTCTCTTCCATGCATCAAAAACATTCATAATAATTTTGAAGTGATTGAGGAGCATGTTACCAAGTCAAGAATTAACCTTTTCTAGACCATAATGCTGAGAAAGGATATTCTACCATAATGTAAGTTGGAATTTAAAAAGTAGTATTTCACAAAAAAATTATGGAAGGAAAGCATTAAAAAGGAATCCAACAAAAATAAATACCCCTCCATCCCACAAAGATAGGCCATTTTGCAACTTTTTTTGTCCCAAAATGTTTGTCCATTTTGAAAAGTCCAAACATAATTTTTTTGAACTTCCTATATTACCCCTTGTTATTTAAATAATTACTTTCAACACAAAACCCAATAAAAAGTAGGAGAGGGTACTTTTGGAAAAATGGAGTTTAATAAATGACAAGTCAGTGAAATGATGGTTTTTCTTAAATTGCATGTTTTGTCAAACATGGCCTATCTTTATGGGACGGAGGGAGTAAATAATTATGCAAAAGCATCAATAGTTGGAAACTTACTATAGCCCTTTCAGCAACGAGATGGCGGGGTAATTGCCTCAGCGTCCCTTCAATATCATCACTTTTCTTGTAATACTCCCGTGCCTTCCATATTACATCCCTTTGTATTAAAAGATAAAAATTAAGGAAAATGACTACTCATTGATCTGGTAATGCATCACAGCAGCATGCAATAAACCATTTCCATTAAAAGAATTCAAATATATAAAAATTTCTCTTCACATAGTACAGAAACAATAAAAGGATATCCCCTTCTCTTGGATCAAGAATCATGCTTACAGCAGCTTTCCACTCTCCTCGAAGTAATGTAGCTCCAATAAGGTGAGTTGGAACGGAACCACTTCCAAACCGCTGAATCAATTTGCACACAAATGCCTTGATATTAGTAACCATAAAAGTTAAAGCTAATTTTGATAACAATATATTTTTTGAAATTCTCAGAATTCTGGGTATCAAATTCCGTCCTGTTAAAAAATGAAATGCTATGGCTTCAACAAATAAACCAACAGAAAACCTAGAAGGAATAGCAAAAATTTCAGAGATTTTAATTTGTTTTGGTGAATTCGGGTGCGTTTCGGTGAAAACAGTGTTGTATCAGCGGAAAGCATAGGCCTCCTACAGGAATATTCAATTAAAAGGCTTATCTTCTCGTTTTTGTATTATGTTTCCATGCATTTCCAAACTAGTAGACAAATTGTTGTGCTTCTACAACACCTGCAGTTTCAGGCCAGTAGAAAAGACACAGAAAAATGAAATGCATGGCCTTTCCACACTGTTCACGGAGTGCAGGAAATTGCTGACTCACATGGCATGCATTTGCATAAAACACGACACCTTGTATGGTTTACTAGAGGCACTACCACTGTGTGAACCAAAAGTTGCTTGCTTGCATATGGAGTGAATTCCCCATTTGATGAACCCACAGTACACAATCTCCTAGGCCAAAAATTGACTTGACTAAGCTATTCTAAGTTATTTCTAACCATATATCGACTTTTTATGGACCATGCTAGATATGTTGGACACAATAAATATTATAAACAGTAAGATGCTTCAAAATATAAACCAATTATTCGCCTCAAAATAAAGTGCTGCTCAACCAATATGTGTACATCACAAGGACTGCATCTAGGTTTTGAATTCATCATACCAAACAGGATATCAAACTGGATAAGATAAGAGAAAGATAAGGATGATTAAGAAAATACCTGTAAACCAAAGTAGTTAATAAACCCATGCCTTCCTAGGGATTCTGCAGATGCTTTTATGGTATCTTCAGAATCAGCAACCACCCCTCTGAAAAATATGTGAGCGCAGTGAGCACATACCATTAGATGTTAAACAATGAAAGAAACTATGATAAATGCTTTTGGGGAAAAAAATGATAAAGATTTTATATAAACAAGTGCTCCTACAGTTTTACCTCAATGTAACTGTAAATCGGTTTCCCAGAAGCTGCCCAAGAAGAAGTCCTTCTTTGACATGGCTGGACAATAAAACAGCTATAACATCTGTATGCATCATCAAATAAATTGGCAGAAAAACAAAGAACTCAGAATTCATTGACCTTACCAGAAGTCACCAACTTTGATACCAATCAACCTTTCATTAAGAGCAGCTACTCTACTTGCATGCTGCTTGAAAACAGTTACCTGTAAACACAAAAGAACTACTCCATTAAAACATCCATCTCCAAATAAACCAAGGATTTTAATCTAATCAATTAGTTCATGACTTCTTCAAGTGACAACTTATATTGGAACAATCCAAACCTTATTTGAAAACATATTGTGAAACAATTAAATATCACCATAATGACTTCAAATACCATAGCACTTGGAATGTGTGAAGCTAAAGTTCAAATCTTCTACAATGGTGGCTGGTTTTCCATCACAACTACAAATAGGGTAATCATAATAACAACGCCCCCCCCCCCCCCCCCCCCACAAAAAAAAAACAAAAAAATAAAAACCCAAAAAATAAATAAATAAAGCTGTAAGTACCAGTTCTTTTTAAAATGGCGTACCCATAGAAGACAAAGGAAGCTCCACAAAGTATGGTTTTAATCAACCTAAGCAGAAAAGAGCATACTCTTAGGCATTAGGCAAAATAAACCTAAGAAGCATAAGCATAATCCTCCAATATCTGCAGATGGAAGATGCGACTGCCTAAAATTCTGATCCTAAAAGGTACTTATAAGCTGACTACCACAATGAAAAGGACTTCATAGTTATAATAATTGAGGTTTGCAATGATTTTTTTCTTTTCCTTTTTTTTTTCTTTTTTTTTTTTTGATCAGCAGGTTTGCAATGATTATGATGATTACCTTCTTCAGACTGAAACCTAGTTAAGAATATCCATGATGCTTTCGTATTTGTAAACACCAAATTTATCGAAGCATGCTTATTGTCATGATCCAGTTTGGTGTTTCAAGTCCTTATATGAAATTAGAAGTTGCATAAATGTAAACTGTGATCCACTCATCCACTTTATATGCTACTACACTGCAAGTTTGAGAAGATCAAAAGCTAGTTGCACTTTAATAAAGTTTATAGCCATCCAAGCTAAGACATTCTAGAGACTATTGCTATATGTTCAGTCTAATAACTGGAAGAAGCGAACTACTGACTCTGAGGTATGTCAAACAATTATATAGACCAGTAAAAGGCCCACTCCGTTGTTGGTAAACAGCCACCAAGGAAACTAAGAAGAAGAAAGAAGAAGATATTCCTCTCCATTACAAAGGAACATACTCATATATCTCAACTCTCAAGAAGTCAAGATATATAAAAGGCATCTAAGTGCCAACAGTCGATGTAAAATCCCATTCTTTGGCAAAAACTGTCTTGGAGGTTGAAACTGAGATGCATTCCTTAAGGTTGGTCTGGCATTATCCCTGTTATGCTTACATGGAAAAAAAAAAAAAAAAAATTGTTTCCTTGACCCCAGAAATGGTCAATGGATTTGTGGCAAAATGAGAACATTCCAATTTTTTTCCTCTTTTTTTTTTTCGCCACGTAGGGCTGGACAACTTGTGGGCACCAACCTTCCATCACAGCTCATATTTTTTATCAGCCTCCATCACAGTTGATATTGTTTTCAAGCCACTGCGTCAAAGCCCTAATTCACATTATCCGGTTAATTATACTAATTTACATTTTATAGATAAAATGATTCTTTTTTCTCATAGCATCCTATAAAGCATAAGAAAAAGGAAAGGCTATCAATTATACTCCTGCCTATGAGGTCTCCTAAATCCCATACCCATTGGCATTTATTTCAAGATGCGTGCTATACCAAATTGTGAAAAATCACATCTTGGTCCACTGCCAAAATTTGAAATCCAAACTCCTAAATCAGTTAGGCTCACCATTCAAAGTTTTTATCTTCTCTCTCTAAAACATTTGTTTCCCAGCATAACCACCTAAACTTTGACCAGAGCATCTGGTCAAGTTTTGAGGCTTTGGAGTTCAAATTGAAGCTGTGGGACTGACCTGTGGTTCCCAACACAGTGACATAGCCCATGGCTTGAAATTCACACAAACAAGGTGCTGATTATAACGAAAAGCTATTATCCAGACAATGAGGGCACCCCCTTGAAATTAATGCCCAATAGTAGGTTTTCCTATAATAATTTTGAGAACAGTAAGAAGATAACTTTCTAGTTACTTCTAATTAATAATAATTTATGTGAAATTACCATACTATATTTTTATTATGGTTAATTCCCAAAAGAAGCAATTCAGTCCAGGTTGGAGCAACTATCCTACTATTGACAAACTGATATAATGGTAAATGCATATGCAATATGAATGAAGAGGACAATTTACCCTTTGAGTCGATACAGAGCGTTTATCTTTTGTACCCGCAAATCCAAACGACCTTGTCTGTCAGACAAAAAGATTAATTAACTTAAAAGAGATATTTTTACCAACCATGAAAACTAACAAGTTCTAAACATATTACCCATATCAAATATTCAACAAAAGAAAGAACACCCAGTCATCCACCATAAAACTCATTGTGAAAAACACAAGAAACATATCCTCTATCACTAAAACTAACAAGAGATCATAAAATTTTGCTCTACATGGCTATAAAAACCCAATTTATCAGTGAGCAAAGCTTGAATTGTATTTTCATTTCGTTGTCATGCCATAACCAGACCAAAACTCAGCCATTTCCAACACAAATGAAGTAAAATATACCTGGATGCCAAGCATCTTTCCAATCAATGCTAAGGCCTCCTGTGTCTCCTTGTTCTCCTTGTAAAGATGAAACCTGACAGTTCATATTGACAATGCCTATGAGATGTTGTCATAGCAAAACTAAAACCACTTTCGCCATAAATCAATGGAAATTGGATGACAGAAAGTTATCACAAAAGAATAAATTTATGATTCAGTTAGATGTCCCAGGATCTATGTTACATGGACTTGGGTGCAGGTATGTATCTGAGTGTTGGTTTCATCAAATTTCTAAATTTAAGAAGACTTGGCCAAAAAGGATCCAAAAATTAGGTATGGGTACGGTCATACTTGTGTATATAAGGTAAACATGATGAGGGGTACATTTGAAAACATTCTAATTGTAGGAGGGGTTATTGTCATAGCAGTTAATTTTTGGGATTTAAATAATAATATTAAAATGTGGTCATTTTTCTGAGCATGAAGATTTTTAAAAAAACAAGAAGAAAATAAGAAGCTTTTGTTAGATGTTAAGAAAGGCCTAAGTCTCTTATCAAAGAAAGGCCTAAGTCACACGATGTATCAATTACCTAAGAAACTTGCCAACATGCTCTGACCAATTCTCTGAACCACGGCTATCAAAGGGCTTTTCATCTCTATCTTTCCGTTTCTTAGAGTTTCTGCCCTTGTTGTGATGCCCTCCAGAATTTAATCTCACACGAATGCATTTTGATGAGGCATCTGGTCCATCTAACGTGTCCGTAACAAGGAATTTCAACTTCTCCTTGAAAAAATTATGCACTGCCTGAAAGACTTAAACAATAAATGATTGATGATAAAAAATTTTGGATTCAAACTTGGTCAAGTTGGTAAGGTTGATTTTAACCCAAACACGGAACCAACCTGGGTTGGTACTCCTTTTTGTGACCTAGGAGTCTAGGACCAAACCACCGGCAGTGTGGGATCCAAACCAACCCAAGTTGTGATCTTGTTGGTTTGAATCAATTCTCATTTTGGTATTTTCAAACTGAATTCATAATTTGTTTTTAAGTTTATGACCCTGCACAAGCCCTCAACCCCAAACTGAACTGAAGGTTGCACTGGATCATGTTGCACCCCCAACATAAACCACACAAAATCATAAATATAAAAAATAAAACAAAAAATGAACTGAAAACTAACCGTCCGATGGGATTTATCCGAACTAGGAGAAAGAACAATCGGTGAGACACTATCTTTGACACCTGAACTAATTTGGTCAATGAAGGCTTTAAGACACTCAGCATCAGAGTCGCCAGTGAGGGATCTAAATGATTCGATTTCAGAAGTATAGCTTTTACTTGACTGATCAGATAACTTTGTTTCTTTTTCCTCTACTATCTGAATGGATCAATAAACTCCACTATTATGAAAATACAAGTACACAAAATATAATGAAGTGACAAGACAATTCAAATGTTTATGATTACCTTTGAAGGGGCATCCAAGGATGTTAAATGAACAACATTTCCATCAGAATCTACTTCATTAACGATAAAATCAGAGTACCTACATAAAATTCCAAGAAAAAAAAAAATACAAAATCAATATATACAAGTGTCTCACTGTCTTGTAGTAATCAAGTACAGAAAAGGATTTGAAATGAAGGCCCTTTCCATTGGAATATAATTGGATACATTTTGTTGCTCGAAGTAGATTTGATTTGGAATTCAATTCCATGGATTTCAGAAACCTTGCGTTTCCTAAGCCTCTGTCTGTTTCAATGTAAAATTTTTCCGGTGGAATTTGAAGAAACGTCATATATTATAAACTTTCCTCTAGCTTCACTGAAAAACATCCACCAAATTATGTGAAGCCTTACAAGGAAACATTAAAAATAAAAATCCTTGAAATTTTTCCCAGGAACTACTTTCTGTCAAAACAGAAAGAACCTGGGTAATTGCTTTGTGCAACTAAGGCATATGAAATTTAAACTCATTCCGAATTCTTGTAATGTAAATCAATGAAACTGTGAATTTGGAAATCAAACCCAGCCATTGGAATATATGTGTATATATAATGGTTCGTTTGGTTGCTGAGAAAATGCCCGCCGGAGACAAGGCATAACAATTACGAGCTTGATATTTAAACTAAAATCAACTGAGCCTAATACAATAATTTGGCTTAGTTGATGTGATTTTTTTGTAACTTTCTCTTTTTTTTCCTGCATTTTCTCGGCATCTAAACAGAGTGTAAACGAGAGATCAACGGAAAGACCTTTGCTTTAGAATGCCGCGAAAGCCGGGAAGCTTGGAGATGTAACAGAAGATTCCAACATCTGATTCGTCTAGGGTTTTCATGGCTGTTAAGGTCTCTGGAGATTTTGTGGTGAAGTTGCAGAAGACCAAGTAGGGTTTTAGAACTCTGAGAAACGATGACGTAGTTTGCTTGTGCTTCATTTGGGGAGGTTTTTGTGATTTCTCCTTCGAAACGGCCCCCTTTTTTGTGATTCCTACGAAACGCCCCGTCAAAGCCCACTCGTCGACAATTGGGTAGCCCACTCCTAACCTATATTCTTTGTGGGTTACGTTTACATGTGTTGATATAAGTTATATTAGTATTATGCATTGAGCATTATACTATTTATATTAATATAATATATCTCATATCTTATTAATACACGAGGTATAACCCTCAATGAAGATATTGATATAAATTATATCAGTACGTGCTTACTTGATTATCATCATATTCTCTATAATAGGGTAAATTATAGATAACTCCCTTGAAGCATGAGGGAATAGCATAAAACTCCCTTGATGCTCAAATTCAAGTAATGTTCCCTCCAAATGTTCAAAACTAAGCAATGTCCAGTATGGTTTTGAAGGGACATTACTTTATTTTGAACATGAGAGGGTTTTATGCTACTCCCATACTTCAAGGGTTTATATGTAATTTACCCTCAAAATTTAGATACGACACATCAAGGATACGACATTAATAAAACATATATTTTTATACATATAATTATAAAACTTCATGTAACAATGCATAAATCATTTAAAATACATACATTTGTATTGATTTTTAAAATTTTAGTTGAGTTGTTTGTAGAAAATATGTGACAAAAAATAAAATAAAGAATAAAAGGAAAGGGGAAAAAAATGACAAAGCGAGAGGAGTCGTGTTGGAGAAAATGGCATGTCTAATATGCGTTTGATACGGACATGTGGTCTTTAGGGAAATGTTCATGCTTCTTAGATGGTAAAGAGGTGTATAAACATTTTAATCCACTTAATTTTGTTAATAATCCATTAGACATATCTTGTGATTTATTTTTACTAGATTTTAATTCAGACTAGTAGCCTAACACTTCGTATAATATGTCTTATAACAATGCAAGCAGCAATAACTGCAAAAAGTCTAAATGATCTCTCTTTGGAGATCACATTAGTACCTTGACCACTTGATCAATTTCACAAAAACTAATCCAATTAATTCTTAATATGTATAAATCAACATTTTTTTATTTTTAATTTTTAGTTTGAAGGATAAATCAACACTCACTTGGTCTTTATTAACCATTCATAAAAGCCATATATTGGACAATCGAAATCATCAACCCTTAAGTTTAAGGAGTATTTTGATTGCTTTTGAAATTGAAGGTATTAGAAAAAATAAAAAAGAATATTCCTAGTATTTATTAGGGGTGTTCATGGTTTTGGTTAAAACTGAAAAGTAAACCGGTCAGCTTGGTTTGGTTTTTTAGTCATTAGGGTTGTTTTTTGTTCCAATTTTAGAAAACCGAATTAAATTGGTTTGGTTTTGGTTTTTATGTTTAAAAAACCAAACCAAACCGAAAGACACATTATATATATATATAATGGATTATGATCAGGTAAGCACGTGCTGATATATCTTATTCAAAACCTGCATTGGGAGTTGTACCTTGTGCATTAGTGAGATGTGAGGTGTATTGAATCAATGCAAAGGGTACAACCCACAATGTATAGTGCTGATGTAACTTATATCAGCACGTGCTGATGGGATCACCTCTGATATATAATTCTATATATTACATATTAAACTTAGTTTGTAAATTTTATATTCTAACAAGGAAATAACAGGTAATAGATTCAAAATAAACTTAATTTGTAAATTTTATATTATAATAAAAGCAGCATAAGTAATAGATTCAAAATAATAGTATACTATCGGAAGAAAGACATTTGGAATGAACTTGTTTTTGTAGATTTTAACTTTTTAATCGTTTTTTTTTAATTATTAGATTGGCATGTATTAAATTAACTATTATTGTTGTGTGAGATATTAACATGTATTATATTGAAGATTTGAATTTGAATTGACATAAGTCAATACTTTTCATTTTGATATAATATTTAACTGTTTTTTTTAGTTGCTAATCTAATGATTTTATCAAAATATTTTTATTTGAAGTTTGGCCTTGTCAATTTTTTCATTTTCAATTATTTGTTTCTACTTGATAAGATAAAATCAAAATCGAATCAAATCCAAACCGAAATTTTATGATTTGATTTGGTTTAGTTTGGTTTTTTTAATAGTATATATGATTTGGTTTTAGTTTGAGAAGCAAAAAACTGAAGTATGATGATTTGGTTTGAAATCTACCTTAAAACTGAACTAAACCGGACGACAAACACCCCTATATTTATGATAATTTTCTATTATATTTACTGAAAAACACGCGCACATATATCAGACGGTCGAAATCATCCACCCAATGTGATTGGCTCAAACTCCCTAAACCGGGCCCCATCCTACAGGCCGATGAGAGCATTGCGCTTGTATTGAGTCGCTGCGGAAGAAGAAAACAAAGTGCGCACACTCTCTCTCTTCTCAATTTCCAATCACAGATCCAAAAACCGGCTCGGGAGAGAAAGCAGCACTGGGATAAGCGAGAAGGAGAGTTCTACATATAGATACAATACATAGAGAGAGATAGAGAGTTGTGAGTGAGAGAGAGAGTCTCGTTTGTTTCAACTTGGATCTCTGCACCTGTTATCGGTGAATTTTTCGTAAGGATGGTGAGTAAATCGGAGGAAGTAGAGCTGAATAGGCTTGAGAACCAGGTCGATAACGGGGGAGGAGGGACTTGGGAGTACCTGTGTCTGGCGAAGAAAGCTCAAGGTTCGGCGTTCGGATAAGGTTTTGAAGCACGGTTTATCGATCTTGAACGACCCCTAAAAAGCGAGCTAGTCTTGGATCAGATGGTGAGTTTTTAGTTAATTTTCCGTTTATTTTTTGTGAATTATATAGAGACTCGATTTGAATTTGTGTATCGGAATTTACTGTAAGGTGTTGTAAAACATCGGATTCTGTATCTGGGTATCTTAGATTTTGTGTTAATTCATTTGCTTTTTGTTTAATTTGTAATTATTTTTTGTTGGTAAAATGATATTTTTTTCTCTAATACGATGCCTTTGTCGTCTTGTTTGCTCAATCGTGTAACTGGGTGTTTTAGATTTTTTGTTCATTCAATTGGGTTTTGTATAATATGTAGCTATAATTGGTTTTTATTTACTGCAATGTGCTGAAAAACATTGGATGATGTATCTGGGTATCTTAGATTTTTTGTTAGTTCAACTGGGTTTTGTTTAATTTATAATTATCCTCTGTTGGTTAACATGTTAATAAATAAATAAATAACGATGCCTTTGACACGTTGTTTGCTTACTTGTGAAATTGGCTGTCCTTGAATTTGTTTATTGAATTGGGTTTTGTCTGATTTGTAGCTAGATTTTGTTCATTAGCATAATTTTTAATATAATTATGATGTTATTCATGAGGTTTATGCTTAATAATCGATTCAAGTAATTGGGTATATTAGATTTTTAGTTAAATCAATTGGGTATTTAAAATGTGGTTGATTTTTATTCATTAATATGTGATTAGTTTAATGATGGTTTTCATTCTAATTATGGGATTTTTTCTTGATTATGCTGCTGATTTGATGTTAGCTTCTATCCTTTTTTGTTTCTATGTATTGTGGTATTTTGAATAGGATTTTTGACTAGTAATGATGCTATATGCCCTGTAATTTTAATGAGTAAAGTCTAAAGAGAATTAATTAGTTAGATATAAAAACAGTAAATTTAAGTGGTGTACTGATGTATAATGGTTATAATCAACTATTTTTATTAAATTAAATAAAAAATTTGTACCACTTTTTCATTAACAATTCCAAGTCTATCAATGAAAAAAGTCTACATAACTGTACTCATACATTTGTCATAGGCTAACTTAATATTCGAATCAGAGGCAGAAGATGTTCGAAATGAACTGAAGCAGTCATCTTTTTCTTGTAGGGAGGCAGTGATGTGATTGATGACTTCACATCCTTATGGGTTGTCAATGATAATCTTAGAAACAAGAGAGGAGGTTAATTTTACAGAAGCTTCTGATATTGGTTTTTTATCTTCTCTTTATTGCCTTTCTGACTTTTTCGGTAAATATTTAAACCTTTTTTATTAAACTTTTTGGACATACAACAAGTAATCTAACATTACTTTGGAGTTATAGAAAATGAGTCTGAATTTTTACTCTTTGTGCTCCTCTATTTTTGACAGGCAAGTAGATGAAGAGGTGTCCAATCTACTTTTTGACATCCTTTCTCTTTACACATAATTAATCTGAAAATTAGTAAACACAAGTCTCATTCCTCTCAGCTAAAATGTTTTAAAGCCTTGCCCCATGCTTTGCTGTTTACAATCAGGATTTACGAAATCTGCATATGTAATTGTATTTCTCCCCTTTGATGTTGGGTTTAGTTGTGGCCTCACCAATACATGCCCCATGCATTAGTTCTTTTTTTGCATCCCCCAAACTTGCATTTAGACTATACAGGAAGTCACCAGAGAAAGGTGTCATATATGATGGGTATTGTATCAGTTATGTCGCAAGTCTAGCTCTACTATAGATTTTTTCTTTCTTTGATTTTGATAAGGGATTTTTTCTTTCTTTGATTGTATGCTATTTTCTGTTGTCACGCTTGTAGAGTTTCTCTTTTATTAGTTAAGGGAAATTTCAGTGGGTAAGAATGACTGGGAAGGATCAAATGTGAGGCCGTCTGACTCTTTCAATATTCATTCAATGGGGGAAACCCTATTTCTAGAGGTATTGGGTTGCTTTCTTCATCTTTCAAAAGAAAATGTCCAATTAGTTGCTCTGTGACTCTGGAAGCATCCAAAAGAGTTTTGGCAAAATGATGGAGGACAACCTTTAAATTAGAGAATAAGGTTGCCTACAATCAAGTGTAGTTGGGCTAGAACCTCCTTTTCTTTATGGTTTGTGAAAGGGATGTTGGTATCAGGTTTTGTAAAAGGAATAAGGATTATTTTGGTGATGGTTTAGGAGGAATAGGGTAAGAATTCAAAAAAAAAAAAAAAAAAAATCTGTAATTTCTGTTCAGAATGGGATTTTTCATGTTTTCAAGATAAATTGTATCAGAATTCCTTAGTTTAATTTTAATGCTAACTTAAAAAAAAAAAAAAAAAAAAAAATATATATATATATATATATATATATATATATATATATATATATGTATGTATGTATGTATTTTATAAACTGATGTAATTGTCTTAGTCATGTAACTATCACGTGACTTTTTAAGTGGTGCGGAGGTCTAAGATTATAAGGTTTAAGAAGTAACTAAGGGTTGAGATTGAAGGGTTGCTATAGGCTATAGACCTAGTATAGATACTTTTTAAAAGTCCATTGTTGTGATTTTTCTTTAAATTTTAAAATTTTGTTTGTAGAGTCATTGTTTTAGACTTTTAGATTGTAGAGTTGTTTTCTGTTGCTCTAAGGTCTAAACCCTATAACACACTTCATATATGTTTTCCTTTTAGTAGTTACAGTGGAAAACCAATCACTCCACAACTTAAAAGATTATAACAATCTTTCAATATGTGATTATGTGTACATATGTAAATGTAGTAGAAGGTTACAATGGAAAATATATCACTAGCCCCTGGTGCCAAAATGCTCTCAAGAAGGTCCACTTTCCTGGGCATCACCTGGATGTCTTGACTTTACTGGGCAATAAGCTTCAGAAACCGTTAATGTGTTTCATAAGCAATTGGTGGCAATTTAAATTTTTGATCCAGCATCTCTTTAATTCATCTAAATGTGATTTTTTTGTGGTAATTTCCTTCAGTTTAATTTTTCTTTTCTGTCCCCAGTGTATTTAGAAGTGAATATATATTTCCTGCAAGTTGTACCCTTGGAGATAACTTCTGAGTAAAGACCTTTTTTTTTTTTTTTTTCAATTGATGTAGAATGGACTCTATGTGAGCAGGTAGCAATCGCAGCTATGGACTGCCAATGTCTTAATGTTGCAAAGGTAGGGATTTTTTAATTGTAGTTTTACATTTTAAAAATGCTCTTCAGCTTTCTCATTTGAATACTCTGGTAAAGTTTTCAGTTAATTTATTGAACTTTGAAAATTGAAATTTTAATTGCTTTAGTTTGAACATTTATATACATGTATATTTTCATCAAAATTTTTTTACATACCTGTTTAATTCACGCCCCTCTAATATTATGTTATTCAATGCCGATATTCATGGTTTTTTAGATGCTGGTTATTCGTATTTGTGAAACATGTCATAATTCTTTTCATAGAACGATCAAAATTGATATGCTGAACTATTTTTGAAACTTCCCTGATGGAGTGTGAATGAAAGATGAGAAGTTGAATTGCCATTATAAAGTTGCAAGATCACTATGAGTAGTAGTGCCTGCACAGGAATTGCCCCATGAATTTTGATATGAGCAACCATTTAGTTACATAGAACCATAAGCACGAGTATGAATTCACAACTTACAAGACCAGTGGAAATAATGATCTTATCCCACTTGCTCCATATTTGTGTATGGTTTAGCAGGTAAGTCGGTAAGGTCGCATATGCTTGATGGTGGCATGCTTGCGAATGTGAAATAGTTGAGTCAACCCTGGATCATACTTGTGGCACATCTTTTGGGTCAACGTAGTCCTTCGGTCCTTCCCACACCATAAAGTGCATAATCCGTGCATCATAGTTGTTGGTCCTAGCAATTTTGTGCCCAAATCATGAGACTTCTGTAGCACATTGCTACAATGTTCTCTGTGGTAACAATACTGTGGCACTAGAATTCCCTGGATTTCTAGAGCAGCTAATGCAGAGACATGTGTTGTGTTTTTTCTTCTTCTCTTATTCATTTTTTGGTTGGGGGGGCAGGGTATTGTGTGGAGGAGAGCAGTGTTGGTAGGTATCCTCTTTTTAGTTATTAATTCTTATTATTGCCATGCACTTCTCTTCTTTTGTACCCCTCCTAACCCAATTCTCACCCCACTCAAGTGATTTCCTCCTCTTTTTAGCCTCTTGTGAATAAAATCTGACGTATTCTTCCTTGCCATCCTTAATTTGTTCAATTTAATCTGCCTCAAACATTGAAATCAGTGAGCTCGATCTGATTTCACTAGAAACTTCTTGCCTGGCCTGGAAATTCGGCTATGTAACCTTCTCAGGTCCATCTTTTGTCTACCTGAAGATGTTAACACATAATCTTGAAACAAGCAATCTATGCAACAGAAGGCCTGTCCACTCGTGGCCACTGCTGACATCTGCTCTGTTTGTTTTCTGTGTGTCTACCTAATTCCATTGGAGCAGCATGGTTGGTGAACTGCACAGGAAAACAGCAGTAGCAGCTAGACGACTGCTGTGATTTTGCCATGGGAATAAAGCAACACTGGTGTGTTTTGAGATGTCTTCTAATTCGCAAGATCTATCACCTAACATTAGAAATGAAATTGATGTTTGCTGCAACTATCTGACGAAGAGAACAAACCCAAATTTCCCATATAATTCGATAATTCCCAAATTATCATAAAAATCCCAAATATTATGAACAATCTAAGAACTCTTCCAATTACCCTTTTGTCGGAGTTCTCATCTTCGCTTGTACTCATTTTGCTTTTTCTTTCATAATTAATAAAATTGTTTGTTGCTGATCCAAATTTTTATTTATTTAAAAAAAAAAAAGGAAAAAAAAAAAAAAAAAAAAGAGGCATTCCTCTTTTCTGACAATGTATTGAGTTCTAAATTTGTTGCCATGGTTATGAGGGAATAAATGGTTGACTATGACTTAACAGTATATATGGCCTGTGTGATGGCAGCATTGAGAATACCTTTTTTTTCCTTTTGCTAATTGAGTATAATCAAAGAAAATTTTTGAACTACTAATAAACACAAAACATAAATTTTTGTTGATAATATTTCTACTCAAAAAACCAAAAAATTTTCAATTGTCCCTCCTCTTCATATTTTGAAAGAGTTGAACGATAGCCTCATTATCTACTACTTTCATGAAAATGGGGGGTTTGTGTTGGGTGGGGATACATAATAAAATATATAAATCAATAAGGATGAAAAAAACAATATTTCGATGGGGGTGGATCTAATATCATAAAATATGTATACGAAATTATAATTTTAAAAACTTGTGTGGGGGCAGTGGCCACCACTTGCCCCTACCTGGCTCTGCCAGTGCTTCTCCTAGTGCTTGTAATGCCATAATTGGAACCATATGATTCCTTTTTGGTACAATTAGTGGTTTTTGTAGCACACTCATAGCATCATCTTGTCCTAACTTGTTGCTACCTCTAACTTCCAATGAATGTATTCATTTTTATTTCCATCTTTTCTTATCTCTTGTCCAATTAGTCATCCACTCAACATCCGCATTTCAATATGGGCATCTTAATCATTGATTTCTCAACCTTCTGCACATAAACCAGGCATTCGTTATAAGTACATTTGCACCCTAAGCATGGCCAATGTGATAGACTCCATACAAATTCATTTTAATATGATAGGTGTGTGCCAATTAAACAACATGACAAAAGCTATTCTCAGCATCATCCCTATAGCTTTGATTTTATGAGTGGCATCCTTTTTAATCATCCAATCCTCAAGAATGTTCGATCCAAGATAACACAAATGATCACCATTATGAACCTATTTGCTGTTAACTTCTATTATTCTCTCATTTCTACTCCTGGATTTTCTAAAACTCTTTCTTGTCTATTGGGTCTTGCCAATGAAAATTATGGAGATGCAAACAACATATGCCATGGAGTCACTTCTTTGGCATGACCTTTTTTACATCTCTGCCATGAAAGTTCGTGAATGTATTTAATTGATATTCCTTTCTCTTTAAGAATCCATTGCCCATAGATATGCATAAGAATGGACTTGAATTTTCACATTTGTTGGCTAACTTTTATTTTTTTATCATTACTTGAACTAGGAACCTGTTCAGTACTTCAACTCATCTACTTTTGCTAATTTGGTGGACAGATGGTTACATATAAGATTCTCTGTATTCAAGTTGATGCAATTTTACCTTGGAATCTTTTGCAGGACTGCATAAAGGCTCTACAGAAGCAATTTCCAGGGAGTAAGAGGGTTGGTGAGTTTAACTAACCCATGATCCAAATATGTCTCTGTGCATCTGTGTGTGTATGGGAATAGATAGCCTGTATTAATCTAGCTCATGTCTGCCACTGTTTAATGTTGAGTGAGATGTGATGCATAATCTTGGTCCCTGTTTTCTGGCAACGGATCTTACTGATTGATAGCTTATACCCCAGAAAAAGGCTGCATCCAAACTCTCATCCCTTATCACTGTAGTCATACTTTTGGTGCTACAGTACTCTAAGTTCTGTTATAGTGGTCTGACCTAAAAAATGCCCATATGCGTGACATCAACACTTGGATTGGAAGTGGATTATTATTCCCAAGGAGGCCGGCCTCAAATATGAGCCAGTTGTGAATCAATTGTGACGTGCGGGCAAGCTTACCTTTGCATGTGTTTGTCTGCTGTAACATGTGTCATTTTGGGGAAGGAGTGAAAACATTGAATTTGTTTTAGATCTTGAGATTTGATAGGATGGAAATACTTTACATTCTTAAAACTAGACTTTTAAACCTTATCTGTGACATGAGCTGATTATTAATTATCTAATTAGTTAGCAGGATTATGTCACACCCTATGTGTAGGAGCATAACCATTTAAAGTTACCTCTTTTATTCATCAATTCAAATCTATAATGTAATACAAAATTTGTACTGAAATAAACAACACATATCACACCCTGTGTATTGGACCCTGACAATTTAAGTTTCCTTCTTTTATTTATTAATTCGAATCTATAATGTAATATATGTCCTGATAAGATAGTACTATTTTTATTTTTATTTTCGTTTTCTCCCTTTTTTTGGTTTTGTTTTTGTTTTTAAGGGGAGTTTGGACATGCCTTCAAGACTAAGCCTGTTGTGTTTAACATAGCGTTTCCGCACACAGGCCAGGAATGCATAACAGGAGTGATCTGTATTGACCAAATTGATCATAATAAAATAAAGTGGTATAATGAAGTCTTCATTGAAATCCTATGATGATCTTTCTTACTAAGTAGTAATAAATGTAACAGACTCATTTCAGTCTATGACAAAACCTAATGGACTCATTTCAAATGTTATGTTAAAATTTAAATGCAATGGACCAATTTAATCCATTGGACTGTTGAGATGCCCCTTTCAGAAATTAGAAGAATAATATGATCATTGACGTCCTATTCCAAAGCTATTTCAAATCTTATGTTTTAAATCTTGCATCACATTAATAATTTCAACCAAACTTCCAAAGCTATATAAGTTAAGTTATAAAAAATGGTTGACGTCGAAATGGAATTTATGAGAGTTAATTGAGGAAGTCCAAAGGGCCTTATCGGTCAGGTTGGGTTTTCAGCAACTTACATGCTCCTTGAGATAACTTTTGACTGAAATCTTTCGATGATCTTGTTTTAAATAAGGATTGATAAAAGTTATAGACTCATTTCAAATGTTACGTTAAATGCAATGAAATGATTTAATGTCCATTGGGATGTCCTTTTAGAAATTAGAAGAGTAATATGCTATGCCATCATATCATAAACCTCATTGTGTTTGGTATTCAAACCTTGCATCACATTAAATGTTTCAACCAAAATTAAAGAATTAAAAATGTTCATTGACGTCGAATGGAGTTTACGGGAGTTAATTGATAATGCACATGTCACTGATAAGGACTGATGCTGTCTATTCGATAAATAGGGCCTCAATCTTATCTAACCTATATATAGTCAGTTTCAGTGGCAGAGGCTGTTGATATGGATATGTATGGTGTTGCTCAATATTTAAAACCATGTCTGGTCTATGTGTCTTAAATGGGTGGGGCCAAGATTGATATGTGTCTTGTAAATGCACGTTTGATCTATCTTTTTGTCTCAAAATAGTGGTGTCATAAGATTTGGGCAATTTGGAGTGTACAATTTTATAGTTCTCTCCTAAATTGTGATGATATACCTATATTGTTTTGCCATAAATCACAGGCAGGCTAGAAGGGATGTTGCTTGAAGCAAAGGGATCCTGGACAGAGGCAGAAAAGCGCTTACTCAAGCCTTCTAGAGGATAATCCATTTGATCAAGTAGGTTCCTTAACAGATTCTTCACTGAAATGACAAGTTCGTTTTTTCAAGATTGCCTTCGAATTATTTTTTTCCTTTTATTTTTCTAGTACAAGAAATATAATCTGGTTTTTCCTAAAAATGAATAATAAAGTCTAACAGTTTATCTCTTAGGCTCTTAGCAAAAAAGAGAAAAAAAAAAAAAAGAGTCTTCAGTTAATCCAATTTTCTGATTCAGGTAATTCATAAGAGGAGGGTAGCTATGGCAAAGGCACAAGGCAATATGTCAGGGGCCATTGAATGGCTCAATAAATATCTTGAAATGTGAGGCAGATCTCTAAAGCTTTTTTTCTTTGTCCTAATAATATATAAGCAGACAAATGTGGACTAATTTCTTCTTTTTCCCTTCCAGATTTATGGCAGATCATGATGCCTGGAGAGAGCTTGCTGAAATTTATGTCTCACTGCAAATGTGAGATATCTGTATTTATTTACTTGTTAGAAATATTGTGGTTTCCAAATTGCCTCTGTTGTGTTGCCAATTCATACCTTACAGCTTAAGCCATGTCTCTTCGTTTATTTAATTTTTTCTTTTGTTAAATTAGGTACAAGCAAGCAGCTTTCTGCTATGAGGAGCTGATATTATCTCAACCCATGATTCCATTATATCACCTGGCCTATGCTGATGTAAGTGGCTTTTCTTTTTCTGATCATTGTCTTCTGTCTGTTTCAATGGAAAACAACATATTTTTAATGGGTAAATAAAATTGCACAAAGTACCCTTTGCATGAATACTATTGAAATTATGCTGCAACTTAATTTGCCATCTACCTATTCTTAAAAATACAAAATTTTGTTCTTCTAAAATGACAAACCATGGTTAAAGTATATGTCTTTATGGTATTGACTTCTTTTTATTCGAATCAATCCACCAAGAAGAAAACAAATATCATGGCCCAACATACACTAATGGATACAAATATGTAATTTCCCTCTTCTCAGGCCATTGAACAATGCATAAGGAGACGTTTTACTGACTTGATGAGTTGATTCTGTCTTTTGCTCAAATATGCTCCAACTGCAGTTACCCTTTTTCTTCTAAAAAGAGGCTTGTGACCATGCCAAGAGGCAACTCTGATAAAATTATTTAAACGCAAACTTTCAAGTTCACTAATTGCTGCTAAACAGACTCTTCATGGGATGATACCTTGCCCCATCACAAATTGTTGTTGTTGAACAGAAAACGTATACTTTCCCTCCTCCTGGCCAGCCAATCCTTGATGCCCACCTAACAGCGCTCTTATACTACTTATTGAAAAAGCTATTTCTCTAACCAAAAAAGAAGGAAAAAAAAAAAAAAGAAAAAAAAGAAAGAAAGAAAAAGCCGTTTCAGTCTCTAACTCTCAATGTCAAATCAAGAGTATGGTAGTCATTGCTTCTTCTATGAAAATATCTTGAGAGCATCAGCTCATTTGATCAGTGGGAGTTGGAAGGAGTGGCTGCTAAAAGAAAGTAGGTTAGATGGATGTTGCTTCAGTCGCTTTATTGGTAACCAAATGCGAATACGAAGATCTGCCCATATGACAGATTCTGTCTGAACCCAAGTTTTCTTAGGTGGATGGACTGATAGGTTTGTCACCCTTAGTCTCCAAGGCCAAACCTAAGGCAATGGACAATTGCTAAAAGCTAAATTTCAGCTTGGGGGAAATGTAGTAAGGTTACTAGGGGTTCCATCAGACTGATAGGTCTGAATTGGCCCGCTTGCATTGTTGGCTGAAGCACAAAGGGCGCTTTCTTCTTGTCCTATTCGAACTCCTAGCCTTCCTCATTAGAGTACTAGATGATGGATGCCATATTGAAGAATTCCCTGTTCCAATATGCAATCCTCAAAGACCTAAAGTGGCTGATTGCCTGCGTTTTCTATGCAACCCTCTGTTTTTTTTTTTTTTTTTTGGGATAATAGAGGTATAGCTATGGCCATGACTGCATATTTCTTAACAAAGGTATTAACGTGAACACCTCTTTTTCGGCTTCCACTTGGTTGAACAGGTCCTTTACACCCTGGGTGGACTGGAGAACCTCCAGACAGCTAAGAAATATTACGCATCTACTATAGACTTGACTGGGGGCAAGAATACCAGAGCGCTTTTTGGTAGTCTGTTTGGTGAGCTCTCTCTCTCTCTCTCTTTCTGTGTGCATACACATTAATGCAGATTTTATCTAGGTGCTTACTGAACTACTGGTACCAAAACTTGTCATCCAAATAATTTTTTTCCCTATCATAGACATCTCCTAGATGGATTGTTGTTGTGATTTTAATGTTTCAGCAATCCATTATATTCCTTCATTTAAGTAGTTTGAAAGCTTTAGCTCTTTTGTCCTTGTTTCTCAGTGACCTACTTGTATGACTGAACAAAACTGTTAATCTTGTCATTCAGTGTACCTCATGCCATGGGACAGCTGACAAAAGGGCGTAACAAGGAAGACAAGGATGGCTCAGAGCTGCAGTCTCTGGCAGCAACGGCCTTGGAGAAAGACTACAAGCTGAGAGCTCCTAGGCAAGCTCCCTCTTCTTACATGTGCCTTGAAAAGCTTGAAACTTTCATCGTAATTCCTTTAGCTTTTGATTATTGCCCCACACTATCCAAATTGAAAGGGGTGGTTAGCAGTTTAATGCAGCAAGGCAGGCTTGGAAATTGCAAATGTTCCAGATTTTTCTTTTTCCTTAAAAAATTTAACTTGTTTTATTCCTTTTTCATTTTTTTCCTCTCTGTGGTTCTTAATACGAGAATGTGATGTATTTCTCATAAAGCTTCAATGGGGAACTAGGATTATTATGAGTGTTTTTGTATCCTGACTAATTAGAGACATTGTTTGCCTTTAATTTTTTTCTGCCCCTCCCCCTTCTCTTCTTCCTTTCTCCCCCAACCATCTTTTCTATGAATTTATCTTCTCTTGTTTAATTTTAGAATTTGGGTTTGGATTATGATTTTTCACCATGTTTGTACCAAAATTTTGACGCTTACTTTGATTAATTATGGGACCAGTTGATGATGGCTTGAATGGGTCTCCATTTTCTGGTCACCACCACAACGTCCATCTTGGTGGTTTTCACTTGGTAAGCTTTATGACAAGGATAATGTCTGAAGCTTTATTCTGTTGAAACTTGAATCATTTTTGCCCATCTTAGTTTGAACACATTTGAACTGAGAACTTAAATGTGAGTTTTTGTCAGTTTCATTTTTTCTTATAACCTAGAGTTTCTTCGTTCCACGCTTTGTTGAGACGGATTGGGGTTTGGTTTGAAGTTTGAACAACGAACTCCACTGCATTCTCCAGTGTATTTTTTTCAGTTGTTTCTCTTAATTTTTTTCCTTCCTGATAATTAAAAAATAAAAATAAAAATAAAAATGGAGGTCGGAACTTTGAAGTTTAAGCAATGGAGGTCATGAAAATATGAAAAAAAGGTATAAGGGTATTTTTGACACGTAGGACACTTTTCGCTAAAAGTTAAATGGTAGATCCGCGGAAACTATGAGGGTGCAAAGTGTCCCCAAGTAAAAATTGAGATGGAGAAGTTGTGAGATAAGCTGATACGAAGCATATCTTAATGTTATCCGAGATCAAGTAATAAATTGAATTATATGGAAGAGTCGAAATCATGACCTCTATATTTTATTTTTTAAAACGTGGTCTCTTGCCAACTGAATTTTCTTTTTGGATTTAATAATCCAATTTTTATCTAATGCATAGTTATAATATTGTATATCATATACATAATACATTAATTTAATTTTTTGTAAACTAGTATTTTTTTATTTGGTGAGTGCAACATATTCTTTGTATCATACACAACATATAATTCTGTAACACATATTTAATTTGGAATCTTTTGATTGAAAATTGTTTGTGAGAATCAAATTCATTATTTTTTAATATTTCATTGAGAATTTTCATATTTAAACAAAATAATTTGTAATATTTCTTAATTAATATCTATATTTTCAATCGATTTCGATACCTAAGTCTTCTTCTTTTCTTTTCTTTTTTAATTTTTTTAATTTTTTTATGACACATCATATCCAAACCACCATTCTCACTGGCATTTCCGTAAATTACCCACAAGCAGCGTCATTTACTAATCTATATATCACCATAAAATGTAGCAAGCTGCCCCTTCTAGGGTTTTTGAGGACTGGGGTTTTCTCTTCGCTTTCACTGCCCACGCCCTCTGCTCTAGTGCTCCCCATCCAAACCCTAACAACCGAAAATGGCCGTCGGGTACCCCTCTCTCTTTCTCTCTCCCTCCCTATAGACATACAGGTATATGTGTAATTATGCCTCTGAATATTAGCAGGTTTCTGATTTTGTGTGTATTCGTTGTGTGATACAGGAAGAACAAGAGGATTTCAAAGGGGAAGAAGGGAGGAAAGAAGAAGGCGTGAGTAGAAAAATAGAAATGAACTTTAACGATTTTTTTCCGTTTGGTTGCTGAGTGCTGAGAAAATGCAAAAAAAAAAAAAAAAAAAAAAAAAAAAAACAAACAAACTCTTTTGTCATATGTTTTCTGACTGGTTGTATTAAACTCAATTGAAAAGAGTTTTTTGTTTTGGTTTGTTTTCCTGATTTTCTCGGTTTCCAAATAGAGGATAGTGCCGGAATTTTTAGTTCTGAGTTTTTTTTCTTTACTTCGATCTTATGGTTTTGATTTGGTCTTTATTACAGAGCTGATCCGTTTGCGAAGAAGGATTGGTATGATATCAAGGCGCCTTCGGTCTTCCAGGAGAGAAATGTAGGCAAAACTCTAGTCAGCAGAACTCAGGGAACCAAGGTCTCTTTATCACTTTCCCTCAGCATTTTTTCTTTTTTTCTTATTAAAAAAAAATGAAGTTATAGAATATATGTGTATTAGTTTTGATAATCTATATCGTTAAGCATTGGTAATATCTATGTGTGTGTGCGTGCGTATGTGTTCACTTGGGTTGTGTTGTTCTTTTATTTCTAGTTTCTTCAATCAGTAGAGATATGGTGAGGAATGCTCGAACAGGGTTTATTGTTATTTGTGAAGAATTTATTGGGCTTTGGTCGGTTTTTGAGAAAACAGTGAGAATGAGAGGGAAAAAGGAAGTTTACTCATCTTATATAAGCTGTGTTTATTTCTCTTCTTTTGGTGACTAACAAATGTTAGGTGGTTGGAATTATAGACTTCTTCATGGAAGAAAATATTGAGTATATAGAGAGAGAAATGGGATTTTATATTGCAGAGTATTGGATGAATTTGAACTAGAATAAGGAAATTATATCGTGACGTCCAAACTTTGGTGGGTTCTGTGTGGTTGCAACTGGGAAGGAATAAAGTCAAGATATATTTGTTTAGAAGATCAGGTGTGTGAACGTGGGCTGTGGAAAATTCATGGAACTTCATTTAAGGGTGATCTGGTGATGGAATGGGCAGTAATTAGCGTTTGTGTTTAATCCAGTTTTCAAATTGAAAACAAAACTCGTAGCAGAAACGAATAATAAACCATTTTGACTTTAACATTTTAGAGTCTCATATTATGTAAAACTAGTAGGATAGCATTGTAAGGTTTACTCATTCTCATTATGTTGGGGTTGGCACTGAAGTGATCAATTTAATTCTGGCTAGTGAAACACTATTGCTGTTTATCAATAGTTGTTTTGACTTGTGACATGCAACAATTTACGTGTACCCTTTTTAACTTGTTTTAGCATTCCTATTCATGGATGTGGAATTGTTTCTATAGTGGTTGTGGATTAGTTGTGTTCTGATATTGTAGTGGATTAATGACATAAATTTAACATCTCTTGTAAAACGGTGGCATGCATGACACATAAATGGGGAGTATTACATACAGAATAGATCCCAATACATGATCTTTGTGTTACACTAGATCCACCACTTGTTTTTGGCAGTGGTCAATCTGTTGGTTATGATTTTGTTTATTTGGCTGTCAAAATGGGACATCATCTCACTAGGCTCCTGATAGATGAGTTCTTAGTGTGTTGTCAGAATTAATTAATAATTATTATTATTTTTTGGGTTGGAGGGTTTATTTGCTTAAAACCATAACAATGTTTTTCTCAGTTATATCTAAGTTCTGCTATCACATTCAGTTGACTGTATTACTAATATTTTTTATTCTTTACTAACAGATTGCTTCTGAAGGACTCAAACATCGAGTGTTTGAAATTTCCCTTGCTGATCTTCAGAAGGATGAGGAACATTCTTACAGGAAGATCCGACTAAGGGCAGAGGATGTGCAGGGGAGAAATGTCCTCACAAACTTTTGGGTAATAATGAATCTTTCATGTGATGCAAAAAGAGAACATTTGATCCTTCTTTTGTAATCCAAGTGAGAAAATATATGAAAATGTTATTCTTTTCTTGATACTTCAGGGAATGGATTTTACCACAGACAAGTTGAGGTCTCTGGTCCGCAAGTGGCAGACATTAATTGAGGCTAATGTAGATGTGAAGACCACAGACAACTACACCCTGAGGATGTTCTGCATTGCTTTTACTAAGAAACGTGCAAACCAGATTAAGCGGACCTGTTATGCCCAATCTAGCCAGATCCGACAGGTATAAAATGGAATTTTCCGTTTCATGTTCTCTTTATTGTTCGGTCATATGGTAGCGAATATAAAGTGAAGTGCTTTTTTGGTTTTTATGTCAGATTCGTCGCAAAATGACTGATATTATGGTTAACCAAGCGGCGTCATGTGATCTGAAAGAATTGGTGCAGAAGTTCATCCCTGAGGTTATTGGAAGAGAGATTGAGAAGGCAACTTCAAGCATATTTCCTTTGCAGAATGTTTTCATTCGAAAAGTCAAAATCCTTAAAGCTCCTAAATTTGATCTTGGCAAGTTGATGGAGGTTTGTATATCACACTCTTCATCTGAGCTCCATATTGTCCTGTATTGCCTTAGCTCAATTTTTTGGGCTAAGGTGCACTGGTGCATTGTTTTTGGTTTGGGGGGGGGGAGAGGGCAAAAAATGCATATAGACAGAGTAACTGCCCATGCTCGTCCTGTGCTTAGTTGGATGTCTGAACTCATTGATTTTGGGTTAATTTTGCATAGGTTCATGGTGACTACTCAGAAGATGTTGGTTTGAAGCTTGAGAGGCCTGCTGAGGAGACGGTGGCAGAGGTTGAGACTGAAGTTATTGGAGCTTAAAGAAAGATTGCCATCATTCACTTCAATTTTCAAACTGGTGGTTATGTGGACGATAATTAGAAAGAGGTTAATTAGAAAGTTTTGCCTGTTGAGTAGTTGTTTAGAATGAGATGCAGATTAGCATAACTAAAAGGAAAACAATTATGCAACATCTTTTTTGTGCTTTTGGTTGGTAGATGTGCCTTAACTGTGTTATATTTTTGGTTGTGCCCCTCTAGTTACATCTTTGCATGCTTTCATCCTTTTTTTTTATTTTTTATTTTTTTATGTTGCCAGTTGCTTTATCCACGGTATGGTTGATTTGGTTGTGGGTAGTTAAATATAATTACCCTTGGAAAGTTAATTAGTTAGCCGTTTTGATGACTTCATTCTCAAACCTCCCCTTTGGCCCAGAGAGTCTGCCTCATAACAGGTGGACATCAGATTGTCAACAACGGACTACTTAATGTCAATTGGAATTACTCCGCAGTTCTTTTCTGATAAACAAGAAACTTGTCAGATGTATTGTGGGGATATAGGATCCGTACAACCTAATAACTACGAGATCAAAGTCTGGATTGCCATTGATTGAATCGAGTATAATTTGAATCTTAATTGTGCTTGGAGTTCCTTTGGTCTGTTCAAGGTTTGTGAAAAAGGTCGTAAGTCTTTCATGTGATTGTGACACAACTTAATACATCACATCACATTAAAGAGAAAAACTTCCATGTAACTGTGACACGGCCACGTGGTATCACAGGCCAATCAGAAGCAAGCAAAGTGGGAGTGTCAGCGTACTTTCTGGACCCACACTCCCACTTTGCTTGCTTCTGATTGGCCCGTGATACCACGTGGCCGTGTCACAGTTACATGGAAGTTCTTCTCCACATTAAATCAGTCGTGTCATAGTCACATATAAGTTTTTTCTCCTTTTACAGTATCTCACAAATGCTACGGATTGTGTTCATGGGTTTTTGTTGTGATCACCCAAGGAGTAATCTTACAAAATGCACATGACAACACCAACATCAACCACTCACAAGCCAAAATCAACCTAAACTAGATTTTGCTAGGGTTTGGCATCTTTTACCCATCTTGATATACTCGCTCAACTCAGCAAAGACTAAATTCCAACCACTTGATGTGGGCTACATGTTTTATCTATCTTTAATGTAATACCTCATTTCAAGCTTGGCTTGTCCAAGGCTGGTGAACAAGCTCAGCTCCGCTGGGACCAAAACCAAGCTTGAATGTTTCCAGCTTCAAGTTGCTTGGGAACAATGCTAGCTAAGCATCCTACTAACATAGGAGTTATTTTGAAATGCCTAGTAAAGAGCTTTATGTTTGCATTAACTAAGAGCCTGTTTGGGCATCCGAATGAAAATTAAACAATCATAGTGTATGTAATATAATATTAGAAGCACAATTTCATCACCTTGAACGAGAATATTTAGAAAAATTAAAGTCATCACTATAGTTTGAAGTTATAAGATCAATTTCTAGAAATTCATGAAATGCCACTATTTTAAATTTCTACTATCATTTGTAATGATGACCATAATTCTCATGAGTTTTTTCATTTAAAGTGATGAATTTGTGTCTTCAACACTATATTAAATATTATAATTGTTTAATTTCCATTCAAATGCACAAACAGGGTCCTCAAAAAATTTTGATTTGTTTTGCCTCCAACTTTGAAATGCCAACCAATTGCTTAATCTTCAAAAAGCTCAACTGATATTCAAAAATACATCCCATAAGAATATAAACTTGTACAGTACCTTGTAATAGGCCAGTGCAAGTAATTGTATATGTGACCATCTTCAAAATCAAAACGAGCTGCTCACAAACCAGGTACAGTCAGAGTTGCACCATGCCTTCAATAGAAACAAAAGTGGAACATTCTTGGAAGGGTTAGATATAACAATGTATGAGGTAATAGTCAGTCAATTAAGTCTGCAACCCCTAGCATAATCATATCATTGATTCTCAAGTGAACAGTCCCATGGGTAACAAGAGCTGTGCAAGAATGTGGAGAAAACTCTTCATAAGTCACCAAATAAACAAACAGCATTTAAGGCTTGTATAAAATTAAAGAATATAGAGGTAGTTGTGAACTAACAATAGTGGAAAAACATAATATTATTATACAAATTCCTTCACCTTAATCTACTTGTACAACAACAGAATAGATCTTAACAGAAACTACAAAATTAAGGGTAAATGTTCTGTGGATTTTGGGAGTATATTGGTGGAAGGAAAGTCTCAATAAAAAGAACCAAGAAAACTAGAAAAGCTTTGGCTGTGATAATTGTTGCTTTTACATTGGCACTTGGATAATACCAGTGAGAAAAAAGTACCATCATATCATATGGTTTACCTTAGATTGGCTCAACGAACTCAACCAACTAAACAACATGCATTGGCCATCAAGGTGAAAACTGAGAGTTTCACTGGAGCTTTCCTGGAAGATCACTGCTTTTGTTGGGAGGATTGGGAGATGGGAATGAAGGTATAGATCTCAGAATCAACTTCCTACCTCTCCTCCAAGCAGGAGATGACCCAAACCTGTGATGAGGAGGTGAGACCCTCTTACAGTTGGGAGAGGCAGACTTAACACCACCAACAGGTGAGCAATCGTCAACCAAAATCTCTGGAGTTTCATCTTCTGGAATCATCTGAAGAAGCTTTCTAAACTTGGGCTGTCGACAAAGAAAATCTGAGGTTTCAAGTTTTTGGCTGGTGCATGACTGAAGAGATGATCCAACAGCAAATGAGGAAGACCGTGTGGGCTTCCCACTAAAAGTGAACGGCAATTGAACCGAAGGTCTAAAAACAAAATAACCTACATTTAGAAACAAATTTATAATAGATTGAGGATATTGTTTTAAACTAACAATTGGTGAAATAGAGGACCTGCCAATCTTAGAAGAAGGCGTTATTGGAGTAACGTGATCTGGACTTTCCTCTTCACATTTGTCTTTTTCATTATTCCGAAAACTGATGTCTAATGCACTAGTTTCACAGGCTTCTGTTTCATTCCTTTCTATGTCAGCTTCTTCAACCCCTATTAAATCAGAAGAAAGCAATGCTTAAAATTACACAAGCAACTGGATATGATAGTAGAAACATAAATAGAAAGAGAAATTTTAGAATAAAAAATTTTCAATAAATATTTTGGTAAAGTTCATGCATGTGAAGGTTGGAGGAATAACATAAAGGTACTCACATAGAGGGTGAGAAAGCATTTTTGTAGAAATAAGGCCTATTCACAACCTTATAGCAAACTATTTATAAATGAAAAGACAGAAACCTTGTTGGAAACACTGCCATGAAAAGATAATTTAAAGGACTATTGTCGAAAACTAAATTTACGAATTCAATGTCATGAACGAGAAAACTAAATATATACTAGGATATATGAAATTCAGTACAAGTGTCAATTGCAGGTGCGGTTCTAAGTGTTGCATTTGTCTAATCCTCAAATCAGAGGATATGAGGACACAGCTGAATGAGAATGTCCAATTTTTCTTCTATATAGTAGGACCAAACAAAGTACATACGTAACAATCTGACATGGGTACTTCACTCGTTAAAATATACATGCAACAAAAAGCAAATTTTAAAAAATTCAAGGGAACTTTAGTAAATTAGGAATAAGGAAATGCTTACATGACAGACTATCATTGCCAAAAGCAATGACAGTCAAATCATGACCACAAAAAATAATAAACCATGAATTTTTTTAAGAGTAAAACCCATTTGTGGTCATGATTTGACTGTCATTGCTTTTAGCAATGTTTAGTAATGACAGTCTGTCATGCTAGCACCACCCCTTGCGAATATGTACTACTCTTCGTTTCTTAGATGTGCCTGCTCAGCAGATATCCTACAGTGTGTACAACACATCCCATACCCAACCACATTGTATCATGTTTGACACTAGTTCTTTATACATTTTGATGTGTCTATTTAACATAGGTCAGAGCAATAGATCAAGATCATCATAGAACCTCAAAGAAACCAATTAAACACTCACCATCCTTACCACCAAAACTATTTCTACACTCTTTGCATCTGCAGTTGATAGAGCATCCAACGCCAGCCTTTATACACAAACCATCGGGTCCATATCAGATGGTAAAAAGCACAGAAGGTAAAGAATGAGCAAACGGACAAAACCTGAAAGCATTCACAGTATTTCTTAAGGCAATTTGATTTTTTGCAGTTGCATCCTCTTTTATGTCGGGCTGAAGCTGGAGTATTGTTAGACTCATCCTGCATAGGTAAAACATGAGTAAATGTTTATAGGGAATTAGAAATTGCTGAGGTAGTATAGTTTTAGCTAAGCATATTTTCTAACCCCAAATTCTGGAACAGAATTGGTGCTACTAATCACTTTCGGAGCGAATGCAAGTGGGTTCCGAGATTCAATCTGTTTACGGGTTTCCAGAACTTTGTCTTCATGAATAGGCTTGTTAAAGCAATCTTGACATAAACAAGGCTCAATACAGTAGAGACCAGCAGCAAAGCATTCACAGTAACTGTATTAGAGAAAATTAAAAGTGAAATTATGAACACAATACTGAACAAGAATGAACACCAAATACTCAGTGATATGGTTTGAATTGATAAATGTGCAGTCAATGCATTGCAATAGTAATCAGGTGATAAAGACAATGGCAACTGTAGTCAAATAAACAATTAATAAATAAGATGTTGTGATAACTCTATATATCGAGAATATCATGTTCCACTTCTGCTACAAGTTCTAAAAATCCAACAACCTGGTTTCCTCAGGCTGTCAGGCATGCCTTGGGGAAAATTCAATAAAGGAACTCTGATCAGCATTCAGTTACAGAAAAGAAAAGCATGTCACTGCATGAAATATCTTATTTCTCAATATAAAAAATCTGAACTTCTTATTCTTGCCGCGCTTATAAAACTGACTAATTAATACCAATAGGTCCATTCCAATCTAGTAAGTCAAAGAAAAGTAAAACTGACATTACCCAAATCATAAGCTGAAGTCCATATATGACTGCAGTTGAGTATTCACATGCATTGTATTTCAACACTTTTCAAGGAAAATACTATAAAAAAGCATGAAAAAAACATCAATATCCAAAGCAACCTTATTATGACCACAAAAGCTATCAACAAATTAAACTGAGAGGAGGAAGATCATATTCGTCAACTGAATATATTTGGAGCCCTGCTAGTGGAGGGAGATTTTCAGCTAAATCCGCTAACTAAACAAATGAGGAGATTGAGTCTGAGCATTGAAGCACTGATAACCTTAACTGAATCTAGAAACTCAATCATTTTCCTCAGGTTAAGGATTTTTTGGGTTGATAAAAGAATCAACACCATAGACTATCTCTACTATCATGTCTTCCCAAAGAACAACCATTATTTCTGAAGGACTAGATTCCCATAAGCGATTACATCTTAATTTATACCCTAGCTTTGCAATAGCGTCTCAAGTTTTATATTCTTACCTGTACACATGATTAAGCTTAATTTCCATGTTAGTCTCAACATCTTTCTATAATCACTAGTTATACTACAAATGGTCCAAGGGCATCTATCCAAATGATGTACACTATCAATGACAAGACTACAATCACCTTCAACAAACACCTTATTAAAATTCCTTTGCTTTGCTAGAATCAAACCATTAAATCATTGTAAATTTAATGTGAATTTGAAATGTCCCTTCCATGGTGATGATTAGGAAACTACTAAATATTAGTAAGGATTGCATGTTTGCAAGGACTATCCATCACAATTTGATGATTAGGATTTGCATCACAATTAACTATCCATCTCCTTGTGGATCTGGCGTGAATATTTGGGATTGGATCAATCATATCACATCTTAGATGCGAAATTTTGATAAAATCTTTATTAGTTCTAGGGAAAACATTTGCCTCATCCTTTGGAACACTTGGAACCAAAGAAACCAGGTGATGTTTATGAAAGGTAATATTACCATATAGATGTTTAAGAGAAGGCCACCAAAAATTAAGTTTAATGAGTAAGCCTGAATAATATTCCTGCATGACAGAAAACGAAGCAATCAAAGAAGAGTAAAAGCATATCAGGTGGATAGAATGCTCTGAATTATTTTATGTGGATTTAACTTTGATGGTTTGGATAAAATAGCTTTAATAAAAAAAAAAATAATTTAAAAAGAAAAAGAAAGAAAGAAAAACCCTCCCATGAAGGCAGCCATGTATTTATTCCGAGATAGTTATGATGGGGAAGGGTTTACTTGGAGAAGCAGCTAATATCCAGTTTTTCAGTTTCAGGGCTGAGGTACAGTCTATCTAAGACCTTTGGTAAAGATTTCCAAAATGTGCATATTGAAGGCAATTCGAAGGGGAAAAAAAAAAAAAGGCCCCCCGGAAACCAGACCTTAGTGATATCAATTGGAAGTTGCATCAAGTTGACTATGAGGTTGGATGGCCAGGCCACCAAAGCTACTCCACCCTAGTAATGGCCCATAGCTTGGAAGAAAGGCCAAATATAGCTACCCACAGGCCCAATATGGGGTTTTGGAGGTAGTGCCTTGAGGATAATTTTTTGGGTTTATAAATTGTATTTTAAAGTAGGATTTAGTGCAATTCTTTGCTTAGTGGAGTTTTGGCTCTGAGAGAAGCAAGGTTAAGAATTCCTTGCATTGAATTATTATTTTGATATTAGGTTTGATTTCTCTCATCTCTATGCATGTAGGCATCTTGCCAAACCACATTAATCTTTAATTCGTTGTGTTTGATTTTCTGACTTATTCTTTACTGTGATTGCTTCTCGCATAACATTAACTAAATTAACTTTCTTTAACCAAACTATTCTCATAATTATTAACTCGTAACATCCTTAAATGTGCTTATGGAATTGAAGGTGAGCTGAATACGTCATAGCCTTTGACATTTTTGCGTGAAGTGGCTTCTATTGAGACTCGAACATGTGCATTTGCACTTGATAGCCCGAGACTTTTACCATTGTACTAGACAATGGCTCCTCAGAAATGTGGAATAGTTCTTCAGAAAAATTCAAGTTTGAAAATCTATATCCTATATTTAAACGTGATGCCCCGTGGCAACATGGCTTACGATTTCATAGATAACATGACACAATTTGATCTAGAAAAAAAAAAAAAAAAAAAACAGGACATATGTAGCTAGCTGCTAGCCATCACCCAATGAATTGAGTAAGGCTTCAATGGGTGAGTTCAGTTGAATGGACATGTTTTTGGCAACATGAGGATAAAAAATTCCCAGAATGCATGTCAACTTCGAGTAAATTTAATATACTTACAGCTTCAAACATTTGGACTTCTTACAACTACAGCGCTTGCAACCCTCACTTTCTCCATTATGTTCCAATCTGCGTCTGCAAAGTATGAAACATCATATTCAAATCATAGGTCTAAAAATTGAATGCAGACTGCTGAGAAATGAGAATTCCATTAACAAACAACAGTGATAAATATACATGCCTCTTCCTTTTAGGACAACTATGGTTAAACTCTTCACCAACTCCAAATGCTGGTGTCTGAGAAACATCTTCCATAACCTGAGTTTCATTGTCATGTGGAACCAAATCTCTCTCCAAAGAGGTCAGAGTTGAGGATTTATCTGAGGGTTTCTGATCAGATGTCAAAGAACTAAAAGAGGACACAGAGCTTGGCATCATTATTAGTTGCCTTCCAGAAGCCAGAGTCTGATGTTGGACAACTTTACAATCCTTTGAAGTAGTTGCAAGAGCATTCAAGTGCAAACCAATACCAGGTAATATGGATGATGAATAACCATTTCCGGGCTTAATGAGAACCAACTGCTTTTCATTAGAGGCATCTTTACGATCAGATTGTGATTTAATCATAGAACTACCACTAGGATCACCTAACAATTTCTTTTTATGAGCTCCTGCCATATCAAAAACTAGACAGCGCCTCCGTATACTACGCTGCTGCTGCTGAGAACCAGACTACACACAAATTAATAGAATGACTGATATGTTAATAAGTTAATAAATAATATAAAAAAAATTATGCACCTGAGGTACATAAGGTAAAAGAACATTGTAATAAATGCGATAAATGAGTGAAAAAAAAGTGGGAAAATATATTACACACACAAGCCCAAATAATAAACTATAGAAATTGGCTAAACTCATCTCAACACTAACTATGGCATACATAATATAAGAGATATCTAGATACATGACAGCAATATGATTAACTTTGCAAATAATTGTAAAAGAACATTTATGATGCACAGTAAAAGATAGCAAATCATAGGGTGTATAAACTAAGTTGGAAACTGTGATTTCATCAAATGTTTCACAAGAATAACAAAAATGAAGAAACATCATATTTATGAGTACCAACATCATCATGCATGTAGTACTGGTAGAATTCCCAGTTGTTGCATTTGAAATGATGAATTTATGGAAAAGTTGGCCAACAGCTTGATTTCCCAAGCCAACATTTAATTAAAATTTATTAACCGAGTGAGAGCCTCTTCAAGCTTGAAGCTCTACCTTATTTGTAGTGTCAAGAATCTAATTGGATCTAAATTAACTCAAGGGAAAGAAATTATGGTTTTTCTTCACAGTGCTGTTTACTTTAGTCTACAACTTTACATTTATAAACTCTGGTTTTTAACAAATTTCCATCATGGATATGATTCTGAGTAGCACAAATTTCATGTTGAATATCTCCCATCTAAAAGGGAAAAATGCGAGGTATAGCCAGCGATGTTGTGGATTCAATGTAGAGGCTTTCCCATAGGTGAAGTTCTTAGGTTGAATACGCATCAATCATTATTTCATACTTATGAGTGAAATTAATCTCTTTGCTAACCACTGTTTCATTTCCCAGATTAAAGGTCACAGCCTAGTGTATTACCCAAAATGCCTTTTGTGGTGATTCTCAAATAATAGAAAATCAAAGAAACCGAAAAGAAATCCTCTTCAATGGAATTAAAGTAAGTGAGAGAGAGGTCACCAATGTTTGCCTCCTCCCCTCCCCACTTGCCACACCCAAATATGAAAAATAAGGAATGACAAGGGATACTGTTGGAGATATAATTTTTCTTTCTCTAATATCATCCTTCTTCTTTCTCCACACTTCTTTCCATCTGTGCTCTAATTTCCTCTTGATTTTTTTTTTTTTTTTAGCAATGTCTGACTACATATTCTACTCAGATTTAATGATTCAAGAACAGCAAGAAGCACCATCTAATGATTCAAGAACAGCATAAAGCACCATCTAATGTGAACAGATTGTGCAATTTACTCTTATCATCTTTATGCTAGAAATCATAGATCTGTAAGGAATATACAACAGTTATCCCAGGTAGACCTTGGGCAGTACTATTTTGAGATCACTCATGTTTTACCACTAGGTTGGATACCAGCAACTAGGTTAGATACCACACATTCAGCAAGATAGTGGTGAGATCATATTTTGGAAAAACTCAAGCATGTTTCCTCTGTTTTTGAGTAGTAAAACTCATTTTTGCTATGAGATCTTTTGTGCAGATGATCTTGAATCCCAAAGGATTGAATTGATTTACTAGATTTCATATAAAGTATCCACACTTAAGACTCAAACCTACACCCTCATGCTTGCTACTAACAATTAAAAAAAAGAAGAAGAGAGTTAGTGATATGAAATAGATAAATGTAGAAGCAGAAGTTTTCAGGGAATCTTCCCATTTGAGAGATTTCACCATCAACATTGTTTATGTACTAATCTGAATAAGGGCAATTGACAAGAGACAATAATTGACAATACTCAACGAAAATAAACATAGAAAATTAGACTACGTAAAATATCATACTGTGAAATGGGTATAAACAGACATCACAACAAAAAGCAATACTAAGTTCTTATCTATACCTTGCAGCCAGACCGAATGCACTTTTCCCCCTTGTCATCTACTTCAACACCCAAATCACTAACAACTAGCTTATCCAATAGGGTGCTAGGAAGAATTGCTGATGCTTGATCTGTTACCTTCAGCTCCCCAACTCCAGGTTGAGTCACAGGTTCTTCCATTTTGTCTAGTTTGCAAGAACCAACAGGATCATCAGACTCTGTTTTCTTTAAATCATTGGCATCATCTTGCGGTAGTTGTAGGACAGCAGAAATAAAAGAGATCACCCCAGCATCCACCGTTTCATAATCTTGCCCCTCATAATGCTCGTTATTGATGGATGAATCAGAGATTAATAGATCAGTAGCATTTGAAATCAAATTCTCCCAATCGCATCCTGCTGTTTCTTTATTTTGCTCAATCCGACAGATTCCACGCAGTTCTATTTCACTTTCAAATGAATGGTGTCTCTCTTCTGAGACATCTTGAACAAACTGAATAGGTGAGGCAGGTGTTCCTGCCATTTCTGGCACGTTGTTTGTCTTAACAACATTGTAAGGCACCATATCGCCATCCAGGCTACTATAATCATAACTCAAGGTTTTGGGCAACTCTGATTTCAAGTTTTGACATGGTGGCTCACTAGTAATCTCTCCAGATGACCTCCCAGGACTATGACATCCAAGTTGTTCAGCAAACAAATCTGACAGTTGAACAGCATCAGAGACACCTTCACTAGTGTTGTCTTCATTTTCACTGTGAGAAAATTCAGGCCTTGATATGTCTGAGAGCCTGAGAAGAAAAACAACAGATCTTAATTACTTGATTCATGAACTCCGAATTGTTTGGTTTTCATTTCTTTTCAGTGTGGCAAAAGGAAAAACTAATTTTATTTTCACCTTCTTGAGACTCTTGATTCCCTCTGCGAATTGATATGCGGTGAAGTAAACACAGATGAAGGAGGGGACGCAAAACTAAGTGGGGGGAATATCTGGGCAGTGTTTGCCGCCTTGACTGGCTTAATAGGCGAAAGACTGTTTATATAATTGAAGACGGGTGAATCCTACATGTGGACAAGGATAAATTATCAGGGGCAAACATATTCCACAAGATGAAACTATAACAAGCAAACAGATTCCACGTGTTACAAAGGAAATAACAATAAGTGGACATACAGAAAGCCTTATATTGAAAAGGCATTAATATTTCCACTACTTACAAACTACCATAGAAAGGGTAAAAAAAATTTCTTTCAAGATCATTAAGATTTCAGTTCATTCTCTAAAAATGGACAAATCATGCATGAAGAAAAATAAATATTACAAATTCATACTTCAAAATGACTCTTACTCCCATCCAAGAGTGTAATCAAAAGGGAAAAGGACTAGTTGCAACCCATGACTTAGTTGTAGCACTGAAGGTGACAAAATGGACACAAAACGAACATATCCAAACACAATGAGATGGGAACAACAGGTAGGATCCAAACACTACCAGCAGTGTGTTTTGGAAACCATTTTTCAAAATTTTCACAACAAATGACCCAATTTCTATAACTATCAGAATTTAATTGCGTTTTCATTTCCAATTCTTGGTTTAAGAAAAAAAAAAATTTAAAAGAATTTATTTAGTCATTTTCATTTTTCCAAAAATTACAACATATATCTTACTAAATTGCACTCATAATCCCAGAATTACAATAATTCACAAACAACCCAACAGCAATGGAACCCTAGTCCCTCTCAAAACAGAAACAAATTAGACGAAAATAAATAAAAAAATAACTATCATAATTTCGTCACAAACTGTAAATTTAATTGAAATTTGAGACTACAAAGGCTTGGAAATCACCTCGAATTCAGAGATAGGAGTGCCAATCTGGTTCTTCTCCGGTGTATCCATGTATTCATGAGCTCTTAGGGCTCTCAGAGCTCCTCCACATATCTCTCTCTCTAAATATAATATATAAATATATATGAGTTGCTTCTTGAACTTTTTAGAGTGCTTGGTTGGTGAGAAACTTAAAAACTCCTTCGTTCCACACCTCTCTCTCTGTCTCTATACATTATATGTAAATAGAAGGAGATGCGTCTTCAGTCTTAAGAGTGTTTGGTTGCGGAGAAAGTGCAGGAGAACTGGAGAAGAAAGAAAACTGAAATTTTGAATCTCAAAACACTCTCGTCTCTTACAAGATTTTCTCTCCTGGCACGCACTTTTTCTCTCTCGCTTTCTGTGGCTGTGGAAAATTTAATTTGGCGCGGAAGGGCGGGAAGACGGAGATTTTCCTCTTGTTGACAAATGTATGCACAAACCTACCTCACCCATCTGTTTCAATTTTCATATTAAAGTCACTGCCACGTGGCGGGTATGACTATAGAGTGGTCGCACGTCACAGGTTAGAATGTTAGATCTTTATTTATTTTTCTTTTTCCTTTTTTTACCAAGGACAAAATTTATTTTTATCTTTAATCTCTTAGTATCAATACAATAGTCGTCAATCTCTTTCTGTAAATTTAAATTTAAAATAATTCTCTTCAAATTATATGATAAACATAGGACTCATCTCCATTTATTTTTTTCCACAATTTCTTTCCTTGCCTAATAACATATCTCCCTACATCAAAGATCGAACTACAGCCAAACGTGGGGCCCTGGCCACTCCTAATATTGGAAATTTTCCATTTTATATGATGTGTAAATGATCTCATCGTTCCAATTCCAAACATATGGCCACCCCACTTTCACCAAATTGACTCAGAAATTACCTTCTGGTAAGCTGATTTCAATCTAATACCAAAAAGGGTATTATTTACTAACTTGTTACAAATTAATTATCAACCTACTACAAATTGACTATCAATTATTTTTGTTCTTGGTATTACATTGGAAAGTGGTCACTAAATGTAATTTATCAATTTCGTTTTTTTAGGCAACAAGGCACAATAAACCAATGGTCCCTCCTGATCAGTACAATGGTTCTTCACCTTATCTCTTAAAAGTCAAATAAGCAACTTATATTCGAAAGATAAAAGGTTAGAATTAATATATACAGAGTAAAAAGTCTAAAGTAATTAGCTAAAAACAAACGTCTTCTCCAATTGTTTCAGTTTCTTCTTTTTACGTTGGCTTTACCCTATATCTCTCTTAAACAAAATCCTTGAGTACTCCAGAGAATGTCAGCCAATGGAAAGTATCTCGCCAAAGAAGATTACTGATCTATGTCTACATATTAAGGTATGTTTTTTGGGTTTTTATATTTTATGTTTTTTTTTTTTCAAAACATTCTTCGAATTAATTGTTGTTATCAATCCCTCTTCTTCTTCCCTTTTTTTTTTTTTTTTTTTTTTTTAATTTATAAATCATGGCTTTTAAGAAGTATAAGCGAGGTCCCATCATTTACCTAATCTTGAATTTTAGTATGATTCTCTTACTTGAATGGTGAATTTTTTATTTTATTTTTTTCATACTTGGGCTACCCAAGATAAAATTCTAATTCCGTCCATGCTCTACATGAGAGTTCTTGGTTTGAGCCTACCAGTATTTTGAAAGTTATATGTTGTAATGTGTTTTTGATCCATGTTACCAAAAAGAAAAAAAAAATTATATGCTGCCAAATCAGAACATGTTTTTTTATATTATATTTTTTAAATGCTCGCCACATTAATAAACACATATTCACGTCATTAAGGCTCTATTTGGTTCGTGGATTTTATCAAGGAAAAAAAATATATATATGAAAAATTTTACTTTTCCTTATTTGGTTGCAATGGAAAATTAGAAGAAAAAAAATAATTGAAATAATTTTGGCTTGATATGATTTCATCTTTTCCTTTCATTTTCTTTCTTTCACATTTTTTTCCATTTCCCTTTTTTTCCATGGTAGAATCTGCAAACCAAATAGAGGGTAAAAGAAAATTTTAGAATTCAATGTCATTTCCTCTAACTAGCATGACACATATTTAGAGAACAGTATCAAATCTAAGTTATCACCGATCATTATATGCTAGTGATATCAAGTGGAATTGGAATGGGATAGAGTTTAGGTTACGTTTGGTTTGAAGGAATGGAATAAAATAGAATGAGAATGAGAATGAAATGAGAATAATCATTCCATGCCTAATGTTTGGTAAGAGGTGGGAATTGAATGGAAAGTAATAGGTGGACCCACTTTTAATAATTTTCACTCCTAAAAAGAGGGGAATAGCCATTCCTCTTTGTTTGGGAATGAATTACCATTTCCTCATTGGAGGGAATAGTATTTCACAAAGAAATGGTTATTACATTCCTTTGTACTACCAAACATTCACTTTTTATGAAGGATATAATCATCATTCCATTCCCTCGTCAGGGTTTGTTTGGCAAACTTGAAAACCTAGTCAGCTGAGGATAAATTTGGTCAGTTTTGTTTTCATACTGTTTGGTAAGTCTCTTTTTTTTTGCTAAACAGTTCACCTTTGTTTTGAAAATAAGACATAAACACAGTTTTTTTCAAATCAATTATGAATTGGTTTATTTAAAAACTAAATAACAGTTATGGATTAGATCTAATCTGATCAAGTTTTTAAAGTTTCCAAACAGGCCCTCAGTCTCTCAAACCAAATGCAACAGGGCATAAGGATTGATGAGATAACAACCACATTGTAAAAGTGTGAATAAAAATAAGAAATCAATGGTAGTATTTGCCATAAATTGTGATGATTATGTTTGCCTTCATATGGTCTTTTGTCGTTTGAAAATTTGCCACAAATCACGTAATGCCTTCTTTCACCATTTTAGTGCCTAAATTAAAAATATATTTATAATGCATTAGACTTGATGAAAATACACCACAAATTTTGATAAAAAATTGGCAGAAATAAACATCAAATTTGACATAAGGAAAAAAAAAGTTGTCACAATTCATTAATGGGACTATAGTTTGGGTCATCAAATATTTCCCTACATAATATCTATTTACACCCAAAAAACAAATAAATAAATAAATAATAAAAAATCCATAAGAATGGGATTTGGGACACAGCTAACAAGAGTAATGGGCAAGTAACCTAAACTCTATCTCCGTATTTTTTTGGAAACTCGGCCTTCCACACATTACCCTCCAAAAAATAGAGTCCTAAAAGAAATAGGAGAACCAGTTCTGATAAATACTCAGATCAAAACGCACCCAGAGTCCCAACCATATTAGAAACTTTCCAAAACTTCATATATAACAAAGACCCAATCCAACCAAGAAGACTAAACCCTAAAACCAGTTGTGGGTCTCTCTCTCTTGAGCCACACATTGCATAATCATGATCAAGATAACCATGAAGGTGCATGGCTACAACAAAGGCAAGCGACGTGCGACCATTATTAGAGTCCTCATGGTGCCAACCAAACCAAGGAGTGTGCGCCCCTTTAAAAACAGGAAGAGACGTGTTATTCTTCCTTCCTTTATCAGAAGACTTAACCTCAGTCAAGAAGAGCTAGAGCAGAAAATCAGAATGCTCAAGTACACGAGGGACTACTCTTTTCTGTACGCTGATGATGGTCCAGAGATTAAACTGCCGTCCATGGAAGAGACAGAAGCTTCCCGTCATACCAACAGGGTTCCTTTTCGACCAGCTTTGAAGTTTTTCCCTGTGGCATGCAAAGCCTCCGCTGTTAACGTATGGTGAAGTGCATGGCCATGGTGAAGCCGAAAAAAAAAAACAAGAAAGAAAGAAAGAAAGAAAAATACTGGTTGTTTGATGAGAAACGTTGTTGTAGATGATGGTTCTGAATTACGTACTAATAGTATATATACAGGGAGGAGAATATATAGAAGTTGTAAGATTTAATATTATGGATAGATTTTCATTCTTTTCCAGATCAAATCATCGTTCTTTGAATTTGATATCCTATGAGGCTATGATTAATAGAAGGTAACAATGATCCTGAACATGGTGAAACCTAATTAACTATATAGTATATACAATGGGTTGGGGTTCTTTTTTCCCCTCTATTTTTCTGAAATTATATATATATATACGAGTCCCAATATATCTCATCAACATGTGTTAAATTTTCTTGGGTTTGTAACCTATGCAAAATTCTCAGGATTGAATCCTAGCACTTTGACCATATTAGATGCATGGATAGGGTTTGCCGTGTCCATAGGGACTAATCTAGGCACAAACTCCGTAGATGAGAGAGTTCACTTAGAAGTACCGATAACTTGCAGTAGTAACTACTAACTAGCAACTTAAATGATGTTTTACCCTCAATACAAAAATTGGTACAACTGTATGACCATGTAACACCGATCTTGAGGGTTGCATAAGGTTAAACATGTATAGGTGGACTTAATGGTTCTACAAATTAAATAGGGTCATCAAATCTGAAACATCTGATATGTTTGTTGATGATATCTGTCATTGTTTCTTTTTCTCTTTCTAATGTTTTGAAAAGAGAGATGCCAATTATTTGGCAAACAGCAATGGGGGCCCTTTCTTCTTCTTTTTTTCTTTCTTTTTTTGCCCCAACAATTTTTTTCTCTTTTTTGGGGTGCAATTTTCCCCAACATTTAAGAGTTAGAAACAATGACAAATATAATCAAACATATCAGATATGTATCTATTCTTGTCTTCTTGACCCTTGACTCCTTGAGTCATTGCTAGATACAATGACAAAAACAAAAATGTTTGAAGTTAAAGAAGGTTTAAAGTTACAGGGTAGAAGTGTCAACAAATATGTATAAATATTACACATGATTTAATCCCCCACTTTGGGTTATTACAGAAGGTTAATTTAAAGTTACAGAATACAAGTGTTCACAAAATGTATAGATGTTACACAGTTATACATGATTTGATCCCCCTATATCTGAAGAATGCTTCTGCCCTACAACTAAAACACTAGTACCCTTGTATTATCTACACTCAGTTGCAAAAAAGAACATCACTCACTCACTCGATCCTAAATACCAAACCTCCCGATCAACATACAAAATAACACAATCAAAGAATATGCTACCCTGAGGACATTATACACTTAACATGGCTATATTTTTTTATGTGCAAAATTTGAGCTACGGCTCCGTGTGGATTGCCACATTGGTGGCACATGAATAAATGAAGTCATACCTTGAGATGGACTTTACTGCATCATGTTTCAATTGTTACACGGGTTTTGATGGGTTTCACATGAATAAATGAAGTCATACCTTGAGATGGACTTTACTGCATCAAGTTTCAATTGTTACACGGGTTTTGATGGGTTTGAGCTTGATGCCTAGACTCTCAGGAGAGAGGAGTTCTGGTGCTATGCAGGAATGGCTTGTGGGGCTGGCAGGGTTTGAGCTGTTACTTGATAAAGAAGCAAAAGGTCTGTAGTAGCCGAAACCCATAAGAAAGAACTCAATTGGTATTAGCATGGCATATGGGTGCTCCTCTGTTACTAGCGAACCGCATGCCTGTACCTGTAATGCACGCACACGTAAGCATTTTTTGGGAGGGTGACATTGTAAAGGTTTTTTTTTTAAAAAAAATTTGTGGTTTCATTGGAAGGGAATCAACCCCTAGACCAACATCTACCCAAACCCCCACCAACCCTAGTACCAAGTATCAACACTAAGCCACAAGGGCTGGTGGTGAAGACTGAAGACATTGTAACCTGCATTAATTTCATTTATTTATTTTCTCTCTTTTTTGCCTGATCTTGTAACCTGCATTAAAAACCCTTTTCTGTTAACCTCCCAAAGGAAAAGGCAAGAGCAAGGTTCTTTAAAAGTACAAGTTCTCCTTAGTTGAAGAATAGGCGAACATTGAATTTCAGAACCAAACCCCCTAGCGTGGCCCAGTAGCCAATAAAAAAATGCTACTTATGATATTCTATAACCATGTTTGAGAGCCGGATCAAGGTTTCAAAGAAACATGTGTTCCTCACAAGAAGTAAATATGAATAGAAGAAAAAGTGTAAAAAGCATCTACCTCAACAAGAGCACTGCTTTTTCTGTCCAATTTGGCACTCATATAAACTGATTCTGCATAGAATGGACTGCTTTCGCCCACAAAAATAAGTGTCTTACACTGCAACTTGTTCAAGTCTTCTGTAAGATCATGCCTCCTGCAAATGAACTTTGCAATTAATTCATGAAGAAACACTGTAACCATTAATGCAAATTTTCCCACATTTTTCCTGATGCAAAGGACAAATGAAGTCAGAAAGTTAGCAATTATAAGCCAAGTCATCTAATAGAACCTTATCCTGTAACTTCAGCTCTTTCTGCCACATTTATCTACTTAACCTAACTATACTGACAATTTAATTGCTTAATTATCAGTTGTTTAGGGCTTTCACATAATCTGCTGATCTGCTTTACAGAGTAATGTGATCGATTTGTTTCACAGATGATACCAATTCCAGTGTAAAATTCCTTAGTAGTTAATATAAGTTAGATGGGAATGGCTAGGTTACATCCCACATGTAACCACAAGCACATTACGTGAAACCAACAAAGTAACCACAAGAAAAGTCAACACATTGTTAAGACCAAAGTGTTTTTTCTTTTTTCCATCTTTGTGCGTGCGTGTATGTGTGTGTTTGGGGGGGGGGGAGTGGGGGAGGCTCACTGTCTTCTTAAAAGCCCCTACCCAAGGTTCAAAGACTTGAACCCAAGACTTTTATAAAAGTGAGAAGAACTTACTCATTAACTGCTTGAAGAAAGCGCATGACATTCAAACTTTGCCTTTCATCCAGTAACTGTAGCCACATGACAAAAGGATCAACAGCTAGTTCAATTTGATATCTTGAAATCAACAAGGACTCAGTTCAAATAAATGGAGGGCTGCCCCTCCTAGATATAAATGACGATTGATAAACAGAATATGTTGTAAACACATGTGGATATTATGCCACAAACAGACTTGATTCGACCCAATTTTTGAATGGAAACGGCCTAAAACTGGATGCACACATCCATTAAATGGACCTGTGTCTCCCCCCCCCCCCCCCCGGGAAAAAAAAAAGGAAAAAGAAAGAAAGAAAGAGAGAAAATAATAAATCTTTTCTTGCAAGTTGTGTACAGCTTAGCTCTATCTTCAATATATTATTACTCTCCAAATATAAGAATATTACAATAGGTAAGAGATTATTGTATCTGAGTTTTTCTTACTCTTCTGCAAGTTCGTATTATGTCCGACTCTGCACCATGCATGCCAGACCTAAGTTCCTGCACTAGAAATTCAAGAATTAGAAAAATATCAAGATCAGATGACAACCTGAAATTAAGGCAATGCGAGGTACCTTACTGAAGTAACGCTGGAGAAGGCATTCCTTCAACACGCCACACATACCATAGAAGTACAGCAAGTTCAATAATACCTGCAGAAAATAGAGTTCACAAAATCTTAGGCATATATCTTAAAATTCCTTGAAAAGTTCTGTGAAAAATGTTAGTTGGTTATATTTTTATCTTTCTGGAAAGAGAAGCATTGGGGGTAGAAACCCAGCCCAACATGGACAGCACAATCTTGGATTTCCTTGCTTTTCCAATTAACCATCCATGGTGACTGCTATTCCATACTATTCTCCTCCTTTAATAAGTGGCGTTGTCTTGTAATGGAGATTAAAACCTTGTTGTAAAGCCATTCTGTCCATGAAGGTGCTTTGCAAATAGGGGAAACGAGAATTAACCCAAGAACACGTTCTTTATATTTTATCTGCCGCATGGAGAATGGTAACACATGTTACTATAAAAATTCAGAATATTACCCCCAAAAATAAAAAAAATGGAAGAAAAAAAGGAAAAGAAAACCTGACTTTGCTAACTTACTGCAAAGAGAGTGAGGATATAAGCACCAGCTGTTACACCCAAGCACAAGACCTCTTTTAGCCTAATTAAGAAAAATGATCAATTCGAGCTAAAACAAATCACATACAATCATTAAAAGGGAGAGAAAAAAAAAGGGGGGGGGGGGGAACATAGGCTAAAATTGTTGGGTGAAAATATTTTAAGGGTATATACCTCAGTCCTGAACAGAATCTTGATGCAAAGGAACTACACATGTGCCTTAGCTTCCCTTTAAGCAAGAAAATGCACTTCAAATAACAGACAGTTGAATCCTACTTTTAACATGTAGGGGATTACAAAGAATCCATTATAGGAACTTCATTGCATTCTTCCTGTCATATAAGATTTCTAAGGTGACTTACTTGGGTGAAATCTTGTCAAGTTCATCAATCTTTAAGTGAGGAAATGCTTCTGTGAAATCATTCTCCCCATTTGATACGTTTTGTGGCCTTACTCATTTGGGTGCAGACATTGTCAAATGCATCAATCTTGCTTGTAAATGAGCAATAGGCACTTGAACCCTGGTTTTAAAAAGTAGTGATTACAAATAATCCTCTATAGAAACCCTCATTGCATCCCCTTTTTTTTCCTTTTATCTTGGCCTACTTTTTTTGGGTGCAACTGTTGGCAAGTTCTCTTATGAGAGAAAATGCTAGCTTCAATAGATTGTACCCTAGGCAATGGTTGTCTTCAACTTGTGAGCATTGTGGTCAAGGTAGAGTGAAGGAAATCAACTAAAAAGACGTGCCTTGGGTTCTGACCAACAAGATTTTCTGTCCTATTTGTTGTAAATTTTTGGTTGTATGTGCATTCATATCAACTGCCTAATGCAAATTCAACCTAGTCATTATCATCAAGAACATACCATATTGTATGTGTGATAAGCATATACCTCACATGAATAATAAGTGTAGCGGATGATAAGCCATAGCGACTAATGGATGTACCTTCACCTCCATATTCTTTGTCATTAGAAATATGTTGTTGGGATCTAATGGTGGACATCTCCATGAACGAACTCAAAACTCCTCCATGATGAACATTCGACCGTCTCCCTTCAGGTTTTTGGGGAATACCATCTATGTATATGTAGAGTTGAACATGCATCGGAACAATGTAGGGTTGAACACGTAGCGGAACAAAAAGAAAACAAAATTTTTTTTTTTTAATTGATAGTGAACAAAATTCACTATAAACAATACTCACAACAAGAGAGGTATACTCTCATACACACTTTTGTTTTGATAAGGTATACTCTCATACACACACTAGACCAACTCACTTGCATCTTGGTGTAGCTCCACACACTACTACTTAACTACACTTGTAACACCAACACTCTATCACTTACTCACACACTGTTTCTCAATACATTCACATATACTTAAAGGACACCATACAAACACACGCTTTGCTCCACATGGCATTTTAAGCATCACTAGTGGTATTATTCCCATGGCATGGTGTGGATGAAACGAGAGTGTATGTGATGTGTTGGACGTAGAACATGGCGCCCTACTTATGGCGTGTGAGTGCACATCATGCACACCCCTTAATGTCTATCTTCATGCAAGTTGTGAATGTTCTTATATAAAATTGGTTATCTTCATGTGAGTTCTTGGCTAGAGTGGCATATATCGTTTGAAAGATATCTGAGTCTAATTTCCAACACACAAAAAAAGTCTCATCAGTAGGAGTTTCCAAGACAGAGATATTTCCTGCTTACGGAGAACATTGCCGCATACCTATTTACTGAGAGAACATTGCCCCAGTGCCTAGGGAGCTTGCCCCTCCTAGAGGGTGGTCTTTCCCTCTTTCCACCTCTCTACCCCCTCTATCCTTCATTCCTTTGTCTCCTTTGTCCCTCTTAGTACTCTATTCCTCCTCCTCCTCCTTCTTCCTCCCATTTTAAGATGCTACATCCCTCAACATTTGGCAACTCCACTTGGGAGGGGACCAACCAGGATGGTGACCAAATGCACTAAGACGTCTTCGAGAAGATGCAAACTGATTATTTCTTCTCTTGCCTGGTGATGGTTTACCTCACCCTCTTCAAGCATGTGTTGTTGTTCAGTTCTTATGTTTTTGATGTTCATCATCATCTTCTAGGGAATGTTATGGGGGTTTGTGTAGGTTCATAAGATGCCACCATGCTGCAACACTAGCTCAGGCTAATTATGAGCTGCTCATAATCAGCTTAGGCTAACTATGCCACCTGTGTATAGCTAAAAATCATTCTCAACTGGGAATTCTATCAGTATGATCATTCTAAAACAAACTATCCAAAGCTCAGACTATTTATGAGCTAATTACAGTCAGTGTAGGTTCGTAAGATGCCACCATGCTGCAACACTAGCTCAGGCTAATTATGAGCTGCTCATAATCAGCTTAGGCCAACTATGCCACCATGTGTAGCTAAAAATCATTCTCAACTGGGAATTCTCTCACTATGATCATTCTAAAACAAACTAGCCAAAACTCAGACTATTTCTGAGCTAATTACAGTCAACATGTCGCACCCTTAAAGAATTGGAAGTCAAGGGTCTATGAAAGCATAACAATTTATGAAACAATAGATTAAGCTACACCAAAACTAAAACCCAAATTGTAACAAGTTTCATTCCTCCAAAAACCATTAAGTTGTCAATAGAATAAGAAATACAAAAAAAAAACTACCATTTCCTTTCTAAATGTAACAATTAGTTCCATTCTCACAAAGAGATATACACAGAGGGAACTTACAAAACAAATAAAGAGTTTAAAATACCCGAAGTAGTCGAGCACCTCAGCAACCTGGTCTGCCAGGTCATCCACGCTAAGCAACGGTACATCCGAAGAAATCACAACAGCTCCCAACTGCAAGAACTCTTAAATAAATGGGGAGATACTCCATTAGGATCACCGGAAGTAATCCCAAAGAACTAAGCTACAATTCAACAAATAAGCAACACTCGGAGCTAAAATAATGTGACACTGATACCGACCTCATGCCCCGGGGCATCAATGTGGTAAATGCAGAAGTTATGAAGAAACAGAGAAGCTGCATCGGGGCAAAGGAAGAGGCCTTGAAAACAAGACATGTCTGCAAACCCAGAAAAGCAAAAAACACCCAAACATCAAAAACACATTCATTTTTAACATATCTCAATCAAAACACAAGAACCCATTAAAGCTATCTTATATTGGCATTATTTCAAAAACCTCAAACACCCACAGAAATCAAAAATCCATTTATTTTCAACGTATTTGGATTTAAAACAGAACAACCCACTAAAACTGTATTGAAGCACACAGACAAAATTTAACATTAGCATCAATTTGTGAAACAAAGAACAGTAGATGAGGACATTACAATTGAGAGCAACATCTGGGTATGTTATCAAAGCAGGCTTTTCTGGATCCCCACAAACAAAAACAGAGATTGAACCTTTGCTTGTCTTTACCAAACATTCCTGCAAACATTACAATGATCAAGAGATATATATTTATAGATAGAGACAGAAGGTAAAGAGAGCACCTAGTAGTATCGGCATTGAAGAAAAGATGAATGTTTTCTGGTGGGTATGTATTTTTTTTTTTTTTTTACCTTCCCTCCTAGAGGTATCATCTCAATATCTACAGAAACTGAGTCACTTGAATCCCCCATATCTCACTTCTTTTGCACCCAACAATGTCAGCAAAACAATACAAAACCAATCAATAGTTAAAATTTCAACAAAGAAAAATGAAAAATCTCTTCCTTTCTCAACCTCTTCTTCTTCTCCCTCTCCTTCTCTGTTTTCTTTGCTGTAATATTCTCTCTCCGTCTCTCTCTCTCTAGTTCTGTCTCATTTTTGTTCTCAAGTTGGGTTTATTGAATTACAGAAGTACCCTTGCAGTAATGACGGGATCGCAGGTTCAGTCTTACTTTATTTGGACACATTGACGGAATTGTCCTCTGGTCAAATTTTTGACTTCTTGTCATTATGATTGTTTTTGCCTAAAAAAGTGACCGTTGGTGTTTAAAAACGGTCAGTTTGAGGGTATTTTATTGGAAATTCAATAAGAGCCATTTTGCCATGGGGACAAGGGATTCAAACGACACCGCATCGATTTAAACTCATCAAAACGACCCCCGGTTTTCTAATGCATTATTGCCTAGGGGTAATAAAAATTGAAAAGCATGGGCTTTTAAGTAATTTCATTTCCAGTGGATTATACCAGCTGTATGCCACCTGGAAGCCGCAAAAGTGAATACTCATTAGCAAATCTATCCTGCATCGCCAGCTCATCATGGTCCATGCTTATTAGCCCCACACCATTTTTTTTTTTATTTTTTTTGATGAAAAGGTAACAAACCAATGATCCGTAGAGGGAAAATTGTATACAATTATAATACAATTGATGTAGTGTTCATAAGCTAATAATAATGATGTAGAATAGGAATTGTCAGATTATTTTTTGATTTTATAATCCCATTTTGTTCTACTCCTATTGATCCGAGACATCACGTAACCATGTCATAGTTGTATATAAGTTTTTCTCTGATTCATATATATAATCCTATACCCAATCTTATAGAATATGCCCAAAGGATATGCCCCTCCCTTCATACCAATCTTATCAAAAACTAATTACTCGAACATGGAACCTCTGTTAGCAAATGAGAGAGAATTGTCTTAGGTTACAAAGATTTTTCGCTTATGTGCTTTCTCATCATAAAATATAGTGAGCAATGTTATGCATCCTCTTGATTTTTCAAACTTTTTTTTTTCCTTTCATTTAAGGTAGCGGTTAATGTTATATATGCCACATTAGTGGTCATTTGACATGACAATTAATACGGAATTGATATATCAATGCCATGTCACTATGTCAATAAAATACATTTTCTTAAAAATTATGCTAATATGACATTATCACACCCATTGACATATTAGATCAAAAAAAGATTTAAAATAAAAGAAAAAAATTCGAATGGGAAGAAATTCATTTTCTTGAGAAAAAAAACGACCCACTTCGTTTATCGACTAATATCTCAATGAGAAATTTGAAATTAACCGGAAAAAAAAAAAAAAGAAGAAAGAGAAAGTGAGATCCTTCTACTTTGAATAACAATACCACATCGTATGAATCAATTGAACAAGTATTGAAAGACTTCCATTTAGCTCATCATGTGAAATTTATGAATAGATGAGAGATTTTTCCATTATTTAGCCTAGGTGGGGCACCAATGCACCATATTAACTATTGCTATTAATGCTTTAAAGAGTCTTTGAACTTCCAACCTCTTTAAACGAAAGTTCATCAAACAAATCAACAAAGCATTCTATTTTGAGTAGTGATACATAGGACCACTATTAGATGACCAAAATATAAGACTACTAACGTGGCTGAACTTGATTGGTAAGTGGTTTTAACATTGTTAAGAGACAAAAAAATCTAAATATGGGAATTCCTAATTTCGCAAGTGAGATTACTTCAAAAATCAGACAACTGGGTTTTGTTAGACCTAAAGGTTTTCAACCAAGGGCATATCCGAGATTTTGATGATAACAAAAGATCGATGTAAGTTCTAATGGTTTAAATGTCAAGAACATGATCAAAGCTAGGTAATCAAGATCAAATTGTTTCAAGCACAAGCTCAAGGATCAAATGACTCAAGCACATGCACTCAATAGCTCAACCAAGTCATGGAACTCAAGGCTCGTGTCCAAGGCGTCAAGAAAACTCAAGCATGATGCAACAAGAGCGTAAAAAGCTAGAAATGGACCTACAAGCACCTCAAGCCATGCAATCATCGTCAATGAGACTCATTTAGGCTATAAGTGAGGTTTTAGGTTCCAAAATGTAAATAATTGCTCATGACTTTGCTCTATTGACCTAGAAGGACTTTAGGACCCTCAATTGAACTATATTTATCATTTATAAGAGGCCTAAGTTGATAGATATTGGTCCTAGTGTTGAAATCACATGGAAACAAGGCTAAACCTTGAGAATCCAAGGTTTAGTCGACTACATCATGGATGTAGTCGACTAAATCAAGTGAAAATGGCCTATTTTGACTACTGATATTTGTAGTCGACTAAATGAAAAGATTTAGTCGACTAAATCATGCAGATATGCCATATTTTCACTACTGATATTTCTAGTCGACTACATGAGGACTTTTAGTCGACTACATGGCTCGAATGAACTGTAACGGCTAGTTTTTTGAAAGCCAAATGGAGCATTAATTGCCACCAAACGGCTCTTTCCCGGCATTTAATGCTTGCAACGGCCATTTTAGGCCATATGGGTATAAATACAAGCTTTCAAACTCATTTATGAGTATCCATACAAGAGCAATCAATTCCATCCTTTGAAAAAGAGCTTTCAAGCCCTAATTCTTAAAGAGCATTCAATTGAGCTAATTATTAGAAGTTTGTTGAGCTTTCAAGAGTTGTATTTACTGCTAGAGTGATTGTTTACAACAAACCAACTTCAAATTCAAGTGTTGTAAGGGTTGTGTGAACCCTAGTGAGACAAGAGAGATTTGTCTTGAAGAGAGCATCTCTTTGTAAAAGGTTTGATCTCCACCCTTGAAGGAGATTGTCATAGTGGATTGTGGAATCCTCAAGCGGCGCTCTTGAGGCGAGGACGTAGGCGGGAAGGCCGAACCTCGTTAATATCTTATGTTTGCATTCTCTAACTCCTTCTTATTATTGCTTATTGTTGCATTTTCTATTGATTGCAATAATCTGAATTTTAGTTTGCCATAATTATTTTTAATTGGCTATAAACCCTATTCACCCCCCTCTAGGGTTTTACACTTGGGATAACAGGTTTTTATCTAAATTTTGAATACCACTTCCTCAAACATTCTCCTTCAATTCAGCGATTCCTAAAAAAGAACCCACTCGCACTTGAAACCACCTCTTTCATTTGACTAGGTTTCATCAAAACACTCCACAATAATTGTATCAGGATACTCACAAAAACTCAACCATGACAATTCAAATAAATTGAGATTTTATTCAAATAACAATGGGGTTCATACCTCTCTTTCCTTTCCTCCCCACAAACCCAAGCGACAACCACATCCCCACCTAAATTCAAGATAATTCCATAATGATGTTTCACATAGAAAATGCATCAAGATAATTTCACAAGAATTGCATCAAGATAATCACAAAAACTCAATTACGACAATTCAGATAAGTTGAAATTTTAACCAAATAACAATAGGGTTCACACCTCTCCTCCCTTTCCTCCCCACAAACTCAGGCAACAACCACATCCCCACCTAAATTCAAGATAAAATAAACAATGATGCATCACACATAAAATGCATCAGATAATTCCACAAAAATTGCATCAGGATAATCACAAAAACTCATACAACGACAATTCAGATAAGTTGATATCCCCATATTTGAAAATAAAACCTAAAAAGAAATCAGTTACCTCGATTTTGGGGAAATGTAAGCCCTAAAAAAATGGTGGAAAAAAATCATGAAGAGAGCACTAATGTTTCCTTGATTTCTTAGATATAGGGATTCCATATATGGTATAGATTCGGTAAAATGGTTGCAAACTAACATTGGGTAACCACCGTTAGTTGTCCCCTGAATTCGTCCCTGTTTAGTCGTCCCCTTTAGCATCATTGTTTTATTTTTTGTTCGACAATTCTTTTGAATACGGATAAGGAGTTGCTCACTTTGTATCAGTTAATATTAAAGAAAATCTAATTTTTTACTAACTTAAAAAAAAACAAAAAACAAAAAACACCAAACCAAGAACCTCAAACTTCTTATCATGTAAATCTCAAGAATTACTGTCCACTCGCATAGTCACATATATTGGTAATTTGGCATGAAGTGGGACCCATTACAGCAACTATTATTGTAAAACCAAGAACCTCAAACTTCTTATAATGTATATCTCAAGAATCACGGTCCACTCGCATAGTCACATATATTGGTAATTTGGCATGAAATGGGACCCATTACAGCAACTATCATTGTAAGGTGGTTGTTTGTTTGTTTGTTTTTTGGTTTTTTTTAAGGGTCAGGGTGTCCAGATAAGTTTGTGCGCACTTTGACTAAATCCCTCATCAGGGCGATCTTAAAGGCATACTCCCTTACATCGGCCTGGTACATTAAGGAATTAACTCCTAGAGTGCTTATTAGAGGGGCTCTCCTCTTACCAATTAGGACTAACTATTATTGTAAGGTGCGTCTCAGTGATGATATTATTATTATTATTATTATTATTATTAGGGGAAATTAGTCAAAAGTCCAATTCCTAAGTTTTATAAAGTGATAAGTCTTACCAAAACTCTTTTAAAGCCATAAATCTATTTAAGTTCTCAAATGGTAACGTTAGGCACTTTATTGGTTTGTTATGTTCCATGAATGCCAACCTTGTCCTTTCGCTTGATATAGTATTCTAGCAAGCTATTGATGTTTAAAATTAAACAAGATTCTCCTTGAGTTTATTTTCCACGATTTTCGCAGCATTCAATCTTTATGACCATATTTATCTCCATCCACATGCGTTTGGAAAATTAATATTTAACAAGATTATTTATGTGAATCTTCTCCACGATTTTTTGTGGAAATCATAGGGATTCCTATGTTTATTTCCTTCAAGATCCGATTGGCAAAATGACTTATATTGCTTTCTATTAATATTGACCCAATAGTATATCAATCAAATTTACAGATTTGTACATTAATTTAAATCCCCAAAATAGTTACAACAAGCTTTGTAGTGATTTAGCATCTCTGAAAATAGTTACAACAAGGTTATGCATTCGTTGGAATCCCCAAATGAGCCCCATGTAATTAATTACGAAATTGTATTAAACAGTTACAACTATGAATAAACTATTACCAATTTAACATGTAACATTTCATAAAGTTCATGTAACTATTTTTGTGCCGAAAAAATTCTCATTCATGTAATTGTTATCAAAACAAAAAACAATTACATATAATTGTTATCAAAATAGAAAACAATCACATGTAATTTATAATCAAAACAGAAAACAATTACTTGTAACTATAACAATTACATGTAATTGTTACCAAAATAGTTACATCATTTAACTAACGAGAGTTGGTCTGACAGCAAAGGGGTGAGCTGTAAACTCAGACATCCTGGGTTTGAAACCAGTCAATTTCTCTTGGTTAGCCACCAGTCAGGGCTATTAGCCTGGACGTTAAATGACCTCATGGAGCGGTGGCCCTACGTGGGGAGTGGGGATTAGTCGAACTCTGACAGTTCAGGACAACTTGTTGCTTGGAAAAAAAAAAAAAAAGTTACATCATTTTTCATTCATGTAACTAACTAGTTTTTAACTCAAAGAATATCTTCATGTAACTACTTGTAATTTTTGGTGATATTATAACTTAAATTAATTGTCTCCTTAATTTATGCTCACAATTTTTGAAAAATTTTGGAGATATTACTCAATTAATTTATATTCACTATTTTTAGAGATATTATAACCAGGATTCTCTCCTTAATTAATAAGATATTAATGAGTTAAAGACAGTTTAGGTAGTATACATGTTTCTTTGTGAGTACTACGAAAGTATTTTTGTCACACAAATATTTGGATAGACTTCATGCCCTATAAGTTTTTCTTTTAAATTTTTAACTATATGAGTCCCGACTTAAGGACTTATGGCCAAATCCCCTTATTATTACGGATTATTTTTATGGAGAAGGAAAATCCAAACCGCATGAGAAATTGGCGTTTCAAAACGATGATCACGGCACCATCTGAAACTTAAATGGCTAAATTACCCTTCTCTACATTAAGCTTGAAAACGACATACGCAAGTGCAAATCTAGCGACAGATCCGTTGTGTGGCCCACAAATAGCGCGTGAGAAATTTATTTTGACACTATTTCTCAATTCTCATATGGATCAGGATGAGCAATGTTATTAAGTATCCCATGTGAGTTGCTTGACCAGTTTCTACGTTGGCTAGGAAAACAGTCTATTCTTTAGCCCAATAGCTAGTCTTTATAATTGTTTTGGTTTTATCCTTATCACTTTCTTATCAGATGGTGTTATTTTCGTTGATAAGGATGAAGGGGTTGGAAGCATGACTTTGCTTTCTTTTATCTAATGAGTTGCTTAAAAAGAAAAAAAGAAAAAAAGAAAAAAAAAATCCTATCCCAACTGTGTAAATCCTTTTGCTTATCAAACAAAAAAAAAAAAAAAAAACAAAAACAAATTTCCCCCCCCCCAAAAAAAAAAGTTATGCTATCTTAGAAAAAAAGTTGAGAGACAATTTTTTTTTTTAAAAAAAATTTTTATAATTAATCTTCACATTTTGCAATGAACTAATGTTATTTGATCCAAAATATTGACTCACTTGGTGACCCATGCACAATTGGTACGAGTTCAATAATAGGGTTTAAATCTTATATGGATCAATATTGTGTAATTGAGTATTTCCCTTTGCAAAAATTCTTCTATGAAACTTAGCATTTCACGAATTGATTGTTGGATTACATTTTTCTTCCATACACGTTATGTTTGTTAAATTATTAATTTGATCGCATATTAAGTATACTTATAAAAATGAAATTTTTATTAATAAAAAATGTGAATTCATGTGCAATGACTATTAATATTTGATTGATGTTTGATCTAATCTAATGATGAGTTTAATAAAATATGAATCACGCAAAAGATTATTGTGAGTTTGAGATATTTTAGAAATGTTTGTTTAAAACTTACCCCTACATCCTTTCCAAGTATGTATATATATATATATATATATATAGAGAGAGAGAGAGAGAGAGAGAGAGAGAGAGAGAGTTTAATAAAATATGAATCACACAAAAGATTATTATGAGTTTGAGATATTGTAGAAATGTTTGTTTAAAACTTATCCCTAAATCCTTTTCAAGTATGTATAAAATATATATATATATATATATATAGAGAGAGAGAGAGAGAGAGAGAGAGAGAGAGAGAGAGATGATCGAACGGCTAGAAGCCCCAACTGTGCGTTGCTTTCACATGCACGCGCGTGTTTAACCGGCAATGATAGTATAGCAAATGTCGGTGATCATAGGGGGAGTAAACGTATAACCATGGTTAGTGATCTAACCTTGGTTAAAAAGGGAACTCGTGGGCTAGGGAGGGGAGACCTTGTCGGGCACGTACACGACGGGCGTGGGGCTTGAAATTGCACATGGTGGCCATGTTTGGGTATTAAGTCATTCTTGAATGTGGCAGTTGTGAACAAAAACTGTTAGATTTTGAAAGGGAATGGTGATAGAGATGCTGTACAAAAGAATATTTCAGACAGGTGATGGTGAAAACTGAAAAGAGATATTGGTTTTGAATTGCACACTCAAACAGGCCTTTATCCCTTTGACATCACACATCTTGATCCAAAGACATGGGCCAAACACTGTGAGGCTTTATTTTGGAGAGGTTACAAGAGTGAAGAGTTTGCTTATGGACACCAATTGGGACAGTGCTGAATAGTGCATGGGGATGAAGGTGGGGTTGGGGTTACAAAGTTGGGTTTAGGTTTCTTCTAGGGGTGGCTTTTGTCACAGCTATCAATGTAGTATCACTTTCTTCCAATAGGATATAAATTGTTTCAACAGTATAATAAAGAACTGTTGACCTGAGATCATATAATCTATTATTCCCTTGGCCAGATTTGGACTACTTCTGGTGATCCCAATGGTGTAGGAAATTAAATAGGTAAAAATATCTTTGGAGCTGCAATAACAAGATATAGGTCAACAATCCCAAGAAGCTAAGGAGATGTTACTACCAATGGTATTTCATTGTACATAAACATTGAAGTCATAAGAATCTCATATGATAATGGAAGATGTAGCTTCTGGCAGGTTGTGGTATGGATGATTTGATAGAGCAGCAAATCCTGTTCCAGACCCCAAATAATTGGGGTAAAACACTGTAACTAGAACAATGCACAGAAGACACAAGAAAGATTACTATGGCACTATAATTGGAAATTGTCTAAACTTACTATCAACCACCTCAATGAAGAAAGATAAATAAGAAATTTCAAAAAAAGTTATGTGACATGATTATCGACAAAGCAAAAAACAAAAAAAATAAAAAAAAAGCTTCAACACAACCATCATGCACATTGTTTACTAGTATAGAAGGATACTTTGAGATCATGAATATAATATTTTGTAATGCTTAAAGGATTCTATCCACCTGAGAAAACTGAGAAGAGAGGTTTTGACAAGTATTAAATAGGACTGCAACTTGGGTAGATTGGGAGGTCTGCCCATGCTCAACCTGAAGGAAACCCCCTGCCCATGACCATGCCCAACCCGAACGGGTTGGGCAAGCCTCTGCCCATGGCCAGGCCAAGAAAAGCTCAGGTTGCCCGAACATCAAATTTTCAATTTTCTTTTCCATTTTTCAGAAACCAAACCAGCACAGAATGTGTAATTTTCTTTAGTTTTCTCTACTTCCCAGCAACCAAACAGAAAGTCAAACAAACCCAACCTCAAATCCTACCAAGATAAACACACACACACACACACACACACACACAAGCTAGAGGAACAGAAGGGGATGGAGAAAAATTCCTTATCAGTTACCACTATGAACAGGAAAGTATATCATATGGTCAGCATTGGAAGAATTTGATCTTACACTGGTTGCCTAGTTAATTATCAAGCTCACTACTCTACTAAAGTAAAACTGTCTTTCATTTCCAGTATCCATTGAAGTAGGAGGAAATAACTTCTTCCAGAATGCTGACTGAGATATTAGTAAAAATATTTCAGTGTAACATGAATAAGTAAAACACCTTTTCTTTTGGTTGGGTAGAATAATTAAGGAGCATAAAGAAATAGAGAAGAAAGTAGGGCAAGGTCCAATTCCATGGCCTCACAAACCCATGGGAGGAAGGAAGTGTGAGGAGTACCAACGGATCAATTACAATGAACAGCCCACTGAGCAAAGCAGTTCACAGATTTGTTCACTTTCTCTGAAGTTTACCTCAATTTCCAAAAAACAACAGTAGGTGACACTTTAGCATCAAAGAGAACCAGATAAATCATCCATTTCAGCTTGTTGTTCCAGTCCAGAAACACTAACTGCCTCTTGTAGAATGGTCAATGTTACCTACTTGCGGCCGCAATGTTGCTTGAAAATCTTGAACCATCAGAAGCCTGAAACTTCTGTCCTCATCTTTGATTAAAATCCTCAAAGAATTAAACTATGGATGCACATTTGAGTGGAATCAAGGAATAATGATGCCTTTTCAACTTCAAATAACTTACAGTGATTCACATATGAAAAGTGATACATACCTTTAAAAATTTATTCACTTTGGCAGAAATTTGGCTATAGAAAAACAAGACTAAATACAGCCAAATTACTATAGAAGTGATTAAATTTTTGCAGAAGTGATAAATTTTTGCTTAAAAAACTAATTTTTCAATTTCATAAGGCCAAGCTCAACAGAGGAAGCAGATTAGTTTGGATTGTTTTGTCTTAGCATCAATCCATAACCTGAACCTAAGGGTGAAGAGACTATAAATGAGCTTGGTTTTTGGATCCAAGTGTTTTCAAATTGACTAGATATCCTCAATGAGTAATCAGAATTGTGTAGTTCTGATCCCTGCAGGCTGTTTCAGGCAAAAAGAAGAAAATAGCAAGCGTTTGAGACTTTAATTAATAAATTTAAAAATGACATTATAAGTCTACCCTAAGCGCTTGAGAGAAATAAATCGATAAATACAAAAAGGTCTTTGCATTGTAGGTGGTGAATAGTTTTTTTTTTTTTTTTTTTTTTATAGTAATGGGTGAATCAGTTGGGCATAAAAAATGAAACCAACAATACCAGAAAGGAATTCCCTCGCTCATGTTAAAGATTCTAAAAGATGAGTGGAAGACTGAAATGGACAAAATAACCACAGATCTTAATCCCTGATCCACCTCATAAGTTTACAGGCAATCCAGCACAACTAAAACACCAAGGACATTGCAAACATTCCATATTCGATTTCATTGTTGCTAATGTTTTTCTAACTCTTTGTAACCTTGAATTAAAAATCTTCAAGTTGTCTGCTTTTCATAAAAACCAACCTTCAGTTGGTTTTTAAAAAGGCAGGTTTGTGCCTTGTTTTAAGGATTAAGCTGAACAGTCATGTAGGAGAAAAAGCCTTGCCAAACAACAATTAAATGAAACTTGGTCATACTCATCTGCAAATAAGCAGGTTCCTAAGTTTCCCAAACCGCCCCTAGGATTTCAACTTTCGTTAATGGTTATCTCAGACTAATTTTATTTTGATGTTATGTTACTTATTTACTACTTGGGAGTAAACCTTAATATCACTAGATCTCCAATTTCCCTTAAATCAACTGCAGTTATCATTTATTATTATTTTCTGGTTACATATGGAAATCAAACATGAATAGATGTGTAAACTCTCCTCTGCTTAAGTCCATCTACAAGGATGCATCCTATTCAAATAAATGCCTCTTGTAATGGCTAAACAATATATTTTTTGAAGTATTTTCATTAGAATAACGTCTTGTAAGTTACATCATATTTGAATAAACAGAGTTTTAATGAACTTAATAATATTGTGTCAGGTTACTAAAAACCATAATCTAATCACAAAAACAGCTGATACTCTATGCTAGATCTAATTAGATTCGTGTAAAATAAAAAATTAATTAATTAATAATAAATAATTAAAAAAAAAAAAAGAATTTGAATTAGAATTTCATACCAAAATTCATGGGTCGCTCGAGTCTGATATTGGTTTAAAACGGGTATTTTCACTCCTTGAGAAGCATTCATGCTACATGGGCCAACAATGAACTAACCTTGAATTCATCTTGCTTTGTATCAGAGGCAATAACTTATGCTGTGGAAACAAATTCGAATAAAACCCAAGTAACAACTACTTAGGAACAACAGAGAGAATGCCAATATTTAATTCTTTGAAATTTAGTATAGCTTTAAAGAAGGGAATACTTACAGCTAGGCATACCATGCTCTCACATTGATGATGGAAAGAAATCTTGTTGCAGCAAGTCACAAAGATAAAACTGTGATAATACTGGCCATTTGGTGAACAAAACCAAAGTACAAACAGGTATTATTTTACACAACCATCAATCAAACTAATTTCAAATATAGAATTCCTGATAGAAAAATAGAGAATTAAATTAATAAACACTTGTTTAAGGGACATATAGACAACAAAAATTGTCTTTGATCTATTCAAATTGATAGAGTTACTCAATGGAAAAAGGATAAGAAAAAACAAAAGGACCCATTTATAATCAAATTAAGTGTATTCCAATCACATAGTTAATAAAAATCACCACTCACTAAAAAGTATTTGTTAGCACTCAACGAAAAAAACCTGTGAAGCTCTCTATTCATTCTTCCATGCATACAAAATCAGCGAGAAGCCAAGACCTTGTGACTGGGAATCTCGGAATCTCTGTGAGCCAGACCAAGTCACTATATTCGGATCAGAGAGGTGTTGGCCAGCCCATAACTTCTCTGCTGAGAGGCAGGTCTTGAACATAAAAACAGCGCTTCCAAGTGATGGACCAAAGAGCCAATTATGAACATCCCAGTAAACTTCTACCGTAAGCCCATCAACCAAGATGATGTGGTTGCCCCGGAACTTCCAACAAAGTCGCTTCACCTGCATCACAGTCTTACAGTCTACACGGATCATGAGGCACGGATCATTGATGCCAATTGTGTCACATTCAATCACGAGGTCATGAGTTTGCCCATTATCACAAAATTGAGCCTTGGTGCTGAATATTTTCTTCCCAAAAATGTGCTCCCTCTTGGCGATAAAAACAGTATTTGAAGGAACAGGGGTGGCATTGGTCTTCTTGAAAGCTTCCTTTCTCATATCCCCCAGAAGGAGAACCATTTGCCGATCGAAGACAATCGCCAAGTAGAATCCCTCCAATGGCTCAGGCCCTGATCCGAATTTAGCTGAGGAAAGGTCCCAATATGTATCAACGTTTCTAGAATCAACTTCTAAACTCTTGGACCCTTTCCTCTTAGAGAACAACCAAGGTTTAATATCGACTTTACAGAGGCATTGATTTGCCGAATCATCGATCCCCACACTAAAACCTTGACCCATCAAATTCTTACTCCATGTAATAGTAATCAAGCAAGACCGGCCGCGTAATCGACACTGATGGACACAAGTAACCAAATTCTGAGCAGTTTTAGTGGTATTTGATGATGAGGAATCAGCAACTTGAACTCCATTTTCACCAAAACAAGATGGGAAATCTCTCATCGTGATACCCACTATCTATAATTCACTTTTCTATATTTCTCTCAGGTTTTTGACGAAGACTTTGGTTCAACTATTACATCAGGAAAAACAAAAAACAAAACAAAACAAACAAACCAAAAGGGGAATTGGAGTTAGAAATTGGGAAAATATGAACAGAACAGGGAGTAAACAAGAGAAGAACCCTCTTACCTCAAGTAATCAGAAAAAAAATTAAGAACCCATTTCAGAGATGCTGCAGTATCTGCTTCTCAAGCCTTGATTTGATCTGGGTATCAGCAACTTGAACTCCATTTTCAACAAAACAAGATGGGAAATCTCGCTTCTTGGTATCCATCATCCAACAACTATAATTCACTTTTCTGTATTTCTCTCAGGTTTTTTAACGAACATATTGGTGTCAACTAATTATATCAAAGAAGAAAAAAAATGGAAAATGTACTCAGGAAAATGGGAAAACATGAACAAACACAGCAAGTAAACAAGAGTAGAAGTGTAGAACCCACTTACCACAATCAATCAGAGGTGAACCCATTTCAGAAATGCTGCAGTATCCGCTTCTCAAGCCTTGACTTGATCTGGGTATAGGGTCGTTGATGCATTTCTGCAAAAACCCATGAATCTAAGCTTAGTGAAAGAATAAGGGGCCCCTCCAAATTAGAGACAAAATTGGGGAATGTTGGCAGTAAAATAATGCAAGAGAGAAGCAGACAAAAAGGAGACTGCTTTCACTTTCAATACCTCTGCCCAAAACCACCTCTACATAAAATGCATATATATATATATATATATATATATATATATATATATATATATGTATGTATATATATATATGTATGTATGTATGTATATGTAATGTATACTTCAAGATGGGTACAGCTTATATACAATCTAATGAGGGAATAGGCAAAGCCAGAAGTGAAGAAAATAGCAACTGTGTGTAAGTATATTGTTGGAAAGGTTGGTTTTTGAATATTAGGCTGAGAAAAGAAAAAAGCAGCTCTCTGCTCTGCTGTTGCTCTCTCTCTCTCTCTCTCTCCTCTCTCCCTCTCTCTAAAACTTTCCTTTACCAGACATACCCACATGTAATAGAGATGCCAAAATTTGCTAACTGAAACTCATTCATGGATATTCCCTTAAATCAACCAGATTTTCTTTTATTTTTTATTTAATTTTATAATAAGTAGAATTTACCCATATTCTTAAACCCAATATCAAGTATCAACAAATGATTATCAATATTTTTATATATTTCTATATATTTGAACCTAACATCACTCACTTCAATTTTTTTTTAATTTTATGATAGCCATCTTTTATTTCTCAACCAATAATTAAAAGGTCATTCAATAATTTTCTCAAATTTGTAACTTATTTGGAGATCATGGAGACCATTGGATGGAAGATAATACAGGCAGAATAAGAACATATGATTGTTGTAAAGAAAAAATTGGACAAAAATGTTATTTTGGAATCTTAATTCACATATCTTACGTAAAATATAGAGAAACGATATTGAAAGCTTATTTTTGAAGTGCTAAAATCAATTTTTTTAGTACGGATTTATAAGTTTATAATAAAATTGGATTATTAGATAACTAAATTCAGACCATTATATCTCAAATAAAAAGATGAGATTAGAAGTTCGCATGAATGTTTTATCAATAAAATAATAAAATGAGGACTATATAATATGTCAAAGGTGTTGTTGGGCCTTCATTTTTATTTCCTTTCACTTTGTAGAAATCTAGAAGTGTAACCAGGTAGCATGTCTTGTTTATTTTATCATTAACATAATTGTAATAATCATAGAAAGTAATTAAGGGAATAGTATGTTTAGAGCGATAAAAGGAAAAAAAAAAAGAAAAAAAGAAAAGGGTTTTGGGCAAATGGCCATGTTTATGCAAGGCACGATGTCACATTTTAATTGGCCCAGCATACATACTTTTTTTTTTCCTTTTTTTTTTTTTTTTTGGTGAGTCAGCATATATACTTTTACCATTGCAGTGGCAGTGCCAGAAATGCCTTGACCATATGACATCTTTCCAGATGCCACCCAAGACTCTGTCACTGCCAGCCCATAATCTCTCTCTATATATATTTTGTATACTGTCTATATATTCTCTCTCTATGTACATGCATATATGTGTGGTTTACATGTGGGTTGGTTATGTGGGTTGATTTGATTCCTAAAGGTCGTTGGGCAAGTATTTAGGCAAAGGTTTTTGCTTTATTTTGCTTTACATTTTCTTCAATGGTGCTGCATTAATATATAATTTTAGGCGCGTGGATAACACGTTCCTACTTTGAGAAACAAATTTATTTTGAAAAATGTTATTTGTCTTGATTTTTTTTTTTTTTTTTTTTTTTTTTTTTTTTAGGTTCAACATTTCAAATAACGTGGCAACTTAACAATATATAAATACTAGAAGGGACTCGTGCGATGCTGCGGGAATCGCAAACTCTGGGACAATATTACAGGTTTAACTTTTCACTCCTTATTAGGACTTACCACTAGTTACATTTAATCTGGACGTTAGTTGATACCAAGTGAAAGTTATACCTTATTGGCAAAAAAGAAATGAGAGCAACTCATGTGTTAAAAAATATGAATATTTTAGAAAAATATGAATATCTTATAAATTTTAATATAAATAATAGGTTTGGTTAACGTGTCTCCTAAATGCACATGTTAAGTTGCAATTAATAACCTAATTAGTGCATTGAAAATGATGAAAATAGATTGAAAATGGTGAAAGTTGCTTGAAAAAATGTGAAAATATTTGGAAAAATATGAAAACACATTTTTTCATGCAATGATTGAGTTATTAATTATAATTTAACATATGTCTTAAAGGTACACATTAAGAAAACCCATAAATAATTAGGTTTAATATCAAGATAATATCTCATTTCAGATCTTGAAGTTGAGAAAAGGTTTGTGATACGTATCATTGCTCACTTATTTTTTTAAGTATCCTAAGTTGGAAAGTATGATACACGCGCCATAAGTGGCGTGTAAGGATTTTTGAAGAAATCATGGATACTTGGATTTGTTATTGCACATTTTGTGGAGGGTAAAGAGGAAAGAGGTGGTCTTCACGTGTATTTGTCGATGGTTTGTTCGGTAGCATGCGTTCCACACTTACACCCCAATTTTGTCTTCTTTTATTATTTATTTATTTATCTTTGGTAAACTCTTCTTTTATTTTCAATATTCTACTTCTTAGGCCTTCCGAAGGCCCACAGCCACATAAGGTTGATTTTTTATTTTAAATATATATATGAAAGCCTCTATTGGCACCTAAAAACATATTTTTTATTTTTCACTTATTTTATATTTTAAGATTTTATAAAAAAATACGTAAGGTTTTTAGAAAAACTGACCGCGATGTATATTAGAAAACATCATTTTGAATAACTTTTTGAAAAAATGTTTTTCTAAAATCTATCGTTTAATGGACTTTTTAGTCATTTATGATGAGAAGACTATAAATGACAAAAAAATTTACTTAAACAATAGATTTTGAAAAAACTTTCTTCTGAAAAGTTGTTCAGAATAATGTTTTCTAATAGAGTATACTATCAGTTTTTATGAAAACCTTTTATATTTTTCATAAAACCTTAAAATATAAAATAAATGGAAGATAAAAAGCAAGTCTTAGATGCCAATAGAGGCCCTCTATATATATATATATATTTTGGCCCTTTTCATGGATTAACAAAACAAACTCTAGTCCAGTCATAATTCCAGCCGAAACAGTGGTGTAGACAAGTGGTTTCCTAAACTTACACGTCTAGAAGTGATTCTAAGTTGGCTTTGTCACTATCCTTTAGGAGTCATCATTCAAGTTTACCCTATGGGTCTGTTCGTTTCATGAGAGTTAAAGATGTGAATTGCAAATTTTTGGAAATTGATAAAAATTTAATTGTTCGTTTTGTTTAATTCATGAAATTCTAATTTTTCAAGAGATCCCAACTCTCACAATTCATAAGAAATGAAAATATTGTCTAAAAACATAAGAATTTACAAATCTCGTCGTCATTTTTTTTGCCTTCTCAGCAAAAAATAGTGTCTAGCAAAAGCACATCAATAGCGACGTTCTAATAATTGCCCAACAATGCTAAAATTGCCCACTTGGGTGGATGCTTCTAATCTTGAACTCAATTTTATAGGGGATATATATATATACACACACACATACACACACATATGCTGCAAACCATGATTTCCGAAAGATACAAATCAAGTCATCAATGGCTTGAACTTAAAGTTGGTTCACGAACCCATATCCTGAACTCAGTTTTATGTTTATGCCAACGATTGTGCATAGCACCAATTTTCTTCTTCTTTGGTGATATCCTGAACTCCATTAACTTTGGTTTCACATAGCTTCACTACTGTTACTCAACTGATTTGTCTTTTTTTTATTCTTTTTCTTTCCCCTCTCCCCCCAAATAACCAAAACACAATGATTATTTTCTTAGTTTTTTCTTTTCTTTTTTTTGAATTACCAAAAATAAAAGTATCAATTCCTTTGAGATATCATTTTGTAAAACGAACAACGTAAATTGTAATTCTCAGGATTCTAACTCTTAAGAGTTGGAACTTTCAAGAATCTCACAAAACTAATAGACCCTAAGTAGTAACCAATATGATATGACCTTACTCATATTCAGGAATTAGAATCGGTAGAAGGTTTAGATGTAACTCTACCCCCTCTTTCAACCATACATTCACTAGGCACAAATTTTCCTAATTAAAGCCATCAATGTGATTAAGGAGTTTTGAATTCCTTTTCAATTCTCTCTTATGAATATCTATCAATGCTATCTCGAACCAACACTACAATAGGTAATTAAAGGATCCCTTAAAGTTTAAGCACATTAATATCTGGACTAGCATCTTTTCCTCCTCCTCACCATCTTCTTGACTATTACTACTTTTCTTTCTTCTCCTCCTCCTTTTTTTAGAATTAAATAAAATGGATATTAATACAATGCCTATGCTTATACCGTGTCTTATTATTCTAATGAAGACACCAGGTGGTTTATATTCTTACCCGTCGCGTTAGGTCACCTGGACCATGAGGTCGTTAGGGTTTGGATGCCTAGATCCCTATTAGTTCTTTTTTCACCAACCAACAAGTGTACCTAAGCCTTCAACCCTACCAATTTTATGGATATGGTAACATCATTGCGCCCACATCGACAAAATCTGGTTGGTGACCCGATCCTAAAAGGGAGTGGAACTTGAATACAAGACCTTCCACTTGTTGGTCCACAAAAAGTAAATCTAAAGAACTAATAGTCTACTTCTCAAGATTGAATGCCATTAAAGTTGGAAGATAATCATGCAAGTGGAATAATTTGATTAAATTACTTCTGTAACATACCTCAACACATTCATATTGGGGTGGAGTTGGACTTTATATAATTGGGTTTAGTGTAGGATTGGGAATTAGATATAATTTGGTCATTTTTGTAAGTACTTAAGACATATCAACTTTAACATGTTTCTTTTGCTTCTTGAAAGCTGTTTTGGCAAGACAAAAATTCATCGACTAATTTCGTGTCAAATAAAAGGGGTTTTTTTTCTTTTTTTGGCTAACATTGAGTATCCTAGCCTACTCCCACCGAAGTTTAGGGTCAAAAGTTTCACGTAATGCATAGTTGATCTGCTTGCAAGGTATGCATCCAACAGTGAGAAGACAAAGATTCAAACTTATAATTTTACATTCCTGAGGTGTTATCCTATCTATGCGATTTCAGGATTTTAGATATTTTTATTTTTATTTTTTTTAAAAGGAAGTTTCATTTTAGAATTTAGAATTTAGAATTTAGGGTATAGATTTCAACTTCTCCTTAGGCCCAACTATCAAGCCTCAAGGGTTAGGTTTAGGACAAACTATAATCACCACAGGCTCATTACCACCCTAATTATATAAATACCTAGTAAAAATTTTAAATGGTGGACCTTAGCTTAATTAGCAGGCAACGAGCCATGAGTGGACCGACATGGGCGCAATCATCGGATAAGAAATGTTTTTTTTAAAAACTATGTTCATTTCATTTATAAACTTTGGAACATTATTAAAATGGTGATGCATCTAATACGTTACGTGTTAGTGTCTCTTTTATTATTTTAGGTTAATTAATTTTTTGCTAATTAAATATTAACCATGCCTTTTCCAGCTGTCCAGGGCTATAACATAATAACGTGATTTGGCCTTGTATTACAAGATATTGTTACATTTTAGTGTAAAATAATTGCCATGGACATTATCCTAGAATTGTACATGCAAGACATATACGTACACACATATTTCCTATCTTGAAAAAAAAAATAAAAAATTCACTTATGTAGTTAAAATGGGGGATTTACATCGCAATTGAACAACAGACTTTACTAATCCTATTATTATTTTTTAAATATGGTACTTTGTATAAGAGAAAGGAGAAGAACTTCCATGTAACTGTGACATAAGTCATGTGGTGTCACGGGTTAATTACAATCAAGTAAAGTGGGATTATGAAGTCAAAAAGTACCTGACAATCCCACTTTACTTGATTGTAATTG